>CM062293.1:351407151-351824651 GCA_031216915.1 Pictodentalium vernedei
TGGAACGCCTGGATTAATTCCTCGGGCACATTTTCTTTCGGTTCCCACGTGGTTGTTCTCGATTCAAGCCACTTAACTTTATAATGTTTTCTCCCATTTATTTGTTTACAAGCCAAGATTTTGTCGACCAAGTATTTTTTTGTCTTCCTCGTTTTCCATGCTGCCATCTGCTGTGGAACTCGCATTGTCATTTTCGGGTGATGCGTTTGGTGTGCTATCTTTCGGTTGGCTTTTATTGTCTTGTAGTGGAGTTTCTTCCTCGAGAATATTCGTCGGGTGATTTTGGGGATTGATAAACGGTTTTAATCTGTTCGCATGTACTGGCGACTTCATTTGGATATCGTCCGAGCATCGGCTGACGATATAGGTTGGGTTGCTATCGTGGGTGGTGTAATATGGCCCGTTCCAGCGATGGCATAGCTTGGGTGAGAGTCCAACTGGTGTCTTGTTGTTGTATAGCCAAACCTTGTCACCAACAGAGAATTTAGAAATTTCCGCTTTCTTGTCGTGCTGCTGTTTGTATTTTTGTTGCGCATCATCAGTATTCTGTTTGACTATCTTCCTTGTTATTTCAAAATTTTTTATATATTTTCAAGATGTTTACTTGCCTCGGCGCCCACGTGTTTTGATGGAAGTAATTCGTTGTCTATTGGTAGTTGACATTCTTGTCCAAACAACACACGAAAAGGGCTGCATTGAGTGGATTCGGTACACGGTGACGCTCTATACGCGAACATCACACTTGGAAGCAGTTCATGCCAATTTGATTGTTTTTCGTCGCAGTATATCCGAAGCATTTTGGTGATTGTTGAATTCATTCTTTCACACGCGGCATTCATTTGTGGGTGGTAACTGCTGGTCGCGACTTTTGTGATCGGAAAAAGATTGCACAGTTCTTTGATTAGTTTGGATAGAAAATTTTGTCCTCTGTCCGATAAAAATGTTTTGGGGGCTCCATATCTACAAATTATTTCCGAATGTAAAATTTTAGCAATTTCTGATGCTTCCATTGTCTTAAGTGGGAATGCTTCTGGCCATTTTGAAAAAAGCATCTACAATTAACAAAACATATTTATATCCCTCTGTGGATATTTTAAGAGGCCCTAAAATATCTATATGTAGCCCACTGAACGAGCTTTCCACTGGTAATGGTTTTAGTGGTGCTGGATGTTGGTGGGTTGCATTTTTGTTTTTCTGACATGAAATACAGGATTTTACATAAAACTGGATGTCGGTGTACATGCCTGGCCAGACATATTTGTATCTGATTGAGTGATAAGTTCTATCAATACCTTGGTGTCCACCCAGTAAAGAGTCATGATATGACAACAGTATATCATTTCTCAAACTGAATGGCACCACCAGTTGTTTTATTAAGCGATCAAGGCGCTGTCCCTTACCTGAAGGGTAGTAGAGGTGGTATAAAATTCCATCTTCTAGGATGTAGTCATTCGCTTCCAATATTATTCTTCTGGCTTCTTTGTTGTCTTCCGGCAATTTTCTATCTTCCAAATATTCAATAAAAACATTAACGTCCGCATCCGTTGTTTGCACGAGTCTGATGTCGGCCTCAGATACCGCTGCGACGCGTACTATTGATTCTAAAGGGTCACACTGTTGGATTACCTCTTCCGTCTGAGTCTGGGAAGTTGTTTGTTTGTTTACGGTACTTGCAGTCATTATGGGTGCCTGGGGATTTTCGTCACTTTCCATATTTTTAGTTTTCGGATATTCTCGTCGCGAAAGCGCATCAGCGTTTAAATGCTTTTTACCTGCCTTATGAATAATTTCTAAGTTATACCCTTGCAGTTTAAGTGACCATCTGCCTAACCTGCCACTACATTGTTTAAGGTGTTTTAAATAAGAATTTGCAACATGATCCGTTATTACAGTAAATTTACCATTTGCTAAATAAACATGATATTGTTTAATACCTTCAACTATCGCGAGACATTCGCGTTCTGTAATACCAAATTTTTGTTCTGCCTGTGTGAGCGATCTACCGCCATATGAAACTACTACTTCCTTACCGTTTTCGTCCAACTGACCGAGCATATAACCAATAGAAAAGCCTGATGCATCTGTATATAGGAAAAATTCTTTGTTGAATTTTGGAAATGCCAGTACGGGAGTGGTCGTCAAGGCTTCTTTCATAGTGTTGAAGGCCTTTTCACATTTTGCAGTCCACTGAAAAGAAACATTCTTTTTAAGAAGATTAGTGAGGGGTGCTGCTTTTTTTGCAGAATTGAACACGAACCGCCGATAATAATTACAGAGGCCCAGAAAAGCTCCGACATCTTTGACATTTTTCGGTCTAGGAAGCGAGGACACAGCGTCTGTTTTAGAAGTGTCAACTGAAATACCATCCTTAGAAAGAACATGTCCCAAATAGTGTATTTTCTTTGCTGCAAACTCACATTTAGAAGGCTTCAACTTGAGATTGGCGTTGCGCAAGGCTTCAAACAATTGCGACAGGTGTTTGAGATGTTCCACAAAAGACGTAGAAAACACAAGAAGATCGTCGACGTAACATAAACATGAATGCCATTGTAAATCTTGAAGAACCTCGGCCATAACTAACTGGAAGCTTGATGCGCTATTCATTAATCCCATTGGAAGTCTTTTGAACTGATGAACACCTCTGTGAGTAACGAATGCGGTTTTGTGCCTAGAATCCCGGTCTAAATCTATTTGAAAATATCCTGAAAACATGTCAAGACAAGAGAAGATTGTAGCCTTTGATTTGCCAATTGTGTCCGTGACATCGTCCACGCGAGGGAGGGGGTATGAGATTGGCTTAATTAAGGCATTCAGTTGCCGGTAATCGACCGTAAACCGAAATGAATTATCCTTCTTCCTGACCATTACAACTGGAAATATCCATTCTGAAACTGAGGGTTCAATAATGCCATATTTTTCAAGTTCGTCAATCTGCTTGCTAATCTCGGCCTTCATGGCTGGAGACACCCTATAAAATTGACGTCTCACTGGGGGAGAATTACCTGTATCTATTTTATGACTGTAAATGTTAGTTTTACCAAGTTCTGAGAAATCCTTAGCGAAGCAATCCCTATTCCTATCAAGTAGTACCATTAGTTCCTGTTTTTGAAGTTCTGATAAATCTGAACGTGACAAATCGATGCCAAGAGACTCAGCGTCAAAAAGAAATTTTTCACAATTACCAGGGCCATGTCGACCTATATAATTCACCGAAGCTTCAGAACTGACATTACTTTCATCAACAGTGTGTAAAATATCCTCAGGACCGACGTGCTGAAAACAACCGAGAACATGTGAAGACTTCAATGTAACATGGGAATTAGTTGGGTTAAGCACCTTGGAAACAGCCTTATTATTAATCACTTCAGCGAGTGTTCGTGTGCTCATGATATGCAAGTTGCTCACTAAATTCACATCGGGCTCTATAATACCTATTGAAGTAGCAGTGCTGTCTGGACCTACACCCACTGGCACAATTGTTTCACTACGGGGTGGCAAAGTGGTGTCCTCTAGCACTCTGACGTTATATGTACAACTAGTTTGTTTTTCGACATTGTTTACTGGAGCGTGTGTCATACCATCCTGCAGTATGATAGTTTTGTGAGGAATATCAATATTGGCTTTGTTTTGTGTAAGAAAATCCATACCTAGAATAATATTTGCAGGTATTTTCTCCAAAATCAGAAAATCTTGAATTAAATCTAATCTACCCAGGGAGAGATGCAAAGTAGTTTCCCCCAAAACTCGGAGTAAGTTTCCATTTACACCTGACAATAGCTTAATGCTGGGAGGGTGAATTTCCACTTTGTTCCACAGATCAGTTGATTGTAGTATATTTTTGGATATACACGATCGACTGGCTCCTGTGTCGATCAATGCAGCAATTCGTGTGTACACGTTCTCTAGCCTAATATCTACCTTATTTCCAGTTAATTCAGCACTTACAGAAGTAGTCAGGACCGGTACCCTGTTAAACTTGCATGTGGCACTAATGTGACTGATTCTTTTACAAGTATTGCACCTGTAGCTTCTGATGTGACATTTTGAGGCATCATGAAAATTTATTTCACACCTGTGACATAAAGGGAATCGACGCCTTCTACCTCGATATGGATGGCGCTTTGACCGTCTGAAATTCATTTCAGCATTTAGCCTTTCACGGTTACTCATGGGCTGGTTTCCGGTGTCAACAGCATTTATCTTCTGATAATCCCTGTTGCACCATTCTTGACACACAATATCATATTGCTCAAACTGACGAGAATTATTTTCATTAGGCATTATGGTAAGGACAATGTATAATAAGTACTGTAAATAACAAATGAAGTCACTGCGGTGTAAACATATCGACTTAAATGCAGAGCATATACCTGAGAAAGTTTGAAACTGGTTTTCTATACTGGCTAATATACTCCTGCCAGATATTACTATAGGGTCGCTACTTTGTGACAACTCGTATTGGATACGGTGATACGTTTCATGTTCACCGAGCAAACTTATGCATGTATGCAAAGATTTCTTGTATGATGTATACCATTTAATAATTTCTGAAACTGGTTCGTGCCCCATTATTGTGAAAAAGAAGTAATTTGCTGCAATGTTCCACTCTTCGAATGTCGTATACAAGCACGAGCGAGTGAGAAACGTCGTAGAAGTTAACCACTAACTTGTAAACCCGGATTTTCCACCATATATAACCGGCGGGAATCTACCTGCGCGGTGGGGTGCTTGGCAAGCTCGGGATCAGACCAGCTCTTTCTGGTTAAGAAATATTGCTGATGGAACACCGTGTAATGTTCGGAGAGAAATGTCTATTATTGGGAGAAAGCTGATCTGCAGGGGGTTATGGGGTACATTAACGTTGACGGCATGACTGGGGTCCCACTATGTCGGTAATCCTGATTGGAACGTATCACCCCTCAGCTGATATAGACTTTAAATCTTACTTACAGGCCATTGTGTGGGTCACTCAGGGCTTATACACTAACGATTATGGTTTATATATATATTTACAATTCAATATTTCTATAAATTACTCCAATATTACAATACCCCTCAAATCATATGACTAGTCATACCCCGTAAATAATACAAATATACATTAATAACTATGGTAAGTTTATATTTCCCAAATTCGTATTCGTGAGAAGATATCGGGGCCGGAATTAAATAAGCTCCGTTTATGAATATCCGCGGGTTATTGTTTCATTTAATTATTAACCATCCGCGTCTTAATATACTTATGTAACGCGACTTCAGTGAAATTTAATATTACAAACTTCGACTGATATATAATACCTATATGACGCTGCTCGGTGAAAAGTGTCGTTAAGTCTCAATAATAAGCAATTATAATATTCTCTCATAAAACATATTCCAACTCATAAAATACTTAACTTAAATCTGCCGGTCTTCTACTCATGCGGTTCCTATAACCGTATACATGCTGCGCAGAATGGCAAGCCCACCGGAATACACAACTTTGAAACAGAACTTTCTGTGTGGCCTATCCTCCCATGTTTCTCCGTCTGTCTTAAAATTAGCTATTAAAATTACTGCGACATGTTGAAACGTATTATCTGCACACGCGTTTATTAAGACTATTCATCTTCGCCGCTTGACGTGAAGATGGGACGATGAACAGTCTTGCAATTAACTGAGGGAATCACTTTTTTTCTTTAATGGGGTGTATCATTTCGGAGAGGGTAAAGGAGGCACCGCGGGTTATAATATCCCCCTCCTTCCAAGAAAAATGCAGGAGACACCAACATCGCTAAGTACCCTAGCCATTTGCTCCTTTACCGCTCCTAGACATGAAAGAAGCATTTAATACAGCCATTGTTAAGGGTCAAAATGGACTTGCCCCACAGCATCACTGTGTGCCTTCGGTGTGTAAAAATCATTGGATTCTCATTCATTTGGTTAAGTTTATTTGCACTTTGCAAAGATGAACTATCAAGCAAAAAATTAGAATAGTCCACATTAACATACCTACCAACTGGACTCTGATGAAGTTACTCAGTATTTGATAGTGCCTTGTTAATCGAGTGACAATAATGCATTAGCATTCTTGACTTCAGGTGTGACAATGACAATGTGTATCTTGGTTTGAGTGTATTGGCAGCCAAACACCTCTGCATACCTGCTTCTTCAGCTCCCGTTGAGCGCCTGACGGTCTCCAGTATAGCCAGCAAAGTTTTCTGACCTGACGGGTGCAGATTGAAAGACGATACATTCAAATGTATGATTATTGTCTGATCAACCACGATGTAGAGTAGTGCTTGTGTTTTTGTTTTGTTTCCCAAATTTATTTATGTTGTTATGTGTTACATGTAATTTAATGTTTCTACCATGACCACGTTTCTATGTTATTTTTTAACCCTTTACCTTACGTTACAGCCAAAAACGGCCAGTGCTATTCTCAAAACTCACCAATTAATTTTCATTATTTTTTCATTTTTTGTCTCTGAAAGCTCGTTCCAATGAGGGGGTCATAACCTATGTTTTTGAGACAAAAAATGAAAATAATAGTTATTCAAGAATTTTTTTTGCAAGTGTCGTCTGTTTTTCATGTTAGGTAAAGGGTTAACCACGATTTAAATAAAGTGCATCAAACAACCTCATCTTGTCATTCATACTGTAAAATGTAATTTAGAGTGTAATTATTTACTTTACCATGTAATTTGTAATTGTAATTAATTACTTTCTGTTTTAGATATAATTGAAATATAATTGACATTTTCCATTGTAATTGTAATTTGGTGATGTAATTGATCCAAGTCTGGTGCACAGCAAATAGGAATTCTAAACATGTCACCTGTTTTTATTTCGAATAAACTTGTCACAGTGGTAATATAATTTATTTGAGTTTGGTACATGTTCAAATGTACAATACATGAAATGCAACTTTAATGGAGCATTTACATTTAACTTGTTGAGTGATAGAAGGCACTCTCCTATTTGGGTTTAATGACACTTTAACAGCCAAGGTCATAGCATGTTGGTGACAGTTTTACAGATGGAGGAGGCTGGAGTACCCAGACAGAACCACAGAGAATTGACGTGTAGCTGCCAGCTTCCAAACATCGCTACTCTGTACTGCAGCACAGGCAGGGTTAGATTGGTTGAAGACATGTGCACCATCAACATGGGTACGCCTTAGTACACAGCATCATCATGCCCCCAATGCGGACAATCGGCGTGAACGACACAATGCGGGAGTCTGAATCGATCGCTCAGATGGTCACCCATCCAAGGACTAACCGAGCTTGACGTTGCTTAACTTCGGTGATCTGATGAGAACCGGTTACCGCAATGTGACCACGTCCCAGTGATAGAAGCCACTATCAGGGTTTTCAGAAAAATGAGGGTACCAGAGCAAAAGCCGACATATTCCTGGCTTATGTTTCATATTCAGCCAAATGGAAATAGTATTTTGGTTATATAACTTTGTTCCATTGCAAATTATTGGAGAGTGCCTGTGGGCACTCTCCAATAATTTGTAGTAAAACAAATTTTGAGTAATTTAAGACTACCAAAAATAATCTAGCCCACGACCAGTTAAGGTATGTGTATTTCATTTCCCAACCCACCTCGCAACATTATAACCATAATTCACTGCAAATTTTTTGTCCCTGGGGTTGATCAAAGAAGGCACACCAAACACGGGAGCTGTATCACAAGACAAAAGTGCTAGGGAGTGTTTCAGAGTTATAAAACGTGTAGTTTTCATACCAATTCTTGGACAGCGAAGTTTGATTAGTCTGAAATATTGGAATGCTACAGGTTATAAGTCATGGTATATTGGTTACATTTCTATGAAAGTGTTGTATTTTTTTACCCTTTTCCTACAAACAGATGATAATAACTCACAAGGTTGAGCAGGTGCATGCTGCTGTCCAATGCAAAATATAAAAATTGTGGGCACAATGGCAAGCAAGCACAACAGCTTGCCTCAAAATAAAAAGTCTGATCAATGTGCAGAGGGTTAACTCTCTTAGTATTATAAAAATACTTTTCATTATATCTAGTTATGGCTGCTTCACCGCATCTATGACTAGACTTACTGAAAATTTGAATTAAGAAATCTCTGTTCAAAAAGTTGATACAATTTGCGGGGGAAAATTTGGATAAATGTGCTCAAATTTTATTTATTTTTGTGGCAAGAGATTTGCTGTCCTGGGAAGGAATATCTGCCAGCAGCACTTGAGGAGTTAAAGCTACAGTACAAGTCAAAATAAGTTGTAGCATAACCACCATAAACTAAGTATGCTGCTGCTCCTGCACTGATAAGATCAGAATCTAACATCATTTTCTTGAAAGCTGTCAGTGAATGCTTTCCAGAAAATGATGCCAGCTTCTGGTCTTATCGATGTAGGAAGAGAATGATACATAGTTTATAATGGTTATCCTACAACTTATTTTGACTTGTACTGTAGTTCCATGCAACAGTGTCTGATCAGCACTCTTTTACTTTATGTTTTACAAGTGTTTAACAAAGTTTTTTTTCTTAATATTGCACACCATGGCAAGTTGCCTTACATGTGTATCTGTTGATTTTAGTTACTATGAATTTTATATAAATTAGATAAATTATCTTTTAATACTTCCATCAAAATGTCTTTCAGATGGTTATTTTTAGCTCATCGAAGGGAGCTTAACTTATCACTTGCCGTCCGTCGTCCGTCGTCATCGTCCGTCGTGAACTTTACATTATCGACTACTCCTCCCAAACTAATCACAGGTACTCGGCACAAGCTGGGAAATCGAAAGAAAAATGATATTTGATACCATTTTTGAATCCATGCTGACTTGCCCCTGTAATGGTATATAAATATTAACAAGGTAAACAACTCGCTTTTCGAAAACGATAGCACTCATCTTCGTTTTTCCCCCCTCAAATTCGATTCACACAACGTATCCAACAATACCCACTATCAGTGGAAAGGGGAATGAATAAGCTTTACAGTGGTGTATTACATGACCGTTGGGTGTTCTTGAGTTGTTCGTGATATCTGTGAGAAGTCGCAGAAAAGGCCGAAAAACATTTAGTCGGACAAGAAAGTGCACAGTGAAATGAGGTTTCCGAGCGACAATTATCCGATTTATTATAAATAATTTGAGGTCCCATTGTCTATGGAGGGCAGATTCAAATATTAACCGTATGCCTTTATCAATTATTAATCTCGGATCCACATTTATTCATTTCTGGCGATCACATTTGCCATTGATACATTTTTTTAACCTTCCCTTGGAATAAAACAAGCTAGAGGCATCCATAGAAGCACAATGACATCCCATTGGCTACTATTTATGCCGAGAGAATCAGCGATGAAAATAAGTCAATGGGAGAATGGGGAAAGCTTTTGCGCAAGTCGCGTATCTAAGGACGCCTTCTACTCAGGTCAACTTGTCAAAAGATGTCAAAGTTACGGCTAAAAAGTGTATAAACGTTAAATTTGAACTCCAGAAATTAATAAATGTGGATCCGAGATTAGTAATTGATAAAGGTATACGGTTAATATTTGAATCTGCCCTTCATATGCAAAGGGACCTCGAATTATTTATAATAAATCGGATAATTGTCGCTCGTAAACCTCATTTCACTGTGCACTTTTTTGTCCGACTAAATGTTTTTTGGCCTTTTCTGCGACTTCTCCCAGTTATCACAAACAACCCAAGAACACCCAACGGTCATGTAATACACCACTGTAAAGCTTATTCATTCCCCTTTCCACTGATAGTGGGTATTGTTGGATACGTTGTGTGAATCGAATTTGAGGGGGGAAAAACGAAGATGAGTGCTATCGTTTTCGAAAAGCGAGTTGTTTACCTTGTTAATATTTATATACCATTACAGGGGCACGTCAGCATGGATTCAAAAATGGTATCAAATATCATTTTTCTTTCGATTTCCCAGCTTGTGCCGAGTACCTGTGAAACTAATGGATCAAATTGAACCAAATTTGGTGTGCATGTTCCCCATCATAAGTCAATTCAAAATTGTACAAATAAACTTGCCGCACCCACAGGGGGCACCACAAGGGGCATACCTCTGATAGCACCCATGAATTTCTTTCCAAAATTCAAAAAAAATCTTCTTCTTCAGATCCACCTGGCAGAATTCTTTCCTATTTGGTATACATCATCTCTAGGAGGGGGGGGGGGGGGGGGGTCAGATTCAGGTTTGTTCAAATCGGCTCCCTGGATTCATATTTGGGCTCACTGTAGAAGCCTGAATTTGAACTTGGTGCATTTCAGGCAAATTTCTTAAAAAACCTTCTTCTCCAGATCCAGCAGGCAGAATCTTTTGATATTTGGTATGCAACATTGTGGGGTGGATCTGATTCAAGTTTGTACATATCGGCCCCATGGGTTCATATTTGGGCTCAGTATAGAAGTCCGAATTTGAACTTAGTGCATTTCAGGCAAATGTCTTAAAAAATCTTGTTCTCCAGATCCAGCAGGCAGAATCTTTTGATATTTGGTATGCAACATTGTGGGATGGATCTGATTCAAGTTTGTACAAATCGGCCTCCTGGGTTCATATTTGGGCTCAGTATAGGTGCCTGAATTCAAACTTAGTGCATTTCCGGCAAATTTCTTTAAAAATCTTCTTCTCCAGATCCAGCAGGCAGAATCTTTTGATATTTGGTATGCAACATTGTGGGGTGAATCTGATTCAAGTTTGTTCAAATCAGCCCCCTGGATTCACATTTGGGCTCAGTGAAGTCCGAATTCGAACTCAGTGCATTTCAGGCAAATTTCTTAAAAAATCTTCTTCTCCAGATCCAGCAGGCAGAATCTTTTGATATTTGTTATGCAACATTGTGGGGTGGATCTGATTCAAGTTTGTTCAAATCGGCCCCCTGGATTCATATTTGGGCTCACTATAGAAGCTCGAATTCGAACTTAGTGCATTTCAGGCAAATTTCTTAAAAAATCTTCTTCTCCAGATCCAGCAGGCAGAATTTTTTGATATTTGGTATGCAACATTTTGGGGTATATCTGATTCACGTTTGTTCAAATCGGCCCCCTGGGTTCATATTTGGGCTCAGTATAGGAGCCCAAATTTGAATTTAATGCATTTCAGGCAAATTTGTTTAAAAATCTTCTTCTCAAGCTCCAGCAGGCAGAATCTTTTGATATTAGGTATGCAGCACGCTTGGGGGGGTGAGATTCAAGTTTGTTCAAGCCAAGTCCCTGGGTTCATATTTGGGCTCACTGTGGTAGCCCGAATTGTAACTTAGTTCAAATTGAGGAATTTTCTTTAAAAATCTTTTTCTTCAGATCTAGCAGTCGAAATGTTTTGATATTTGGCATGCAGCATCCTTAGGGGGTGAAATTCAAGTTTGTTCAAGCCAAGTCCCTGGGTTCATATTTGGGCTCACTGTGGGATCCCGAATGATAACTTAGTTCAAAATTAGGCATTTTCTTTAAAAATCTTCTTCAGATCCAGCAGATGAATGCTTTTGATATTTGGTATACAGCATCTTTAGGGGGGGTAAGATTCAAGTTTGTTCAAGCCATGTCCCTAGTTCCATAAAATTTGTCTCTCATGACTTCGTTCCATTGTAGTGTTGATGAACCATGTCTAACTGAATGTGACCCCATATACTTCTTTGAACCACTTTGGCCGGTGAGCGATTAAGGCTCCTTGGGGCCTCTTGTTTTTTAAAATTATGTGTGAAATTCACCTTATTTCAAGATAGACTGAATTTTCTCACATTTGAAAAGTTGGTCTCTGGTGGCATCTATAAAGGCATTAGTTGGACCACTAAGGAGGAGAATTCGGGGGTATCTAGTGAAGCTGTTCATACATCCCTCCATCCGTCCACCTGTCTGTCCATCCATACAACC
Source organism: Pictodentalium vernedei (assembly GCA_031216915.1). Classification (NCBI taxonomy): domain Eukaryota; kingdom Metazoa; phylum Mollusca; class Scaphopoda; order Dentaliida; family Dentaliidae; genus Pictodentalium; species Pictodentalium vernedei. The sequence continues at coordinate 351,419,011 of CM062293.1, forward strand.
ATTTTGCATTGTAATTTCAAAGCCTTCTGTCAGATTTAGATCTCCTTTGGTGTGCTGGTAGACCCACATGGAGGAACGGATATACACAAGAAACTGGTTCCGTCCAATTATTTTTCTCAGAGTTATAGTCCTTTTTTCACTCTTTCGACTTCAAAAATTTTTCCGTTTTTCCTCTTTCGACTTAGAAAATTTTTCTGTTCCACAATACTTTTAAGGCTACTTTGAACATGCCTACTGGTCAGGGGCTGGGACCCATGTTTTGCATAGCCCCTGTTATACCTATAGGCTAGACCTTACACATTATTTTGGAACTAACACTTAAAGGAATTTAAAATCTCAGTGGTGATTTTTTTGGGGCTGATGCTATCACACATACTCTTGCTGTGTATAAGAATCAATTTTCAGTTCTGAAATAATTTAGAATTTGAGATACCATTGTAACCGTGTGAGTGCAGTTCAACCAGTACATATTCAGTAGTGAAAAACAAACCTCTTATTTATATATTCACTGGAGTTTAATCCTTGGGGTGCTACATGTAGTTTCAATTTCGGTGAGTTGCTTACTTGTCTAAGATGTACAGAACACATGTTCAAACATACAGGCATTTTTAGTGGTCTTAAAACTTGCTGATGACATTTGAGTACCTTGGCATTGGTTTGTATGGACTTGGCTACTTATTTTGGCAAGACAAGACATCATTAGACACAGCTGCTAAGTTTTACCTTATTTTGAAGGTGCAATAAATTTGTAGAATTCTGATGGCCTTTAACTCTTAACTTGCTGAGTATTTTTAAGATATTTTTTATCAACCCTAATCATGGCTGCTATGAAGCAGGCATGACCAGATCTGATGAAAAATTAAACTAATTTTGACTCCAGAAATCATTGGTGAAATCATTCATGCCATTTTTAGGGGGCAATTTGATTAAATGCGCCCATATTTTACTTATTTCAGTGACAAGAGAAATCCTGTCCTGAGCAGGAATATCTGCCAGCAGCATACAAGAAGTTAAGGTCATTTTCAGAGTACAGTGCAGCTGCCATGGACTGGTCACTTTCCACGGGGTGGGCAGTATTTCCAAGGATGCAATAATATTTGATTGCAAACACTAATTATAGAAATAATCATCAGAAATTTAATTAATGAAGCACCCAGTTCAACCCAGTGCTTCATTAATTAAAACTTTGCTGCTGATGATTTTCATTACCTGGTAGATGCGTGCATGGGCATCACTGCCCACACATGGATTACGACCAATCCACGTCGACTGTACTGTATATGATGAGAATCAAATAAACATTTTGCAAGAATCGAAGTTGATTCTCGCATGAATTTTAAGCCCTCTCTGTTCATACATATACATGTATGGCTCTTGCTTTAGATAAGGCCCCACAAAGTAGATCTTCTGTTTCTCCGGCCATTTTTTTGTAAAATTGCATATGGGTAAGTGGTTTTTAACTCATCTTGACAAAGTAAAGCTGAGCTAATCTCATCACTCTCCATCCGTCGTCTGGCATTCGTTGTTGTCCATCCATCCATTGTCCGTCAACACCATGTTTTGGTCTTCTCCTCCAAAACCACTGGGCCAATTCTAGTGAAGGAGTGTGTGAGTGATCGTCCGTAAGGGGCATTGCATTTTTGCTCAACTCAGCATGCCCAGCCCCATAGGGAGTTGGTGGGGGGGAAAATGCTCCAAATTATTTTAAAAATTTTCTTCTCATGAACCAGTGGGTACAATGACTTGATATTTGTTATGGAGCTTCCTTTTGAGGTATAGAGTCAAGTTTGTTCAAACGAAGTTAGTGAAGCAATATTTGGCTTTGTAATGGTAGGGGTAAGATTTTTGGCCCCGTCCCAAATTTCTATTTTCTGAACCGATGGTCTGATTTAAACCAAATTTGATATGTGGTATTACTGGGTCGTAAGTACTTGACTCGTACAAAAAAAAAAAAGAATCCTCCATCCCCATGTAAATCCTGGGAGCAAAAACAGAAATATTTTCAAATGCCCATATTTCCCAAACTGCTCAAAACAGAGAGCTGTTATTTGGTTTGAAGCATCCTTAGGACCAGTAGAATTGAATAGTAAAAAAAATTGCCATCGCTTATGTTAGGGTGTTCTGTAGAGGGCATCGAAAAAATGCTGAGTCAGCATATCTGCAAAAATTAAAAAAAAAATCTTTTCTCCAGAAACAATCATCAGAAACTTTTGATATTCGGTATACAGCATTCATAGGGGGGTCAGATACAAGTTTGTTAAAATAAAGCCCATTGGTTCATATTTGTGTTCAATACAGGAGCCCAAATTTTTAACTTAGGGTAATATGGGGGAATATTCTTTAAAAATCTTCTTCTTCAGAACCACCAGTGAGAATCTTTTAATGTTTGGTGTACATCATTGTTATGAGGGTCAGATTCAAGATTGTTCAAACTAAGTCCCTAGGTTAATATTTAGGCTTCGTACGGAAGCTCAAATTTTAACTCAGTTCAGTATGGGGGATAATTTTTTAAAATCTTCTTCACATCTACCAGTCAGAATGCTTTCATATTTGGTATGCAACATCTCTAGGGGGTTCAGATTCAAGTTTTTCAAATCGGATCCCTAGGTATATGTTTGGGCTGGCTATGGTAGCCCAAATTTTAACTTGATGCAATATCAGGCAATATGAGGAAATTTCTTTAAAAATCTTGTTCTTCTGATCCACCAGTCGGAATGCTTTCATATTTGGTATAGAACATATCTAGGTGGGGGGGGGGGGGGGGGAGAGGAGGGAGGGAGGGAGTGGTCAGATTCAAGTTTGTTCAATTCAAGGTTTATTTTATGTTTTAGACCTCATAATGTACAGAATAGCATGGGTGGTGGTGTATTTCGTGTATTTTGTCCCTTGAGTGAAAGAAGGCTTTGCAGTGCTAAAACTTTGCAAAGCCTTGTTGCACTCAAAAGGACACATTTATCAATTTGATTAACTTGGGTAAAATATAAAACCATAAACCATTTAATTTAATTTTTTTCACATTTTCATTGGTTATAAAAAGAGCATGAGGCAGCCAAAAGTACCATGCAGGAGGGCATGTGAAACAGACTTATAACTTTTTTAGGCCTAATGGGTTAAGAATTTTATTGGTGCAAATATTAAACTTGCTGTATTTTAAATATCATGTTACAACCCGGTATGGTAAATTTGCTGGTCATTTCTTTTGAAGTGAATGAAGTCAAGAGTAATCCAAACTGTGAAAAACTATGAAAAAGAAATTCCTTCTGTAGCATTACTTCTTCATTTTGTGTGTGCAGTGGCACTTGAAATTGTTTTTCTTACAAATTTCACATCATTTGAAATAGTACATTGGCGGTACATTTCTCACACATTCCTACCTGATAAATTGTGAAGTGTTCCTTTAATTGAGGGATATTTAGAATACTTTCGGCTCTGCATTTATTCATCTATCCATCACTAACCTTTGTAACTCTTGTTCTTATGCACAAGGGGTACCTATGCATCCAAGAATGGGGCAGAGGGGTGGAGGAGTATCAAAAAGAGCTCTCGACTCTTGATTGAGACCAGGAGTTTATAACATACTATTAAGTGTGATGTAACACTGAATAGTATTGATATTATAATCGTTCCTTGAGAGGAACAAGGTGCCATCAGCAATGTCAAGGCATTGCAGAAGGCACCTTATTCTACATCCATTGGTTCTATACATTCATGATAACAAAGCATGTTACAAAATTATACAAAATTATATGGTGATAACACTGCTCTGGGAATTAGCCTAGGCAACCTGCAATGCCCGGGGTTTTGGCTAGACATTTTCAGTTTTCCTAGGCAATTCTGTTGCATACAATGCATTGGAACTCTGCAAATTGATACACATTATTGCCTAGGCAAAATTTTATGATTCCCAGGGCTGACAACAAAGAGAGAAAAAATGTCTTTCATTTGAACTTTGCATACAGTTGATCAACATGAACGCAATTTTTAAGATAACATTTGTTTAGTCATCAAATTGGCATTAATCTCAATTTTCCATGTATAGGAAAAATGTAATGGACACACAAGTTAATATCAACTTTTGTTGAAAAGTTTCTAGAAACTGGCAATAAAAACTTTCAAGTAGGGGTAATTTTGCCGAGTAGGTAGGGAATAAGCAAACAAACAATTTTTTTTATTACAGCCTAATTTTATATAAAAGCCAACTTATTTTCCAGTATTGCAGTTACTTTTATTAAAGAAAACTAAGAGGCATTTAGGCATCATGATTACAACAATGAATACACTGAGCTAAAAAAGAGACACAGTCTAGTGAATAATAATAATAATAATGCTATGTTAACGTCTAGAATCCACCGCAGTGTTCTCTGACTTACATTATTACCCCATATCACAAGTGTTTACACCCTTTGTTCATTCTTTGACATTCTCAGCTCAACACCAACGGAGCATACTGCCACATACAGGCACTCAAGGCAAGCACCTCAACAGGTCCCTATTTTACACCTAGGTACGGTGGGATTGCGTAGTACTGGTGAACATTTCCAACGTCCACAGCTGGCATGTGATGCAACGTCGCAGAATCACACACTGAAACTTTGCCGATCGCACACCAGCCACTAATATGGGAAGCACTCGAATCAGTTGCTGAATGGTTACCCATCTAAGGATTAACCGGGCTCGACATTGCTTAACTTTGGTGATCTAACGAGAACCAGTCTTGCTACACCAGTGCTCCCCAGCGAAGATTTACTAATTTAAAGATCTCCCTTTTGGAAGGGTAATTTTAATAAACATACAAGCCCAAATAATGTGCAAACAGGGTGGAAAAATTCCCCAAAATTAATAAACATACCTGTATGTTTATTAGAAACACAAGAGTATGGATTCTGCACCTCTGTTTAACTCTATAACACAGACTTTAATAAATTATGAGGGGCATTGTTATTTTTTAAGAAATAACTGTTGTTGTCCTTCGGTTTATGCGATATAAACCAAAAATTTTTAGCACAAGGTTCATAACTCGCGTAGCGAGTTATGATTAAGCTTGTGCTGAAAATTTTCAGTTTATATCGCATAAACCGAAGGAAAACAACAGTTATTTCTTATAATTTAATCCGGCTGTAATATTAAAATCTAAAAACTATGTGTACGTGAACGAAAAACTTTTAATTTTCACAAAAGACAACATTCAAACTCAAGAAAGTGTGCCACAAACAGGTCACGTCAATCATTGTCAAATTGTTTGTTGTTTTGATTTTCGATTGCAGACGACAAATATTTAGCAAGTCATGAAACAATATCATTAAAAACATTTTTTTTTAAGTTTCCCCAAAATCATGTTTGGATGTATGATCTTTCATTTGTCTCCCACTTCGGTATATTTTATTAAATTCAATTGTTCCCGAGAAATTATCATTATATTCTCGCTGACTGGAGGCGATGAAAAATTGATCATTGATCTTTGTTTATAACCTTGTTATCCATCTATCAGTCTGCCGCCACACCCTCACAGTGACAATTGAATTGAGTGGGTGGGGCTTCCAGGGTCTTCAAAGTTGGATCGGATGTGCGAACGTGTAGACATTCCAAATCATTACGTGATTTGGTTTATACGATTTTGACAACTTTCACACTGTATTCTTTCAACCAATCAAATGCAGAGGCAGGGCAAATGATTAAATTATTATCTCTTAAACCACTGCTGTGAAGGAGTCATGACTGGATTTGATAAAAAATACATTAAAATTTGACTCTTGAAATCTGTCCAAAAGTCGATACGAATTGCAGGGGAAAATTTAATTAAATGTGCTCAAATATTACTTATTTTAGTGGCAAGAGATTTCCAGTATTTGGGCTGGAATATTGGCTAGCAGCATGCTATGAGTTAACCCTATACCCAATGCAGATGATATCAAAATTTATTATTTTAAATATTTTAAAAAATTTTTCCAAAAATTTCTATATATCCATATCATGTGATCTCTCATTGGAACGAGCTTGTCGTTGGGTGAAGGGTTAATACAAGTATTTCTCTTGGACAATAAGGATATAAATTTAATTTACGTGGAATGAATCGACAGTGACAACCAAAATCTTAACTAAAATCTTAGCCTGTCAATTAATTAAATAACAACAGCCGCGTGGAAGTCAGATAAACATATGTGAGTTTTTATTATTTCTCATTGCAGTATTTTTTGTGAATTAAGTTCTATTCTTTGTTGTGAAAGTATGGTAACTTTTTGGTGGGGATCACATTAACCACTCACAATTCATGCTATAAAATTGAGGCCCAAAAAAGACGGTAAGTTCAGGTATGAGATTTTTCACCAAATTTGCTGATTTCAGCGAATTCATGCCCCAGGTACTGAAATTTTATTTCTATAAATTTGCATGAAAATGGTCTTAAAAGACCATTTTCATGCAAAGTTATGGAAATTAAATATCTCTAAATCAACAGGTTCACTCTGTGTTCTTCGATGTTTTTAAGAAACCTGATTTTCACAAATTTATCCTAAATATGTGGGAAATCTCACAAATTTCAGCAAATTTTGTTGCTTTGCATTCTCATCCCTGTAAGTTGTATTTCAGTTTCACAGTGTTTCATCAATCGAAGTGGTGAGGCATTGCAAGTTGAAACTATGAATGAAAGTTCAAACAGCATACAAAATAACAATAAGACTGGTTTCCTACTTGTGAAGATTAATTTAGATTTTTCTCTTATATTTTTTCCTTAATATCTATGAAGGATTTATTAATTCTTACTTTGTATTTCAGTAATAATCTTTTATAAAAATCTGTGTGTGTTATATATAGAATAAATGTATAGGGTTTTCAAGTAAAAAATTTATTCTATGAGTAGGATTAAGAATGAAACCGACGAGTCGGTTTCATTTTTAATTCTTCAAGTAAAATAAATTTTTTACCTGAAAACACTATATGTTTTTTTTTGTTTATCCCATAAATCTTTTACAGGGCAGTCGCGGTGAAATTGTGCTGTTACTCGCTACAAAACACAGCGAGAAGTGAGGAGCACATAGGTCCAATTCAAGGACAAGCACAATTGCCCAAAATGAAAAAGACGCAGTGATACATTTCTGTCTAAAAATAATTCCCCTACAAACCTGAGCTAAATTTGCAAAAATACTTTATTAAATGAACAATGTATAGTTTTTTCTACTGCTATTGTGTAATACTTTCAAACAGGTTTAAAGAAATCAACAATTGAACTGTTAATTATACTACACGAATGTGGTAGAGGTCAACAAGTCCGTCTCTACTGTTGGAATAAATTCTTTCAGTGTTAAACCAGTGGGGAAAATTTATCACCCAACCAGGTGAATAAAGCACAAATTTATCCAGGGCATTTCTTGTTCGAATAAACAGACATTATGGGATAAAAATACAGAACCACACAAGTGTTTTAACTGGTAGAGTGCTAAATTATTTTTGGCCATCAAATCTTGTACTCATGTCTTTGCCTTGTTACAATTTATGGGAGAGTGCCTATGGGCACTCTCCCATAAATTGTAACAAGGCAAATCCGTGAATATGAGCCTTCAAGCTGTGGTACCCACGCTTGAGAATAAAGCCCAAATATGGGCTTCCAGCACTCTACCAGTTAATGGGTTAATGTTTAACACACTTGTTTGGTTTGGCAGAATACCACTTGAGGCTTTGCCTCTCATGGTATGTTTGACCCCATCCAAACTTGTGCAGTAAACATTATTCTATTCAATCGCTGCAGTTATTTATGTCTATTTACCACATTTCATCCTTTATATTGTCTGTTCATTGTCCATCATGTGTGAACTTTCTATTCACAACTTCTCCAGAGCCTCAGTACCTGATTTTATTGAAATTTGAGGGAATTCTTTGTTTTCACATTTTGATTTTGTTCAAATTCAGCCGCTTCTGCTCATAGGGAGAGGATTCCACCCCAATTTTAAGAAAATTTTCTTTTCACGTTTCAATGGATGGAATTAGTTGGTATTGGGTCAGCTTCCTTTTGAGGTGTACAATAAAGATAGTGGAAGGGAGGTTTGAGGGGCAAAATTTCAGCTCCCCAGAATTTCCAGTTTTCCGATCCCTGGGCCGATTTGAATGAGATTTGGAACCTATCATTATCATAGGTAGGGGACATGTAGTTAATTCATGCAAAACAAATTACCTAGGTTCCTTGTGGGAACTCCTTAAGGCTTAAAATAGAACAAAATTTCAACCATCCTTTTTTTCCCCCAAAACTACACAGCACAAGTGATCGATTTTTGGATATCAAACATCTTTAGGAGATGCATAATCAAAATGATAAAAAAAAACTGTGGTCGGTTTTATTAGGGCCTCATATGGGACAGAGTCTCCCATTTTACAGTACAGTTACCGTGGACTGGTCATAATTCACACATGGGCAGTGATGTCCATGCATGCGTTTACCAGGTAATAAAAATCATCAGCAGCAAAATTTTACTTGATGAAGCAGCAGGTTGTATTGATATTTGGTATGCAGCTTCCATTTGAGGTGCAGACTCAAGTTTGTTCAAGAGAAGTTTGACGGGCAATATTTGCCTTTGTTCTGGGAGGGACAAGAATTTTTGCCCTGCCCAGAATTTCTATTTTCTGAACCGAGAGGTCAATTTGAACCAAATTTAATATGAGATATTATTGGGTTACAAGTACTTGATTTATGCCAAAAACTTTTTTCCTGCAGCCCCGTGGAAACCTCAGGAGACAAAAATAGAAAAAAACGAAAACGTCCACATCTCCAAAACTACACAGCACTGAGAATTTTTATTTGGTGTGAGGCTTCCTTGGGACCAAGAGAAAGGATTGGTAAAAAAAAATTGCCATCGGTTTTGCAATAAGGTATTTTTTCAGGACTTTGAAAAAATGCTGAGTCAGCATTTTTTAACACTGGGCAATGGGAAAAAATTAAAGAATCATTTGCTTCCAAACCACTGCTCCAAAAGCTTTCATATTTTACATATAGCATCTTTGGAAGATTGTTTCTCATGTTTATTGAAATCAATTCCCTGCGTCCATATTTGGGCTCTCTGTGGGAGCCTAAATGTTTAAGATAGTGCAGTATGAGGAATATTCTTTAAAAATCATCTTCTTCAGATCTACCAATAAGAATCTTTTGATATTTGGTATGCAGCATGCTTCAGGAGGTGAGATTCAAGTTTGTTCAAGCCAAATCTCTGGGTTCATATTCAGGCTGAAAATTTGGTGTCCTGGTCCGGACTTAGAAATTTTGGACCCAAATCCAGAAATGAGTTTTTTGTTTTTTTATGCATTTTGGTCAGTTTTAAGACAAAGGTTTTTTTAGCTCACCTACTTCTATTAGAAGTGGTGAGCTATTGTCATGACCTCGGGCGTCAGCGTCGGCGTCCGGCGTGTCCAATATTGTAAGATTTAATGTTAAGGTTAATTTCTCAAAGATCAGTGGGCTCAGGCCTTTCATATTGCATATGTAGGTTGTAGGGGACTATCAGAACAGTATTTAACCCTGATATTACAACTTTTTCCCAAATTTCACCTAAAATTTTGTGGCAAAACTTGTAAGAATTTGCGTTTAGGTGTTGTAAGAATTTGCGTTAAAGTCAGCTTTTGTGCAGATTGTGCTGCTTTAACTTCTCATTACTGTTGATTTTCATATTTCAATAACAACTGTAGGTATTAACCCTACTGTATGCAGAAATTTAACGGATTTTTCAGTCAGAATTTTCATGTTTTTCTCGGACTTAGTAAATTTTAAGTTGTAAAACTTTGTAAACTTTGTGTTTAGGTGAGTTGAGTTTCTATGTGTCTTTCCAGGCAATTAATATTCTACACTTGGGTTACTGAACTCCATTGCAGTAATATTTAACCCTCATTACTTGCATATTTGAGGAATTTGAGGCTGATTTTCTGCTAAAACTTGTTGTAAGAATTAGCGTTTAGGTGTTGTAAGAATTTGCGTTAAAGTCAGCTTTTGTGCAGATTGTGGTGCCTTCACCTCTCATTACTGTTTATTTTCTCATTTCAATAACTACTTTAGGTATTAACCCTACTGCATACAGAAATTTAACTGATTTCTTTTCTTTTTTTCAGTCACAATGTTCACGTTTTTCTCTGACTTACTCAATTTTAAGTTCTAAAAGTTTGTGTTAAGGTGAGTTCTGTTTCTATGTGTCTTTCCAGGCAATTGATATTGTACACATGGGTTACTGAACTACATTGCGGTAATGTTGCGCCCTCATTACATGCATATTTGAGGAATGTGAGGGGGATTTTTGGGACTTATATTCACTTTCTTTAAAAAAAATTTTTTTTAACTTTTTTTTTTTATTTAATACTTTCTCATACTTGTTACTAGTAACATTAAGGCTTATTTTAGTTGTTGATGTGATGTATTTTTGTTGGGACTTATAGTCACTTTCTTGAACGAATGTTTTTCCTCAACTCCTCTTTAACCAATGAATGTACTTCAATTACAATTTCAGTGATTCTTCATCACATAATGCCATTTTGCCCCTGCTATTTTATTTTTTGATCTGATGTATTTTTATTAGCTCACCTACTTCTATTACAAGTGGTGAGCTTATATGATGACCTCGGGCGTCGGCGTCCAGCATGTCCAATATTGTAAGATTTAATGTTAAGGTTATTTTTTCAAAGATCACTGGCCTCAGGCCTTTCATATTGCACACGTATGTTGTAGGCGACTATTAGCACATTATTTAACCCTGATACTACGACTTTCTTTCAAATTTCACCTGCAATTTTCAACCAAAACTTGTTGTAAGAATTTGCGTTTAGGTATTGTAAGAATTTGCGTTAAAGTCAGCTTTTGTGCAGATTGTGCTGCTTTAACTTCTCATTACTGTTGATTTTTATATTTCAATAACAACTGTACGCATTAACCCGACTGTATGCAGAAATTTAACTGCAATTTCTTCTTCTTTCAGTAAAAATTTCCATGCTTTTCTCGAACTTAGTCAATTTTAAGTTCTTAAAGTTTCTGTTTAGGTGACTTGTGTTTCTATGTGTCTTTCCAGCCGATTGATATTCTACACTTAGATTACTGAACTCCATTGCAGTAATATTTAACCCTTGTTAAATGCACATTTGAGGAATTTGAGTCTGATTTTCTGCCAAAACTTGTAAGAATTTGTGTTTAGATTTAAGATTTTGCGTTAAAGTAATCTTTTGTGCACATTGTGGTGCCTTCACTTATCATTACTCTTTTTTTTTGTCTTTTCAAAGACTACTTTAGGTACTAACCCTACTGTAAGCAGAAATATAACTGATTTTTTTTTTTTTATATCCAATGATTCTTTGTTGAATTGATATATAATAAATGCAGAAATATAGACTTTCCAAAGCCATCACATAAACCACATTAATCATTTGATGCCTAGTTAATGATTTATATTAACTAAATATTAGGCATGTTACATTGAAATGACATTATCAAGCGCGAATGTAGGTGAGCGTTGGGATGTAACATCCCTCTTGTTTTTTTTACACTGAAAATTTGGGGTTCGGGTGGGACTTAGAAAATTTTTGATCCAAATCCAGAAATGAGTTCATTTGTTTTTATGCAATTTGGTCAATTTTAAGACAAAAAAAATTTTTTTTTACATTGAAAATTTGGGGTCTGGGTAGTTTTTTTGGTTTTTAATGCATTTTGGACAATTTTAAGAAGAAGAAAAAAATTTTAGTCTGAAAATATTTTGTTTGGGACTTCGAAATTTCTGAACAAAAATAAAAAAAAAATCTGTTTTTTATGCGTTTCTCTCAATTTTGGGACGTAAAAGTGCAGGAACTGAAAATAGAAGTAAAATCCTGTGTATTGTGTGGGCACAATGGCTTCATCTAGTTCGGTATATGCTTTTCATAGGAGGAGCATATGCAGCTTATTCAAGTGAAGCCCCTGGTTTGATATTTAGACTACCATGTCAGGTGAGCGCCCTCAGGTCCTCTTGGGCCTCTTGTTCAAATCAATCCCATGTAGTCATATTTGGCCGTGTTATGGGGCCTTAAATTTTAACACCAAGTGTAATGGAGAAAACATTTTCAAAAATTTCTCCCAAACCGCTGCTCCAAATGCCACCATGTTTGATATAAAATGACATTGTAAGGTACACCATTGACTGCACATGTACTACGTCTTAGCATACAGTGCCACCCTGTCCCCAGGTGGGCAATCAGAATTAACTGTCTGTGGAACTAATTAAAGCAATCACTGGGTGTGATATGATTAATAATATTCTCCAAGTTTGATTCTGGATTTATTTTTCACATTAATAATAAAAAAAATTAGAAATGATAATTTTTTTGAGTTGAACTTTTCTGTACCATAATTTTTGTCCATAAATACATTTTTCCTGTGAATGATGGCAATTTCAGAATCGCCAAGAACCAGTTGCATTGTTGGAAAAATTGACATCTTGAAATTTTGTTATTTTGACATCAGTCTGGAAGGGTTAAATACAATTCTAAAAAGTTGTTGATCAACTGATTTCTTTTATTACCTGATTTCTTTTATTACAGGTTGAGTACATGCTAGTGAAATTTGATCCTAAGATGAAAACAACAAAGCTTGCTTTGAGGGCACATGAGATTCTGGATGACCTTCAGGAGAGAGAGAGGAACCAAGTCGAGTAAATATTTTTCATAAAATTTTCGTACCATTTTTATTAGCTTACCTGGCCCAGAGGGCCATGTGAGCTATTGCCATCACTGGGCGTCCATCGTTGGCCATCGTCTGTCATCTGAAAACTTTTCAGATTTTCATCTTCTCTGGAACCACTGAGCCGATGTGAACCAAACTTGGCAGGAATGGTCTATGGGAGGTCCTCCACAAACGATTGTAATTTTGTTCCTGTTGGATGAAAAAAACATGGCTGCCAGAGGCATTCTTTGATTCTGGTTGATGGATTTTAAAAAATCTTCTCCTCTGAAACTAAATAGCAAAATGCTTTGAAACTTCACATGATTGATGACTGGGGCACCCTCTACCAACGATCATCATTTAATGTTGATTGGGTTGCAATATAGCTGGAATTGCAGTTTATAGTTACCATAGAAACCCTATGGGAAATCACATTTTCATCTTCTTCTCTGGAACTACTGAGCTGATGTGAACCAAACATGGCAGGAATGGTCTATGAGAGGTATTCTACAAACAGTCCTCATTTTGTTCCCGTCGGATGGAAAACATGGTCGCCAGAGGCATTCTTTGATTCTGATTGGTGGATTTTGCAAAATCTTCTCCTCTGAAACCACAAGGCCAAATGTTTCGAAACTTCACATGCTTATTGACTGGGACACCCTCTACCAACGATCGCCATTTAATATTGATCGGGTTGGAAACAGGACTGCAATTGCGGCTTATAGTTACTTTAGAAACCCTATGGGAAATCACACTTTCATCTTCTTATCTGAAACTACTTGGCCAGTGTGAGCCAAACTTGGCACAAATAATGTATGGAAAGTCCTCTGAAAACAATCATCATTCTGTTCCGAACAGATGAAGTAGCATGGCAGCCAGCTGCATTCTTTGATTTTGATTAGAATAACTGTGATTGGGCGAGACATGCGATAGGTGTGCAGGGGTGATTTTTTGCTTCAGACCTGAAACACTGATTTAATATAGGGTAGTTTCCAGGGCTGCTTCCAGGGCTGCTTTAAAAACCTCAATTCCAGGAACCTCAGTAGATCTGTGGTACCTGATAAGTTGTCAGGAACCATTGTTCTTTAGGGGTCGCTGAAATTATGATGCAGTGTGTTCAAACTTGATAGGTACGAGTGACCCTCTTGGATCCTCACTCCCTCAAAATATAATATGTACATGTAATTAACACTCACCATCCAATTGAGAGTTGTGCTTTGTACAATACCGTGATCACAAAAAAGAGGAAATTAACCCTTAAGGGCCAAATTCCGACTTTGATAACTTTTTAATACAAAGAAACAGGTGCCCCAACATGCGTTGTTTGGTAAATTCAAAACTTGTTTTCTAAGTACCTTGTCAGTTGTTTCTAGGCAAGTCTTGGCTGCCTCCATAGGCAGCCAAGACTTGACAAGAAACAACTGCAAAGCCACAGAAGTTAGACTTTCAACGTTAAGCGAAAATGTAGTTCCGCTTTACTAGTAAAATAGGACCCAGTCACCAATGCTTTGGGTGAAAGTCCTCTAAAATGGGCAACATGTTGATCAACGATTGACTAAACTTGACTTCATCTCCATGTTGTGTCACGATTAGCCATGGTGCATAAATATGTGACGTTAACCACCAACAAACAAACAAACAAACAAGCGAAAATGTATAAACATCTCCAGGCCCTTTAGGGTTAAAAAAGAATGGGAGCGCAGTTGCTCAGTTCTTGGAGCATGGGACTTCAAACCAAAAGATCCACGATTCAATCCTGACCAGCGTTAACTGCATTGTGTCCTTAGGCAAGGTACTTGTACTTAATCCTGATTGCCCACGTGGGGGACCACTGGCACTGTGTACTAACAGGTACTGCATGCCGATGATGTACTGGCTTTCAATCAATGCTAATGCTGCTTGTGCAGAGTTAGTATACTAAGGAGTATTACAGTTGCTCTCCGATACTTGGGGGTTCTCCATAAAACTGTCTGACACGATGTGACACTCACTGTCGAAAGTGTCAGTACATCCCAATAAATAAATGAATAAGATCACAAAAAAGTGTGTTAATGTCCTGACACACTTTTACATAATGGCTCGCGATTTTATAAATAGAATATACAGAAATCAAGATCGATTCACGAAAAACAAATGAAAATAACATCTCATTTTCAATATTTTTGCCCTCCTTTTTTGATGTTCTGTAGTGCTGTGAGGAGATAAGTGTTAAGATAATTTTGATCAGTTCTTGACCAACACGTGATCTGGTAGAAATTCTTTGTCCGCTTTTGGGATCACAGTACTGTACATTCACTCCTCAGCTGAATTGAGTTTTGTTCTTGTTGTTTTGCTATGGACTGTAATTAATATTGTAACTTGTAAGAGAGCCAGTATACAAAACTCATTGTATTTGTATTTTAACTCTTTTCAGGGATAACCCTTCCTTATGGCGACCAGAATATGCAGATTACATGGTTGAGGGAACCCCTGGAAAACCATATGGAGGCAGTATTGCTCATTTCAATCTTGTTGAAGCAAACATGAAATTCAGGTTGGATAAATCTTAAGTTCTACTTACATATTGATTAGTTACTGATTAGTAACCCTGTATAAAAAGGAATGGCTAAGTTGACCCTACTCTTCAGTATGACAACTTGTGTTTGCTGTGAAACACCAAGACCAGTGCTAGGCTGTGTTAGATAATCCTTCACGTAATGAATTGGCCGTATGAGCCTGCTTAATTTACAAACTGACCCACTTGAAAAAAAAATTTTTTCAAAAAAGTCCAACAAAACCTTATCAAGTGACACCCCCCCCTCACCTCCCTCCTCCCCAATGGAATGATCTCATCAAACTCATTCCAATAAGGGATCACCTGATATGGTTTTGTTGAAATTTTTTGAAAAATTTGAAAAAAAAACAATAACTAAAATAATAAATTTTGATATCCTGTGCATTGTGTACATTGGCTGTAGTGGTACTAAATTCACCACTATTCGCAATACCATTGGATTTGTAAAATACCCTTTTATTGCTGTCAAGGTGATAGCTTGAAGTTGCAATTTTCTTGTTTAAAAGTGTGTGTAATTTTAATAATCTTTCTCATTCGGACTAAATGTAAAGTGTAAAACATAGGTATGTGATGGACCCTGAAAACTGGTTTGTCACTTAAACAGACCAGCAATAATTCAAGCGCTGCTAATTAAGCATGAAATTTTATGTCCATTACCACATTTCTGTTTAATGCCATAATGGGCGGTCTGATAAGAGATTAAAAGAAAGAGAGACCAGTTGTCTCCGGCAGTCATTATCTGTGTAATTATGTCCAGTTAATAGATAATTGTTCTGAAAACAGTACATCACACGTGTTCTGGACACACACCCATATTACGCATCTAGCCTGTCAGCGAATGTAAGGATATACCAAAATGGGAGTCTTTCAAGGGCACTTTAAAGTGAATATTAAATTAAGGTAGATCTAAGCAGCCAAGTTCAAGAGAAGCAATTAAACTGAGAATTAATGTTCTGGCTATCAAAATTTCATTCCAGTCTGAAGGCGTGTAAGACTGTGGGTTGAGGTGAGTAGCTGGGGATGTCCCATGCTATAGGTTAGAGAAGTTGCCGCATCGGTGTGAAAGTAAAAGCACGTTGTAGTGTACTGGAGCCACAGAGCTCATATTTAGAATAGGGGCAGACGCTGGCCAAGTATGCCATATTGAGAATAGGATCAGAAACACAAAGTACAAGCTCAGGGTGCTATTTGCATTTAGGTAAATGGCATTACCTGTTGTAGAAGGCAAGCCATATGTAGGTGGAGTAGGCTTAGCCTGTATGAATATTATTCTGAGATAAACAGAGAGGAGCATTTAACTCCATTGGTGGCGACTGCTTGAGTGAAAAGCGTTCAGGTAAGTGACAATAAGCTAGTGGCATGCAACGGCAGTGGTAGAGTGACATTCCGACACTTGTTAGAGGAAAGGCGATATATTAAAGTGACAATACCTTAGTGGCCCTGCGACAATGGTGGTAGAGGGACATTCTGTCACATGTTAGAGCAAAGGCATCCAATAAAGTGACAATACGTTAGTGGCCGTGCGATGGCTGTGAAAGAGTGAAGTGAAAAGGCGATCAAAGATCAAACACCAGCAACAAGGAAGGGAAACCAGTGACATCAGAGAATGGGGCTCGCAAGTGACTCAAAAACTGTGTGGGTAGGGAGTGATTGACATTTTGTTTTCTGATTCATTGGATTTAATGTAAGTCACAAATTACCATATTTATTTCTATATATATATGTATTAAACTTGTTTTTCAGCGAACCCTTGTTGATTATGCTTTTCGAGGAAAAGTCATTGACCCCTTCAGGATAAGACCCACCCCAACAAAAATGAAAATGGGCATGTTCCTTACAGAGAGACATGCATTCATGCACTGATTCAGGCAACACTCCTTGAGTTTGAGCGGAATGCGCGACGTGAATCTATTTCCCCCAGCAGCGCCAAAGCCTCGTTCCTGACAATAGCTGACATGTTTTTCTCGGTACCATACAATTTCAGATGAAAATAACATGGTCTGCATGAGAATCTACCCCACCCAGACCTATCTGGCTCTCCTGAGCCCAGTTAGGCCTGGATGAAGTGGAGTCTTACTGATTCCAATAATAATAAAATAATAATGCACTCTACAGAATGGCCACCATGGACTGGTCACATTCCATGGGTCGGCAATATTTCCATGTACGCAATAATATTAAGATTCCAAACACTAATAGGAATAATCATCATACAACCCGGTGCATCATTAATTAAAAGTTTGCTGATGAAATTTTATTACCTGGTAAACACATGCATGGGCATGCATGGATTATGACCACTCCAGGGTGACTGTACTGTAACCTACCTAATAATATTTATGGGTGAATAATTGTGATGTCCTGCATTTTTGGTTAAAATTAATAATAGTGACGACATTTTCACTCCTTGTCTTATTTCCAAATGATAAGTGATGGGCAAAATTTTTCTTCAAATTTATAATAGTGACATCACTATTATTTGGCAGGTGAGAGTAACTTGTTGAAACAGTGGATTAAAGTTATACTTGGACAGAACCTTCACATATTATTGCACCAAAATTTGTTCAAATGGGGAGTACACAAAAATGGGATAATGTAAATGTCATTCTGATATGTGTATGAAATATTTTTGAAATAAATGAAAAATTCATATGTGTTTTGTGCACATTGTTCCTTAACAGAATCTTTTATCGTGACAAAACTTGCTTGCAAGACTCGTAGCTATACATCCCAAAAATGAGTTGAGTCGTGATAAAAGATTCTGTACAGGCACAATGAGCACATAACACATTTATCTGCCCTTCAGTAGACAAAACCCATAAAAACGACTTCTCAAAAATAGCCGTTAACAGACAAAAATCCAATCTAAACTGATCGATATAATGGGTTCCATTTTAAATTCTCTCAACCCAACAGCACGTGAGGAAGTTTCTCCAACTTGAATGAAATTGTGCATGGTGATGACAAATAATCAAACTCTGCCCAAGTTTGCTTTTTCAGATGGGCAAAGAAATTTCAAACCAATTTCAATTCATTTCATGGAGTCACCCAATGGATAGTTGGACGATTTGAGAAAACAACAGGGAATTATATTTTTATAGTGTGCAAGAATTGCTTTATGTACATGACGTCACTTCATTCATAATTTTTAGAAGCGTTCGAACCACAATGAGATTGACGTTATATTTCAGAATTTTCTCCCTATAACTTTCAATTTTTGGGATTCACCTCCATCATTTTTGGTTTGGTGTTTTTCATGGTGGATTGTTTATATACTGGCTCGTGAAATTCCCTGCAATATGGAATATGTTGAGACAAACTAGATGCATCATTCATTGCAGCATTATAATATTTTTAAGGGAATGACTTGTGATTACCATTTCTACTGAAGTAGTCCATCAGATGCGCAAGCATTCATTTCTCGCGACATCATGTGACTTTTATCACTACTGCAATAGTGATACAAGATCTTTTGTCACCAATTTTTTATCGCCAATGATACTGTGGTTTGCGATTGCGTTTTTACGTAAAGGGTAGATAAAACAACTTATCAATAAATCTTATTTCTTATCAACCTACCTTGCAATTGTTTACTACAGGCTTGCACTACAGTGGAAGAACCTAACTCGGATAAAATACTCTCTATTTTAATCTTTCCCAAGAGATTTGGGAAAGAAAAGTGGTGTAAAAACACCACAAAAAAATAAGCCAAAACTGGGTCGAGCGCCATCGGCACACTCCCAAGTATGGGACGCTCTTCCATAGTACAAATCCACGACTTCCGAAACCAATGCGCAGTGCGTCATGAATTCATCATTCTCTTGATTATCCGCACATGTGGTGGATGTGTGCCATTTTGCTATGTAACATTGATAATTGTCGATAATGGTTTTCCTGTGACTGGAATTATGGATCTGAAGATTGTATAATAACAGGACTGTGTTTTATATATTCTCGTTAATATTTTCAACCACATTCTTATTGTATATTATTTACTATTCCGTTTTCGCGAATGTTTTGTTTTCCACTTCGCATCAACGCGGTTCGACAATGAATTTTTCGGTTGATAAATTTAATTGTTATTGGAGTTAGGTGTCAATAAGGGACTGTCTGGACAGGATTTCTTCACTCTGTTGAGGGCTGAATTTCTGGGTTTTTTCGGTCCCTGTTAGCCGTCTGGGTTCTTTCGTGTACCCACCGGTTTCTTTTCTGCCACCTTCTCTCGTAGTTGAGGGTGGTCTTCTACTTTCTGTTTCTGTTGAGTTCACCTTTTTCTTCTACTGCTCTCACCTCTGTTCTTTCCAGTTCGGTTCCTTTAGGGCAATTCCTTTTGCCCTCGCCTTGGTGCTTTCTCGTGTCTGTTTCTTCCGCACCCACCGAACGGAGCCTCCCGACTCAACCACGACTGGTGTGAGTTATACTCCCTCCGTGGGGGATGTGGAGCCTCCATGGGGAATGCTGTCGTTTTGAGCCACCCGACTCGACCACGTCTGGTGAGAATTGCTCCCCCTCTGTGGGGGATGTGCAGCTCCTCCCACACCAGCGGGGGGTGGGGAACGCTGTCGTTTCAGGGCTTCTCGACCATGTTTTGTGAGAGTTATTCCCCTTCCATGGAGAATGTGCATTTTTTTTTTTACCGTTGTGGATACTGCGGGAGCTGTTGGATTTCTGGTGAAGAGATGCCTGGTTCCGGGACTATGCGCCCTCTCCAGTCGACATCTGAGGCTGTCACTAGCGTTGTGACTCCTCCTTTGGAGGCCGAGCTAGGTGGCTCTCTCCGCTTTTCTGCCAGTTCCAACAGCTCCTGTCGTATCTGCTGCTACTGCTGTTCCGTCCTTGGGCACCGTTTTTAGCTGGCCTCGGCTTATCCCTGCAAGGGTCTGCAGGGATGTCTGTGGTGTGGTTGTGAGGTATCGGCCTCAGCCTTCCCTGACTTCAACTCGGCGAAGTCGGAAGTGGCTGCCGACTGAACCCCCTACTGTGTCCTCTCTGCCGTTGAGCACAGTAGTTTTATACCTGCAGTGGTCTGCAGCGGTGTCTGGGAGTGTAGACGTGGGGGTATCGGCCTCAGCCTTCCCTGACTTCAACTCGGCGAAGTTGGAAGTGGCTCCCGGCCCGACCATCTACTGTGATCTCTGTGCCGTTGAGTACCACAGTTTTGTCATTGGCGTTTTCCGTCCACTCATTCTGGTCACACGGCCAGTTTTGCGGGACCAACGCCTTCTGTGCAGCCTGGACCTTCTGCCCTGCAGAGGTCCGCGGCAACTCTATCGAGTTCCCGCTATGTTGATCCTCGGGGTGTGTCATACCCCTATACATGTCTGCCCTCAGATGTTTCGGCTGCCGCCCGTCGCCCCACTTCGGGTGTATTGGAGGATCATGACCCTTCGCTGGTTAAGAGGGTCAGGTGTGAAGCCACATTGCTGGTTCGTTCCCATGTAGAACCGGCTGGTACGGGCAGTGAGCTTAGGGAGGCCCTCTACTTACTCACTCAGGCTCTGTCCAAGAGCCTTCCCGTTGCTTCCAGCGTGGCAGCGAGTGGTTTCCAGGTTCTCCCTATGGCGCTGCCTCCCGGGATTGGAAACAGGCCGCTTTCTGATCCTCCTGGTGCCTACACCATGGGAGGCATCGGCTGGTTTGCCCACGATGGGCTATGTGTCTTCCGACTCTGGGGAGGAGTCAGACATCCTTGATGTCGAGAGCCAGCAGTCTTCTGACTTGGGGGCAGCTCTTGACTTTGTGTTTGGGTTCCTTCCGGATCTCCAACCATCAAACCAGCCGACAGTGTCAGCCAGGCCGCGATCATCGGTCGCGCGCCTACAGCCTGTGGGGCAACCTGCTTCTGGGCGTCTTCGACCGTGCCAGTCAGTACAGGTGGTTGAAGCATTTTCAGCATTGGACTCTAAGCTGAGTTCCAAGGCTATGAAGGCTCCATTCTTCACCAGGGTTGACACCTTTTTGCCTCCGGTGCGTTATCATTTCTGTGATTTCGCCAATCCGTCAGTCTGCCAGACTTTGACGGTTTTGGATCAGGACTCCAATTCCCTCGGGCTTTCCAAGCCCAAGTCGACTGTCATTCCTATGACGACTTTGGAGTCCATGTTGGGCTTATCGAGGGGAATGCTGGGTATGCTTTCTCTCTCTGATCACGTCGTATCTGCCTCCAGATAGGTTTGACGATGTACAGGCTCCTTTGCGTGTGCTGTCCAAGGCGCTCATGCATCTTACTCACACGCATGTCTGTGACACGGCTATTTTGGAACTAGTTCAAAGGGACTCTGTGATGGACACAGGCCGATCCCTTCCTGGGGGCAGCGCGCTGCTCTTCGATCTGCTTCTTTGGCAGGTCCGCTACTGTTCCATGGGTTCCGTGTTGACGGTCTGGGATGACATCCTACGTCATTCCAAAGATCAGCTGCTGCTTCGTCAGCTTGATCAGCCTTCTAGGGGGGGCAGGGACCGTTCAAAGCCTAACAAGTGCCCTTCTGCTTCCTCTGCGAAGCAAAGGGCTGATCCTTTTGCCTCATGGGGTAAGGGTAGACGCCGGCAGGCTAGAGGGAAGTCTCAGGATTCTTTATTCAGTAGAGGAGGTGGTTTCTCCTCTTGCGGGTCTCTTTGAGGCTCTAACTGATGGTCCTCACCTCGATTCGTCCAGGTTGGAGGAAGGATAGCAGAGTTTGCAGACCGTTGGGCCACCATCACATCCGATCCTTGGGTGTTAGATGTTGTTCGGCCCGGGCTGCGAATATCTTTCCGAAGGCACCCCACTCTGTCCAGAGTGCCTCTTCCAACCACAGTTCCTTCAAACGTTTTACGTCACGAGCTTTTTGTCCACAGAGATAGACAATCTCCTGGCCAAGGGGGTGATCGAGGTCATCAAGAACATTCAGTCAGTGGGGTTTTATTCCCGCCTGTTCTTGGTGCCGAAGAAGGGCAGCCGACTCCGACCGGTTAGCGATCTGAGTATCCTGAACCAGTCTATCATTGCTCTCAAGTTCAGCATGGAGACTTTCAGGTTGGTTTTTCGCTTCCAGCATCGACCTGCGAGATGCTTACTTTCACATTCCGATTCATCGGGTGTCGCGGAAGTATCTCAGGTTCGCTTTTCTGGGGCGAGTTTACCAGTTGAAGGCCATGCCTTTCGGCCTCAACCTGGCTCCTTGGGCCTTCGCCCGACTGATGTCGGATGTGATAGCCTTCCATCGCACACAGTCCAGGGTGACTACTTCGGCATATCTAGACGATATCCTCCAGAGGCATTCCAATGCTGCCTTACTGGAGTTGGATGTCGACACTCTGTTGATCTTGCTCACGTTACTAGGATTCAGAGGAAGAGAAGTCGGATCTGGTCCCTTCTCAGTTGTTTTGTCATCTGGGGATGGCCTTCCGCACTCAGTTCAATACGGTGGCGGTTCCCCAGGCCAGGGCTGTGATTCTCTCAGCTTTTGCTCTGACTCTGTTCCCAGTCCACATCCGCGACAGTACGGGGTATTCTCCGGCTGCTCGGTCCCTGTGGTTCGGTGACGGATCTCATTCCTCTAGGTCGGCTGCATGTCAGACCTCTCCAACACTTTCAGCTCAGTCGTTGGAGGCCGAATGTCGATTCTCTGGATCTGGTGCTTCAGTTACCAGAATCTCTTATTCTCACCTTCTCCACTGGATGAATGTTCAGTGGATCACGCAAGGTGTCCTGTTGGACTTACCCACGTCCGATCGCGTTCTGACGGCAGATGTCAGCTATCTCGGATGGGGTGCGACGTTGGATCCTCTAGGTCTTTCCCTTCACGGGATGTGGGACCAGGATCGAGCATCTCTACACATTAACCAGAAGGAGCTTCTTGCTCTTCTTCTGAGTTTCAGGCAGTGGATCCCTCACCTGTCGCATCGTCAGTTCCTTATGTTGTTCGACAATTCGACAGTGGTTGCTTACAATCGGGACCAGGGCGGCACTCACTCGGTTCCAATGTACGAATTGGCTCGGGATCTTCTACTGCTCGCTCAGGATGTCAACACCGGGTTGGTTGTTCGTCACATTTCCGGTCTTCTGAACGTCCTAGCCGACTCCCTGTCCCGACGGGGCAGGTTCTTTTCCACTGAGTGGATGCTCCACATGGCGGTGTTCCATCGATCTCTTTGCGACTCATTGGAACCATCTAGGTGGACACTTTTGTGTCCCCATGTCCAGATGCTCTGGCTTTTGCCATGGACGCTCTGGCCCTCCTTTGGGAGGTCTTGTCAGCTACGCCTTCCTGCCGGTTCCGATTCCGCCTCAGGTTCTCGCCCAGATATGAACCTGCAGTTGTCGAATCCTTTCGATCACACCCGTCGCCTCGGTGGGTGTGGATCAATCTGCTCCACTCTCTGTTAGCGGCGGTTCTGGCATGTCTCCCTCTACGTCGCGACTTTCTTTGCCAAAGTCGCCCGAGGAAGTTTCAAAATGACCCGACTTCATTGTGCCTTCGCACATGTCTTTTATCGGGTCCTGTCTCCTCCGTAGTGGTTTTTCGAGACACGCAGTGGAGTGGCTTTTTTTCTTCAAGGAGGCACTTACTCCACTGGTTTAGCCTCTCGATGGTGTGCGATCACTCTGTTGCTTCTGTGACTCCTTCGATCACACCGCTTGCAGAGTTTCTGGTATATGTTTGTTTCTGAGGATCTCCGGCAATGGTTACAAGTCCATGCTTCGGAGACCTTTTTCATATGTGGTACCACATTGTTTCGACACTCATTCTTGCCTCTCCAAACTTGTTCAGCTCTTTTCCTTGAAAAGGCCTAGAACTTTGCAGATTACTCCAAGATGGTCACTTTCTTGGGCGCTGCTCTGCTTGGGGGTTCGCGCCTTTATCCTGGATGGATATGCGTTTTCTCACATGCCAGATCTCTCCTGCATCCATTTCTCGATGGATTTGTCTTGCTATTCGTGCAGCTTCCGCTCGTATAGCTACTGGTGATTGTATTACCAATTGTTTTTTCTGCCACGAGGTGCGTGCATTGTCTTCCTCTTTTAATAACTCTGTCATGTTGTTGGATGACGGATGTTATACTGGCAGCCTACTGGAGAAATGCTACATTCTCCTTTTATCTGCGACAGTTGCATGAGCTGACAGAGGACCTTTGTCTCTTCCTTCGGCTCAGGCTGTTGTCTATCCCAGCCATTCAGCTTTTTTTCAGCATCAGTTCCAGCTCTGTGCTGTTACTGCCTTTTCTGTCTGTGCATCACACTTCACCATACGCCTCATCTTTCATTGTCTTTTGCAAATGTTTGTGATGCTATGGTTTGATAGGCCTAGGGATCTCTTCCTCTGTCCACGGTTCCAGTGCTATTGAGTTATGTGTGGGTTTGTTATGTGATTCCCTCCATCCTATTGTCTATTCAGCCTGTAGTAAACAATTGCAAGGTAGGTTGATAAGAAATATAAATTTTATAGTAAATTTCCTTTCTTATTATACCTACCGCAATTGTTTACATGGAGGCCCTCCTGTCTTCTTATTCGGGTAAGAATCCTTCCTCCCTGCTGATCACATAACTCCTGTGTTGTCGGAATCAAAAGAATGATGAATTCATGATGCACTGCCCATTGGTTTACGGAAGTCGTAGATTTGTACTATGGAAGCGCGTCCCATACTGGGTGTGCGCTGATGGCGCTCTACCCAGCTTTGGCTTATTTTTTCATGGTGTTTTTACACCACTTTTCTTTGCCAAATCTCTTGGGAAAGATTAAAATAGAGAGTATTTTATCTGAGTTAGGTTCTTCCACTGTAGTGCAAGCCTGTAGTAAACAATTGCGGTAGGTATAATAGGAAAGGAAATTTACTATAAAAGGCATGGGAATAAGAGCTTACAGTACGACCAGAGTGTATACCATATGAAACACTGGATGCAGTGTTTACATTTCATCAAAACACAGAGTTATCCGGTGAAACTCTGTGTTATTTATTTATTTATTTATTGATGTTTAAGGTCACATATTTATGCACAATGGCTAATCATGACCGTGACAGTTTTACGGGTGGAGGAAGCCGGAGTACCCGGAGAGAACCACCGAGCAACGACGAGCAGCTGCCAGCTCCCCAACATCGTAACTCCGCACTGCAGCACAGGCAGGGTTAGATTGGTTGAAGACATGCGCACCATCGACGTGCAGTACGCCTTAGTACATGGCGTCATCGTGCCCCCAGGTGGACAATGGGGATGAAGTGTCTTGCCCAAGGACACAACGCGGTTGCCGCAGGTGGGATGCGAACCGAGGACCTCTCAGCTTGCAGACTGCATCTCTACCTTCTGAGCCACCGTGCTCCCAAACTCTGTGTTACAGCACAGATAACTAACACTGTGTTGGTCGGTGATTTTGTGTGAAAGAGATTAGTGTTGTTGATTGGCAATAAACAAAGTGTCGCAGAAATTGCTACTGTGTTCATTTAAGTATTTTGCATGTGACGTTCTTCTCGTGGTTTGAATCATAGAAATCGGATATAAAAAGACTCCGATTTCTGTGGTTTGAATAACAACTTACACGGTAACTGCACAGTTTGCAAGTCGATATGCATTAATTCGGTAATAACTGTGCATGCAGCATCATTTTTTTTACGACGAGCCACAGAAACTGGCGAAGAGGCAATATAAAAACTCAGAAGACGAATCCTGTACCCATCAAACCCTACTGGATGGGGCACAGTTTTAGAGACGCTGAACACAGATTCATGAGAATAATAAAACAGTCTTAAATAAATTTCCCGAATCTCGCTCGAAATTTCGTATGCCATTTGCCAAACTCATATACTATATGTACCATTACAAATACTCCGAAATAACATCTAGGCTAGCCGCCTACATGTCGGCAGGATATATTTGCAGCAGGTCGATTTTATCGCCTTAGAAAGTGTACAGAATTTGCATTCAGCTGATGCATTGTAACAGAAAAGAAAAAACAAAAACAGAAACAAAACAAAACATGCAGAGTTAATCAATCTGGATGTACCAAAAGACTGTATTAATATTTACAAGAATATACCAATTGTAAGGGCATGCTACAACAAACTAAACTAGAAAGAAGACCGCTGATGTAAATTTTACAGCATCAGGGAGTCAAACAGAAAATCACAGCCTTGTGGGGTTCTATTACTACTAGTAAAAATCCTCGAATGAAAGCCCATCTTATAGCAGAACACTAGAGTCTAGGCTCTTCAGAGACTTGCATCCGTATCCGTACGCGGAGTGAATCATGGGTAATGAACTACCAAGCCTCCAAACACCACAGCCCTCTTTCCACCACTAGCTTTGCTTTGGAAGGAAAAGATAAATGATATTCTCGGGTTTTGCTGCGGATGGTCAGTATCATCTTCGATCAAGATTTGTAAGATTTATTCAAGCAATTAACACCAACAAATACCAATTGCGAAAATAGTCACAATGACACAATGAAACATTGAAAAGAGAAAAGATGTTAAAAGTACACAAAAATATGGGTAATTATTTTATTCATCTCAAGTGCCTGTGTGAATTTGCGTAAGAGAGTGAGGGGGGGAATATATATACATCTGTGACTGAAAGATTGTGCCCCCAACACACCAGGCGCGTAGCCAGAACACCACACCCCCTCCTCTTCACCACCAGATTTGCTTTGGAAGCAAAAGATAAATGTTATTCCCAGGTTTTGCGGGTGGCCAGTATCATCTTCGATCAAGATGTGTAAGGTTTATTCAAGCAAT
This sequence comes from Pictodentalium vernedei, assembly GCA_031216915.1. NCBI lineage: Eukaryota > Metazoa > Mollusca > Scaphopoda > Dentaliida > Dentaliidae > Pictodentalium > Pictodentalium vernedei. The sequence goes on from CM062293.1 coordinate 351,445,923, forward strand.
TGACACAACAGAGAGACAGTCTGCGAAAACAAAACAATAACAATGACAGAATGAAGCATTGCAAAGAAAAAGATGTTAGAAAACAATAAAAATACACAAACATATGGGTAATTATTTTATTCATCACAAATACCTGTGTGAATTTGTTAGAGAGAGAGAGAGAGAGAGGGGGGGGGGGTGTGGGAGGGGGCAGCGGAATATATATATATCTGAAAAATTGTGACCCCACCCAAGCACATCGTCTGGCCATCAAAGTTTGGGGGGCAAGAGAAAAATCTAGGGGGGGTACGGAATAAGATGCACAACATCATCCGAGTCATGCAGCTGCGAGATGGGGGTGAACACAGAAACAGAAGGGGGTGCCCCCCCACACACACTTCATTGGCGAGGGCTTGTGACTCCTTGATTCCAAGTCCATTTGTGTCCATAATTTATAAGTTCCAAAAGGCATTAAATATTAGTCCACATCACCACCAAAGAGAATCCGAATAAACTATGAAACCTAGGGGGTGGGGGGGGGGGGGGGGGGGGGGGGGGGATTTCACAAAATATCCCCCCTCCCCTCCCATTGGGCCATGCCAGTGCAACACACGTTTCCGTCAGTGGTTAGGTGATGGTGTTGTTTATAACTTACGATAAGGGTATGCCTACCATTCACAACTGAACAACACTTTTTCTGAAGCCTACATTCCTACTCTTTCACAAGTGGACAGCCCACTCGAAAGTAAACCACAATTAAACAAACCATAAAATTTATTTAATTTTGAAAGATGTCCTCGAAACCTTTCCAGCAATCATTGTAAACGGTACATGTAGTGCAGTGTTCAAAATGCAGAGACAAGTGAAAAAATGGTCTTCATTCTCGTGCTTGAAATCGATTGAAATTCGTTTTTCATTTTCTGTCCATGGGTGGCTTTTTGGGTGAATTGATATTCTGGCACGGTATACTTGTACCTCTATTTGATGGGTTAATATGAGGGGAGACATTTCCAAAGGACTGAGAACAATCAAAAGCATGTAACAACTATTTATTCATGCAAAATATCCGAAATAAAGTTTTAGAAAACTTAGTTTTTCATGACATTGTGGTCAACTTTCTCGTTCACACCATGACACGTGATTCGAAAAGTTTCTGCATCCCCTCTGTTTTGCACCGCATGTAGCTCGACCCATCGTTCATGTGAATTGAACATTCTCTGACACTTTGAACGCCTGTGCTATTTATTGTGAGTATTCTGTAATCTGTCTTGAATCCACCCAAAGTACATGGAGAAGGTTTTGGAGCAGAAACACCACCAGAGTGGAATTCCCACACACACCGGTCCAGATTATGTTATGTTAAAGGAAACAATTTCAAATGAGCTTCGAACCAATTCCAAAAGCCCATCCACTGAACCATACTGTGTTTGTTTCCCCTCGTGTTTACTTTGTCACAGAAACTGAGTATACCATATGGGTGGATATGCCGCCTCAAGAGTGTTTTTTTGCAGACATCACAATTTCATGATTGGGAGTTCTGTACGTAGTCAAGATTCTATAGTGCTCAACGAGGGTTTTATTTTTAGCTCACCTGAGCGAAGCTCAAGGGGAGCTTTACTAATCACTTTCTGTCCGGCGTCCGTCGTCCGTCGTCGTCCGTCCGGCGTTAACTTTACATTATCGACTTCTCCTCCTAAACCACTAGCCCAATTTTATTCAAATGTTGGCTAAATGTTTATTACCTAATGCCAATTCAGATTTGTTCAAATGAAGTTGCCCCTCCTCCTGGGTGGTGCCACGCCCCCAAGGGGCACCAAAATCTTTGTAAATCTTCTTCTCATGAACCAGCAGTAGCAGAGACTTGATATTTGGTGTGCAGCTTCCTTTTGAGGTGTAGACTCAGATTTGTTCAAGAGAAGTTTGTGGGGCTATACTTGGCGTTGTTATGAGAGGGGCAAAATTTTTTGCCCCGCCCAAAATTTCTATTTTCCAAACCGAGAGGCTGATTTGAACCAAATTTTATGTGAGGGCTTATTGGGTCATGAGTACTTGATTTATGCAAAAAAAAATTTTCCCGCAGCCCCGTGGGAACCGCAGGAGCTAAAAATAGAAAAAATTTAAAACGCCCATATCTCCAAAACTGCACGGCACTGAGAATTTTTATTTCGTGTGCAGCTTCCTTAGGACCAACAGAAAGGATTGGTAAAAAAAAATTGCCATCGGTTTTATCATAGGGTACAGTTTCGGGACTTTGAAAAAGTGCTGAGTCAGCACTTTTTAACACTGTAGGCAATGGGAAAAACATTAAAAAATCTTCTTCTCCAGATCCAGCAGGCAGAATCTTTTGATATTTGGTATGCAACATTGTAGGGTGGATCTGATTCAAGTTTGTTCAAATCGGCCCCCTGGGTTCATATTTGGGCTCAGTATAGGAGCCCGATTTCGAACTTAGTGCATTTCAGGCAAATTTCTTAAAAAATCTTCTTCTCCAGATCCAGCAGGCAGAATCTTTTGATATTTGGTATGCAACATTGTGGGGTGGATCTGATTCAAGTTTGTTCAAATCGGCCCCCTGGGTTTATATTTGGGCTCAGTATAGGAGCCCAAATTTGAACTTACTGCATTTAGGCAAATTTCTTTGAAAATCTTCTTCTCCAGATCCAGCAGGCAGAATCTTTTGATATTTGGTATGCAACATTGTTTGGTGGATCTGATTCAAGTTTGTTCAAATCGGCTCCCTAGATTCATATTTGGGCTCACTATAGGAGCTCGAATTCGAATTTAGTGCATTTCAGGCAAATTTCTTCAAAAATCTTCTTCTCCAGATCCAGCAGGCAGAATCTTTTGATATTTGGTATGCAATGTTGCGGGGTAGATCTGATTCAAGTTTGTTCAAATCGGCCCCCTGGATACATATTTGGGCTTACTATAGAAGCCCGCATTCGAACTTAGTGCATTTCAGGCAAATTTCTTAAAAAATCTTCTTCTCCAGATCCAGCTTCAGAATCTTTTCATATTTGGTAAGCAACATTGTGGGGTGGATCTGATTCAAGATTGTTCAAATCGGCCCCCTGGGTTAATATTTGGGCTCAGTATAGGAGCCCGATTTCGAACTTAGTGCATTTCAGGCAAATTTCTTAAAAAATCTTCTTCTCCAGATCCAGCAGGCAGAATCTTTTGATATTTGGTATGCAACATTGTAGGGTGGATCTGATTCAAGTTTGTTCAAATCGGCCCCCTGGGTTCATATTTGGGCTCAGTATAGGAGCCCGATTTCGAACTTAGTGCATTTAGGCAAATTTCTTAAAAAATCTTCTTCTCCAGATCCAGCAGGCAGAATCTTTTGATATTTGGTATGCAACATTGTGGGGTGGATCTGATTCAAGTTTGTTCAAATCAGCTTCCTAGATTCATATTTGGGCTCACTATAGAAGCTCAAATTTGAACTTAGTGCATTTCATGCAAATTTCTTAAAAAATCTTCTTCTCCAGATCCAGCAGGCAGAATCTTTTCATATTTGGTAAGCAACATTGTGGGGTGGATCTGATTCAAGTTTGTTCAAATCGGCCCCCTGGGTTTATATTTGGGCTCAGTATAGGAGCCTAAATTTGAACTTAGTGCATTTCAAGCAAATTTATTAAAAAATCTTCTTCTCCAGATCCAGCAGGCAGAATCTTTTGATATTTGGTATGCAACATTGTGGGGTGGATCTGATTCAAGTTTGTTCAAATCGTCTTCCTAGATTCATATTTGGGCTCACTATAGAAGCTCGAATTCGAACTTAGTGCATTTCAGGCAAATTTCTTAAAAAATTTTCTTCTCCAGATCCAGCAGGCAGAATCTTTTGATATTTGGTATGCAACATTGTGGGATGGATCTGATGCAAATTTGTTTAAATCGGCTCCCTAGATTCATATTTGAGCTTACTATAGAAGCTCGAATTCGAACTTAGTGCATTTCAGGCAAATTTCTTAAAAAATCATCTTCTCCAGATCCAGCAGGCAGAATCTTTTGATATTTGGTATGCAACATTGCGGGGTGGATCTGATTCAAGTTTGTTCAAATCGACCCCCTAGATTCATATTTGGGCTCACTATAGAAGCTCGAATTCAAACTTAGTGCATTTCGGGCAAATTTCTTCAAAAATCTTCTTCTCCAGATCCAGCAGGCAGAATCTTTTGATATTTGGTATGCAACATTGCGGGGTGGATCTGATTCAGGTTTGTTCAAATCGGCCCCCTGGATTCATATTTGGGCTTAATATAGAAGCCTGAATTCGGACTTAGTGCATTTCGGGCAAATTTATTAAAAAATCTTCTTCTCCAGATCCAGCAGGCAGAATCTTTTGATATTTGGTATGCAACATTGTGGGGTGGATCTGATTCAAGTTTGTTCAAATCGGCTTCCTAGATTCATATTTGAGCTTACTATAGAAGCTCGAATTCGAACTTAGTGCATTTCAGGCAAATTTCTTAAAAAATCATCTTCTCCAGATCCAGCAGGCAGAATCTTTTGATATTTGGTATGCAACATTGCGGGGTGGATCTGATTCAGGTTTGTTCAAATCGGCCCCCTGGATTCATATTTGGGCTCACTGTAGAAGCTTGAATTCGAACTTAGTGCATTTCAGGCAAATTTCTTAAAAAATCATCTTCTCCAGATCCAGCAGGCAGAATCTTTTGATATTTGGTATGCAACATTGCGGGGTGGATCTGATTCAAGTTTGTTCAAATCGGCCCCCTGGATTCATATTTGGACTCACTATAGAAGCTCGAATTCAAACTTAGTGCATTTCGGGCAAATTTCTTCAAAAATCTTCTTCTCCAGATCCAGCAGGCAGAATCTTTTGATATTTGGTATGCAACATTGCGGGGTGGATCTGATTCAAGTTTGTTCAAATCGGCCCCCTGGATTCATATTTGGGCTTAATATAGAAGCCCGAATTCACACTTAGTGCATTTCAGGCAAATTTCTTCAAAAATCTTCTTCTCCAGATCCAGCAGGCAGAATCTTTTGATATTTGGTATGCAACATTGCAGGGTGGATCTGATTCAAGTTTGTTCAAATCGGCCCCCTGGATTCATATTTGGGCTTAATATAGAAGCCCGAATTCGCACTTAGTGCATTTCGGGCAAATTTATTAAAAAATCTTCTTCTCCAGATCCAGCAGGCAGAATCTTTTGATATTTGGTATGCAACATTGTGGGGTGGATCTGATTCAAGTTTGTTCAAATCGGCTTCCTAGTTTCATATTTGGGCTCACTATAGAAGCTCGAATTCGAACTTAGTGCATTTCAGGCAAATTTCTTAAAAAATCTTCTTCTCCAGATCCAGCTTCAGAATCTTTTCATATTTGGTAAGCAACATTGTGGGGTGGATCTGATTCAAGTTTGTTCAAGTCGGCCCCCTGGGTTTATATTTGGGCTCCGTATAGGAGCCCAAATTTTAACTTAGTGCATTTCAGGCATATTTCTTAAAAAATCTTCTTCTCCAGATCCAGCAGGCAGAATCTTTTGATATTTGGTATGCAACATTGTAGGGTGGATCTGATTGTGATTCATGAACGTATTTATTTGTAAAGTTGATAGAATCTTAGACAAAATTTGCAGAAAAGATCTACTATAGAAGGGGTGGTATCCAGGGTGAACCGTTTACCCAAATCTAGCAGTACTAATGCATTATTCACACAAATCTTCGTTCAAATTTTATGACCCCTCATTGGAACACACGCATTCAGCTCATTCCAACAAGCATATGCCATGTTTTCGAGACAAAGGAATAAAAATTTTAGTTATTCATGAAATTTTTAGGCAACTGTTGTCTGTTATTCACATTGCTTCATGAAATTTCAGTACTTTTAGAAGTTACCTCAGTAATCAAGGGTTAATTCCCCTTAATTAAATGTCGCCTCTAAAAAACAACCACTTTGCATATCTTACCTTTTTACCAGCATAACTGCCAAAACTTGTCAGCATTCTTCGCAAAAATCGCTATTCAAATTTTAATTATTGTCTCTTAAACATACATGTACTTATCGCTTGTAAATACCCCATTGGAATGAGCTTTTTGAGCTCATTCCAATGAGAGGTCGCACACCATGCTTTTTGAGTCAAAAAAGCAATTTTTTTAGTTATTCCAGAATTTCGTACGTAAAACACAGCTTTATGACTTCACATTAAAATGAGCTCTCTAAGCTTGTTCCAATCAACATTCACGCACTATGTCTTTCACACAAAAAATAAAATTTTCCATTTATTCAGGAATTTTGTTTGCAAGAACACTCTTACCCCCCCCCCCCCACACACACACACACAAACACACACACACACACACACACACACACACACAAACACAGACACACACATCTAAAAGTTCGTCAGCAAAAAAACAGTTACTTCAATTTTTAAATGCATTATAGGAACAACTTGCCTAATCAAATTTAAATACTTTTGCATCATTCTGTATCTAGAACAAACCATTTACCATATCTTTACGCAAAATTCTCCAGCATCATTCACAAAAAAACACCATTATTTATATATTCACATTTCTGTCTCAAAAATATACCTGATCTTCCCATACCCCTATTGGAATAAGCTGTTTGAGCTTGTTCCAATGATGAAAAAAAAAAATAAAATTTGTGAAAATTTTTGTTTTCTTGCATGCAAATATATACATGTAGCACATGGAAGATATCCACAGTTGGGGAGATATGTCCAAGGCTATCTCTTCACATTCCTTGTTTGTGCTTCATGCTAAACCAGTTTGTCTGCAGAGATAAATTTGCTTTATTAAAAATCATTGGAGATTGGCCACACACCAATGATTTTAAATAAAACTAATTTTAGGTAACAAATGTTGAACTTCTAACAAAATCTATCACTCAACCAGTTAATGTTGATGAGGCATGACATGGTGAAGGTGACCTAAAATACTTCTTAGAGTCACTTTGTCAGGTGAGCGATTAAGGCCACGTGGGGCCTCTTGTTTATTTTCTTTTTCGTTTTGGGTTTTTCTGGTGTGTGGGAGGGGGGGGTATTCTGCCCCCACCCCCAGAAGGTTTTATGATTTTTCGTTCATTCGCCCTTGTCGTAAATACTTTTCTTCTTCAACGAACTATGGATGTAGACCTACAATTATGATTAATTATTGATGCTCAATGCCACTTCAGCAACTGAGGATATATCGCCGCAGATGTGGCGTTAAGCACCAACTAATATGATTGCCATCCCTCTCATGATTGCCATTCTTCTAGATGGAAACATATCTGAGGGGCTTGTGTGCTCTCTCCCTGCCTGAACAGAGAAGATTTTTTCTATTGGGGGGGGGGGGGGGGGGGTGGTTCTTTACAATCATGTTGGCCAATTGTTAACCACTTATCATTGGAGAAGGGAGGAAATCAGCATTTATAAATTATTTTGACTCTTCTCGGGAATTCTGAAGGTGTGGGAGCTTGGCTTCCTTCCACTTCTTGTCGCCTGAGTGGGTGGTTCATTGTTTCTCAAAGTGGCCGACTTTCTTTTTGCTTCCAACTGCCCTGGCCTAGAATTTGACAAACAACATCATTGCGTCATTCAGGGATGTCAAGGGGCTCACGTACGTCGAACCAGAAAACATGTATATATTAATATGAAACATTAAATGCATGGGCGTCCGGAGGATTTTTTTTTACTTTAGGGTCGGGGGTTGGACGAAACAAAATTACCGTGGAAGTATTAAGTTTTATGTAGAATTTATCAATTTTTTTAGTCCTAGCCTATACAGTAAAGACAATATTATTTTATTACTAACACTTTGGCCGTCCGCTGATTTGTTGCAGTTTCTTGTGAGAAGACCTTGGTTACTTCTGTGCTTCCAACCACCTCCCTATTCCCACATCTCTTGTCATCAACGAGTTCGCTTCTGAGTGTCAACATTTATATGGGTAGGCTAGTAGAATAATACGGGAGATGATGTGCGAGTTATTTAGATATCCTGGTACCTACATGTACAACGACGTTTGTGTCGATTTGTAGGCCCGCATGTATTTTAAGACAATAGATTTGATGAAAACAAACGTCGAATCTGTGAAAAGTGGCTCTAAAATTATTTCTGTTGAATATCCTTGAGAGCCTTGTTGCTATCGGGGCAACTCGGTCCCAATAATGTGACATTTGGGACTGACCAAAACTGCGAAAAATTATTTGGGTTGAGTTACAATGGAACCAGAAAACAGTTGGAGATTTTTACAAAAATTCATCGGCAATATCTTATATATTCCCGATTTGATGTTACCTATCTTGACATCATCGCATCAGAGTCTACCTGAGGAAAGGGGGGGGGGGGGGGGGGAGCCTACTGTCGATTGTTGAATTAAAATTCTTTTTTTTTTCCCTTTCTACATCGTGCCTTCCTTTATTCTTTTTAAAGATTTATCCACGTGGGTTTTAATTTAATTGTCACCGAGCACAGGATCAAAATTCAATAATAAATAACAAGCTATTACATAGTCCTCAAATCAATTCATCAAACTGAAATATACAAGATTTATTTAAATGACATGTACTCGCTGAAACACTGACCCACTTCAATCAACAGCATGAATAAGCCGTCGCTATTGTTTATCACCTTGGACTTGAGCAGCTAATCTTTTATGCACAGCAAACATGGTGTGTGAAAGTCGACACAGTGTTCCACGGAGTCAGTTTTGGTAAAATCACCCGCCACCGTGCGGAGTGGATAAGACGCTATATACTCTGGACGTACTGTACATTGAAACCTGTTAGCAGGTTATATTATATAACATGATGGTATCCTGTAGAGAAATAGTCTGTGATTCTTTTCTGTTTTTTAACTATGTTGGTTAGGCCTAGAAAAGTTCATCTGTTTCTCAGGCCCTACCCGGTACTTCATTAATTAAATTTTTGATAATTATTCCTATAATTAGTGTTTGGAATCTAATATTATTACATCTGTGGAAATATTGCCCACCCATGGAAAATGACCAGTCTACGGCGGCGGTACTGTAATACAGTAGTTCAAAAATAACGGTTAATCGAGCAATTACTTTTTTGTTCGATCAAGACATTGATCATTGGTTAATCAATTAACCATTTCAGCTCTAATTTCTGACAACAGTGTGAAGAGGGTTAAACATCAGTACATGTAAATAAAACAGTTCAACACTAACATTACTTGAAAGGTACTTGAAAGGTACTGCATATACAGCTCTCAATATTATTGTTATAACATGCAGTTTGAGTAGTAAATCCATTTCTGCAGGGTAAATCAATTATTTTAGTTTTGTTTCCTATTCTGCCCATGAACAAGTGAGAGCATCTTTGAGAATGCTGATTTCTGCTGCTAAAATACTGTAAGGTTGTAAAATAGTAGAAGAGGAAAGTTGTTTTAAAAATTTTAATTCAAAAGACTGTGAAAGAAGTTTTGATTGTATTTGACTGAAAGGGCTCAAAATTTGAGGTAAAATATTCTATTTGCCTTGCACTTATCTGAATCTTTGGGCACACAGTGGCTCTTTGATTAAAGCATTGGACTTTCAAACTGTTCAGTCCTGACCTGCAACATCTGTGCTGTGGTTTTGGGCAAGAAAATTAATCCTGATTGTCCAGGTAGTGCATGGTGATGCTGTGTACTAAGGTGTGTACTACACATCATTGGTGTACTTGCCATTCAACTGCTGCTAACTGCTTGTGCCCCATTAGTAAGTTTGATAGCCACCTCAAAAAGTATAAATAGGCTGTGCTTTAACCACTAAATTAAAAAAGTCCACTGAGGAGACCACAACAGTTGATACCAGTCTGGCCCATACTTTGATTGTCTCTGGAATTATCTCTCAACCTTCTACAGTACATCTGCCATGGACAGATCACTTTCCATGGGTGGGCAATATTTCCTCAGATGTAATATAATTAGATTCCAAACACTAATTATAGGAATAATCATAAAAAATTTAATTAATGAAGCACCAGTTACAACCCGGTGCTTCGATTAATTAAAATTTTGCTGATGATGATTTTTATTACTTTGTTAATGCTTGCATGGACATCACTGCCCATGTGTGGATTACGACCAATCCACGACGACTGTACACTGTATATATAGTAAGTTAGAGAGTCTGACAGTTACTTATTAATAGTCCTGGTTCTCTCAAGGTACTCTGGCTTCCTCCATCTGAAAATGTCTTTAAACACCAATCAACAAACAAATAAATCTGGAATCGCTTTTGTGTCAATGATGGATTAGTTGCCTGATACCCTACAGCTATCCAGTTGCTAACGGTTTTCAGATATATCTTGGGCAAGGAGACTTCTTCAGTCTGCAATGCAGTAAAGAAAGTGAACTCTCATTTCAGTAGATCACCCAGAAATGGATACCGATCTCAATCTCAGTCTATTGTCTGGGTCTCATTCTGTGTTTTGAGAACAGTCTTTTTCAAATATTATTGAACAGTCATAATGTAGTCGGACCTCTCTATCTGCAAGTGGGTTCTCGGCTTCTTGCACAGGGCTTATATTTTGTCTAAATTTGTGAGAATCCATTTGGATTCTCGTGAAAATGGTTGCGAGAATCCATACCAACTATGAGTGTCCCAGGATCCCATGACGCCACCATGGATGAACCACTGTTGTATACTGATAACAGGTGTTAACCTTTTACCTAACACACCTTTTTAATTTTTAAAACTAAATTTGATCATTTTTAAACAATAAATAATAAATAAATGATAAAATAATTAAATGGACAATATTTAGCAATAAAATCTTACAAATATGGCTGTCGTTGGAACCGGCTCAATGAGCCGGTTCCAATGACAGCCATATATGTGCAATTTTTATTGGCAAAGTGTCAGGATATTTCAGGTCATGTTAGCCTTCTATTGGTTAACCCTTTACCCAATGAATTGCCTGCATCCACCCGCGTAATATGCAAATTCAGCAGTTGAAAAAATATTATATTTCAAAAAATTTCAACAAAACCATATCATGTGACCCCTCATTGGAACGAGCTCATCGAGCTCGTTCCAACAAGGAGTCACATGATATGGTTTTGTTGAAATTTTTTGAAAAATTTGAAAAAATGAAATTTGAAATAATAAATTTTGATATCGTCTGCATTGGGTAAAGGGTTAATTTGTTGCCGCTGTGTTAAATAGGGTGTTAAATTGACTCCTTTCTTTTCATGCAAATCCTAGCAGAGGTGCAGCGAGAATCTACCTGGATTCTCGCCGGTTTTATTGCGCGAATCTTTGTACGAAACGATTCTCGGATTCTCGTCGAAATATAAGCCCTGTTGCACAGTATTCTGCATCTTTGTATCATTATTGTTCATGGAGAGTGAACAAGGCTAAGTAATCACCTTTCTTCTGAGATAGAGCATTTACCTATTCATGATCATTCAGTTAACCTGTTAGCTCTTACCTTATGGAACGGTCACATCCGCCTGTGTAATATCAAGCAGTTGAAAAAAAATTTAGTTTGAAAAACTTTTCTGCAAAACCATATCATGTGACCCCACATTGGAACAAGCTCTTTGAGCTCGTTCCATTGAAGGTCACGTGATATGGTTTTTAGAAATATTTTGAAACATTTGAAAAAACAATAATTAAAATAATAAATTTTCATACCGTATGCGTTGGGTAAAGGGCTAAAGGGATAAAAGCTGCAATTTTGAAAAAAATAAGTTCACCATTTAATAAAACCACAATATCAATTATGCAAAAGTACCTGTATGTTTTGTATATCATTCGTATGAAGGTGTCCGATTCGATTAAATAAATTGAATTGAAGGGGAGAAATTTATTGGGTACTTGAAAGTAGATTTTCAACATGAACTTGTTAGCTTATGAGAGAAAATTCTGTACAGTCTCATTTTCCATATTCATTGAAATTAACTTTCTGACAAGATAAAGGTGAAGTTTGTGTTCACATGTTTCTATTTATAGCTTATTATCCATGCAAACCATTTCAGATTGCCATTGTTGAGAAATGGCCTGTGGGTTTTATTAAAAGCATAACTGCAATTTATTTAAAAGAATACAAAGTTTTTGATCTAATAATGCCCACTTATTGCTAAAATCTATTCAGAAATGATGTCAAGGTGGTTTGTTTACTTCCGATAACTTTTGGGCAACTTCGTTTGTATCTTCGCATTGTCATGTCTTCTGAAATTTCATCTGCATTATAGTTTATTAATTACAGATGTAAGTAATTTTACTGTGCTTCAGATGCCTTCAACTTTGCAGACAGTGCTTTTTCTCATGCTTTTTCAAATGCGAGCACAATTTGAAATATTTTTTCAATTACTTGCTTCTTGTCCCTTAACTGGTTGAGTGCTAGAAGCCCATATCTGTGCTTTACTCTAAAGTACAGGTACTGCAACTCAAAGCCATCAAACTTTGTGGTTGTCTTTCATATTATCATTGAATCTAAATTATTTAGTCTATGTGGAATTTCCTTGTTACAATTTATTAGAGCTGTAGGTTAACGGAAACCGAACCAACGTTTTTAGTTTTTTTTAAAAACCGAAACCGTCGACATCCCATAATCTAAGGTTTTTCGTTTTTTATTAAATACTCTCTTGCTGCAGAAATTCACAAAATGTAGCCATCCCAGAGTAGTGAGAGTACCCAGACACTGCCAATGGCAGTGTCTGGGTACTCTCACTACTCTGGAAAGGCTACATTCTGTGAATTTCCGACATTTCAGTTAAATTGTGTTTGCAGCTTTCCTCAAGTTGCGTGTAGTTGTCAGACCTTGAAAAATGGCCAAGCACAATAAAAGTTCTGTGTATTTAGGTAATTATTATATTGGTCTTCCTGATTCTTCATGTATTATAGCTTATTTTGGGCATTCATTGAGTTTCACTCAATTTCACTGCCATTCAGTTATGACTCCGGACATAAGAATGAGTTTTATTGAATTTTATTTGGCCTCATGAACAAACCGAAAACCGAACCGAACCGAGGTTTTTTTCCACCTGAAAAATGAAAACCGAAACCAAACAAGAAATTTAAAAACCTACAGCTCTACAATTTATGGGAGAGTGCCTTTAGACACTCTTCCATAAATTATCACATGGCAAAGACTTGTGAACAAATTTTGAGGACTAAAAATAATTCGGCTCTCCACCAGTAAAACTAAAGTAAATCTGACACAAGGCTGTCGAAAGTGTCATTACACCTCAATAAAAAAAAATACATAAAGTGTATACAGCCAGCCCTATACACAGAAATTGCAATTCAAATTTAATACTTTTATAACTTTTTGCCTCCAAAATATAGCTTATGAGCTCTCATTGGAATAAACTATGTTTTGTTAAGTAAAAAATGAGAATTTTTAGCTATCAAAGAATTTTTTAAATCTTTTTACAAGTGTCGTCTGTAAGTCATGTGAGGACAGAGTTAAATACTTTTATCATAGATTAGAAGTAATGCCAAACCATTTTCCTTTCTGAAATAAAGCTGTGAAATGGCACATAGTGTATGCAGGAAAATTAAAAATATGTTAATGTGGAAATGTCAGAAAACTAATCGAATTGGTCACCATGGAAAAAACAAGAGACCAGTGTTCTGGACTCTGGTACATGATATGTGAAATTTTGTGCCCTGCCTTTTTTTCCTGGAGTTTTTTTCTCTGACATGATATAAAAAACAGATTAAGAAACTTTGCCCCAACAACAATTTGAAAAGTTATTCCAAGTACTTTGTAAACTTAATCCATGACATTTTGTTTTGCAGAATATATAGAATAGTGCTCACATTATCATGCTTATTTTTTCTATACTCATAAAACAATGTTGAAGATGGTATATCATTTTAATAATTTTCAGGAGGGAAGAATTGCAGAAACTGCTCCTACCAAATGAAGTACCCTTATCGCTGACAGTTTTTCCAAGGTAATGTTTTCAAGCCATATGAGCAAAAGAACAATAGAAATATTACCATGGTGTGTACAGTTCTGGGGCTTGAATCAGATACCAAATTGCACCAGAGAGATATTCTGGAATCAGTTAAATTCCGAGTAGAATTCGAGTAGAATTGTTTGTTGTCTCTGCACATTAAGAAATTACTGATAACTGATTTGACAAGATATCCTACTTTCATGGTTCGTATGCTGCTCCTGAAAATGAAAAAAATACATGAAAATGAACAAAACAGTTTCCCGCTACTGAAAACTATAAAAATATGTTATTTTTGGCTGTACTGGAAAGTCCTGGAAGGCTGGGCACTATTTTTGTAGCACCAGGTGAGTGCTGTGCATGTTTTGATTGACACTGTTTCCATTCTCTTCTGATGATGAATGCAGCTAATTAAATGTGTCATGAACTTCTGTTTTTATGCCTTTGACTGTATATGAACCAATGTTGGAGATTTCAGGCATGAATGTATTCAAGGTTGACATATTGTGATAGATGTGTGCATGCGTGTGTGCATTGGTACAGCTGTCCATCCAACATAGGTCTTAGAAGAACACTCCACCATACCCAGGACAAATCCTAATCTCGCATATTTTTCTTCCGATATGATAATCTTTCAAATCAAACTCGACTCAAAGATTGCACGTTGCATCCACATATGACCAGAATGGCATGCTGTCTGCAGTTAAACAGTATTTCCGTCAAAATAAATAGCAAGAACTAATGTGTGATCTTGCTGTGGCTATTTATTTTTGCGGAAATTCTGTCAAGACGTAAACAACATGACTTGCATAGCAAAAACAAAGAAAATGAAAAGCTTTACAACACTTTTTCTATAGGTTATCACCAGGTGAACAGGTTACAATGTAGGCTCTTTTTTTCTAGGCCTGTGTATTTCCCTGTAAGTGATTCCAGAACAGGTGCAGAATATTGTATTAAAATATTAGTCATACCTCAGGATAGTGCTATTGTGTCATCATGGCCACACATACCTCAGTATGTTGGTCTAAAACTGTATAACCTGACCTTTACAAAGCAATTTTTGTGTAATGGGCTTAGTTTAATGTATTTGGTCATGTATTTTGATATGTTAAATTTATATTTCATGACTATTTTATGTCATGGCTACAGTCATCAAACTTCACAATTATAAACGACAATGGGCAGATATGTCACATACCATAACCTGGTCCATAACTTCATGGTCAAGGTCACCCTTTAAATCAGTCAATATTTGTATCTTTAAAGTAGCAATGACTTGATTTTATGAAACCTTCAAGAAAAAATTTAGCTGGTTGAGTGCTAGAAACCACTATCATGGCTCTATTTGAAAAGTGCTGAAAGCCACTTTATGTGTAAGCTTGCTATTTGCTCAACAGTGGGAAAATGTATTTATATACACTTGCTTTATTACAATTTTACAATTAATTAATAGGCACTCTCCAATAAATTGTAACGAAACAACTGTTCAAGAGCACACTTGATAAACTAATAAAAGTACTTTCAAAAAGGTTGAAAGATACTGGAAGAAAAGTGCAACTGCAAGCACAGGTATTGCAGTACAGTAAAACCTGTCTTGAGAGACCACTGTCTTGAGAGACCAACTGTCTTGAGAGACCACACCTACCAGCCACCGATTGCTTTTACTCTATAATGAACCTGCTATGGGAGACCACCTGTCTTGAGAGACCACCTGTCTTGAGAGACCTCTGTGACCTGGTACCAGCTTGTATTTTTATGCCGTTATGGACCTGTCTTGAGAGACAGCTCCTTTGAAGACTGAAACCATGACAAAAACTTTTTACCTGTTCTGGAAATGGAAAATCCATTGTGGTTATACTAACATAATTAAAAGTATTAAAAGCTCTTAATTGGGTTTCAATTGATAACTCATTAAAGAATGAGACGTTTTTATAAGACCCCTGTGAAAAGATTAGGATTATTGCTGAATAAACAATTTCATACATACCTGAAATGTGACAGGAATAATAATAAATTTGTGTTGAAAATCTTTTTGTAACAAATTGAAATGGACTGTTATAAAAATTATAAAAATAAATTGGTGTTGAAAATCTTCAACAAATTGAAATGGACTGTTATAAAAATTATAAAAATAAATTGGTGTTGAAAATCTTCAATGAAGATTTTCAACACTAATTTATTTTTATAATTTTTATAACAGTCCATTTCAATTTTTTACAAAAACTTCATAAAAAAGAACAACTACAAAGTAATTACAAAAATCCATTCTTCTCCATTTCTGAATTTTGTGGTTGGTTATTCACTGACTTGAGAAAACCTGAAACCTGTTATGAGAGACCACCTGTCTTGAGAGACCACTTTTGTGTGGCCCAAAGGACGGTCTCTCAAGACAGGTTCTACTGTACTCCAGTTCTCTTAAGGTATCAGTTGACTACATCTGGAACTTAACACCTCGAAGTGGGTCATCGTTTTCCAAAAATGCAACTAATTTATGCTTTAGTGCATGATATTAGCACTTGGGAATGGACATATGGACATATTATACTTAATCTAGTGAAACACAGATTTTTACAAATTTGAGGCAAGGCTTTCTCTCACTTCTGTATTGCAAATGTTATGCCCTGTGTATATTTAGTGATACAGGGATGGGAATTCTAAGCATTTGTATTTCATCAAATTGTCGAGCAGGTGCCTGTGATTACCAGTATTTACATAACATATGGGCTTCATATTACCATATAAAATTCATAATGCAGTGTATTGGTTAGCCCTTTATAGAAAATATTGCCCTTATCAGCTGACCAGCACTGTTCATAAAAATTCCCATTCACTCTTATTATTTTTTTCAATTTTTGCCTTCAAATCAAAGATTATGACTGCTTAGTGGAATGAGTTAATTGAGATCATGCAAGTCAGAGATCACCAGCTTTGTTTTTCCAGCAAACTGAAAAGTTTTTTGCTTTTCAATAATTTTTAGCTCAACTTTGGCAAAGCCAAATTTGAGCTTATGCCATGGCCCGTCATCCGTTTGTCCGTCAGTCCGTCAACAATTGGATACGGCTCGGGCTAGAGGCCGTATTTATGAACCGATCTTTACGAAACTTCTTGGGTACCTTTGTTATGACCGTGGGACGAGAACGAGTGTTTTTGTGTGCGGTCCGAAATTCAAGATGGCTGCCAGCCACCATTTTGTACCGACGATGCAGAAATCTGTTTTTTGTACAGAACTTCCATATGAAAGCTCTGATTTGAATAATTTTTTGTATGAATATTTAGTACCATTGGATACATCACATATAATACAGGGGTTTTTCTCGTGCGTAAATTATGCAAATTAGACTAACTTTGAAGTTTTTTGGTGTTACTTTCAGCACTGTAAGTGCAAATGCCAATACGGCTCGGGCTAGAGACCGTATTTATGAACTGATCTTTACGAAACTCCTTGGGTACCTTTGTTATCACCGTGGGACGAGAACGAGTGTTTTTGGGTCCGGTCCAAAATTCAAGATGGCCGATGGCAGCCATTTTGTACAAAATTTGTTGCAATCAGATTTTTGCACAGAACTTCCATATGAAAGCGCTGATTTGAATAATTTTTTGTGTGAATGTTTAGTACCATGGGATACATCACATATAATACTGGTTTTTTTCTCATGCAGAAATTATGCAAATTAGATGAACTTTGATTTTTTCAGTGCTACTTACACACAGTAAGTCCGCATGTCAATACGACTCGGGCTAGAGTCTGTATTTATGAACCGATCTTCACAAAACTTCTTGGGTACCTTTGTTATCACCTTGGGACGAAAAGGAGTGTTTCTGGGTGCGGTCCAAAATTCAAGATGGCTGCCAGTGGCCATTTTGTACCGAAATTAGGTCCAATCAGTTTTTTGTCACAACTTCTACACAGCTCATATTTGTGAACTGATCTTCACGAAACTTCTTGGGTACCTTTGTTTTCACCTTGGGACAGGAATGAGTGTGTTTTGGGGTGCCTTTGTTATCACTGTGCTATGAGAACAAATATTTTGGGGTTCAGTCAGACCCACTCTGGGACTCCAAGATTTCTTTTCTAGTTTAGCATCTGACTGTCAACCACCTTTACAGTACTTTACCTATACATTTGTTACAGGCAACGGTCAGTATTTATGTACAGACTGTTACAATACTTTATATGTACCTTTGTTATCAGGTCATTACCCAGATGTTTGTTATTGCTGTGTCACATACTATACATGTACATGTCTTTGTCTTGACAAGTTGAGCTACAGTGTCATTGACACTTTCATTTCTCCAAGTGTCGTCTCCTACTTGTGTTGGGTAAAGAGTTATATGAGAGACCAACTAAAAGGAGGGCACCATTATAGGTTTGTACAGTATGGGAGAGATGGCCTGATTTTCCACTTGACATTGGTTCCCCTTTGTCACCCGATAGTTGTGTGTGTTAGGTAAAGAGAGTTTATGCTTTATTTGCATCTTTCAATATTTGTTAAGTGTAAAACCCAGGGGCATATCCAAGCTAAATGAAATAGGGGGTGCAAAATATGTTTCTGCTGTCAATGGCAGGAAAAGATATTTTTTCCCACTTCATTTCACCTATTGCTAGGTTGAGAGTTTTAAGGTCCAGCATCTTCCCCAGGGGAAAACATTAACCTTTTCATGTCGGTTGGAGCTGAGACCTTTTTGAAGGTTTAATTAACAGGTTGAGTGCTGGAAGCCCATATTTGGGCTCAATTCTGACATGCAGCTTTCACAAGTTAAAGGGCTTTATACTATGTGAATGTGCTTCATATTATCTTTGAAGTGAAATTTTTTTCTACCAGTATGTATGGATTTAACTTGTTACAATTTAAGGGAGAGCGCCTGTAGGCACTCTCCCTGAAATTGTAACACGACCAAAACATGAGAACACATTTTGATGACTAAAATAATTAGAATTCTATCAGTTAAGTAACCTGAAAGTGAAAGAATAACTGTAGCAAAATGACCCAAGGATTATCAGTGTGATAATTTTTTCAGTACAGTCGCTGTGGACTGGACAAAATCCACGCATGGACAGTGATGTCCATGCATGTGTTTACCATATAATAAAAATCATCATCAGGAAAATTTTAATTAATGAAACACCAGGATATACCTGGTGCTTCATTAATTGAATTTTTTATGATTATTCCTGTAATTAGTGTTTGGAATCTAATATTATTGCATTCGTGGAAATATTGCTCATCCATGGAAAGTGACCTGTCCACGGCAGATGTACTGTATATGAACCAATGCTAGGGATTTCAGGCATGAATGTAATCAAGGTTCTCTCCCCCTCCCCTTGTGCTGTGCTGATGGTAAAAATTTCCCCAGAATACTTCACTAGTAATGCACTCTCCCCATACTTTGTATGAAAATGCAGACACTGTCATCAACTGACACTTTATTATTATTAAAATTAACCCTTTACCCAACGTAACGGCCAAAACCGGCCAGCGCTATTCTTAAAAATCGCCAATTAATTTTCATTATTTTTTTCATTTTTTGTCTCAAAAACATAGGTTATGACCCCTCGTTGGAACGAGCTCGTCGAGCTCGTTCCAACGAGGGGTCATAACCTATGTTTTTGAGACAAAAAATGAAAAAAATTAGTTATTCAAGAATTATTTTTGCAAGTGTCGTCTGCTTTTCATGTTAGGTAAAGGGTTAAAGCAACACAGAAAATCAATAATCTAATTTGTATAGTAATACCGGTACTCAGTCTTTTATTAGAATAAATTTTTTATGCCCATATATATTGTGAAATGTAAGATAAAGAATTAATTAACTATAAGATAAGATAATGTTTTTTGCATGACCAAGAGTAAAATGGTATGACATACACAAACCACACAAACAAAATAATTATTAGGTTAACCATACGACACAATCATATTATTAAAGTAACAAATGAAACAGATTTATCTTCACTATTGCATCACTTAACTATATGCGTTTTACTCTATTGCTCACCTGTTTGAAAGTCAAGGGCTTTATCACTTAGTATTCATATGTCATGCCTAGCCCATCATTTGTTACTTTTGTATTTTTATGCCCTCCCCAACTCAGGTCCGGTGGGATGTAGTGATTGAAGTGTTTGTGCATGGGTGATGGTGTGAGTGAGGGAGGGTGGGTGGGTGTGTGTGTGTGTGTGTCCTACCCAATAACTAAAAAACAGTTAGTGCTACAGTCATCAGACGTCACACATTTATGAAGGACAAAAGGAAGATGTGTCAAATGCCAAAGCTTGATCTGTAACTTCAAGGTCAAGGACACATTTCATGGTCACACTTAAAGGAATAAGCTGTGATTTTGAAAAAAATAAATTGACCATTTAACAAAACCACAATTTCTGTTTTGTGTCTTATCAATCATATGAAAGCACCCAATTTGATTAAATAAATTAACTTCCAGGTGAGAGTTTATTGATTATTGAAAAAAACACTGCCATAGTTTTTCAATACATGTAAGAACTGGTTAGCCAATCACTCATGGATAATTACGATGCAATATAATTTTCCATAATCTTTGAATTCAGCTTTTTTTATGAGGACAAATGTGAAGTTATGTTTACACTATTTATAGTGTACACTTCAATGATTGCTGTTGTTGATAAACATGCTGTGGATTTTACTGGATACATAACTGCAATTTATTTGAAATAATACAGTGTTCTTTCTCCAATTATCATGTACAGTTAGTACTAAAATAATCCACAGTTGTTCATGCCTGGCAATCTAGAAAATCAAGGAGTGCAAAACAGTTGCCCTCCTCAGATTGCTTGGGAGTGCAATTGCATCTGAAATTTTCAATGCAAAAACTTGTATGCTATTTTGGTTATA
This sequence comes from Pictodentalium vernedei, assembly GCA_031216915.1. NCBI lineage: Eukaryota > Metazoa > Mollusca > Scaphopoda > Dentaliida > Dentaliidae > Pictodentalium > Pictodentalium vernedei. The sequence goes on from CM062293.1 coordinate 351,466,661, forward strand.
TTCACTTCAAGGTATTAATATTGTGACTGCAAAATTGTATTACATTCCGTTACATAGTGGAAAAATTGGCCCACACATTTTCTAATTATTCAAAATGTTACATTCAATTCTTATGTGACTGTCTTCTACACTCAAAATGTATCAAAATGCGACACAAAATGGGTCTTGAATTATTGGGAATCAGTGCAACATTGACAAATTGTCCCCTGAGTTCCAATGTGTTCTCTGTGCCTAATGGCAAAGAGAACACATTGGAACTCAGGGGATGAAATGATAATAGATTTTAAAAGCAGTCCCAAACAGGTCTGGCATTCCAGAAAATCAAAGGGTGCAAAAAATTGCCCTCCTCAATTTTTTTCTAGGCATGCAGTAGGTGTGCAGCACTCCTGGACTCCTAGAGATTGCCAGGCCTGGTTGTTGTTCGTGGCAGTCATCTATTGGAACAGCAGCAATGTTAAAATTAGAAACCGTGTGCAATCAGAAATGATTTGTTAACTTCCAATAACGTTAGATTAAGTTCATTTATATCTTCGCAGTGCTATGTTTTCTGAAATTTCATTTGCATTAAAAAAGCATTTTAATTACATATTTAAATCAGTTTGCTTTGCATCCGATGTCTTATACTTTCCATGCAGTGTTTTTTTGCATCACTTTCACATACAAGCAAAAATCTAAGAGTCAATATTTTTTTCTACTCAGTGGCTTATAGTCTGTTTAACCCTTTACCCAACATAACGGCCAATTAATTTTCATTATTCTTCATTTTTTGTCTCAAAAACATAGATTATGACCCCTCGTTGCAACTCATTCCAATGATGTGTGGCATAACCTTTGTTTTTGAGACAAAAAATGAAAAAAATTGGTTATTCAAGAATTTTTTTGCAAGTGTCATCTGCTTTTCATGTAAGGTAAAGGGTTAAAATCAGTTGATTTTTGTGTATCCACCATGACTCAAAAATGAGTCAAACTACAATTACCGAACTGCATACAAATGCTGAGGACAACAAAGGGTGTGTCACATATAATATTTGCTTGCAAACTACAAGGTCAAGATCATACTTGATCTCCATATGATTAAGGTCACAAATCATACCTGCATAACTGAGAAACTATTTGTCTACTTGTACAATCATCATACTTCACACAAATATAAAGAACAGTGACAGGATGAGCCACACACCATAGCTAGGTCCTTAACATCCAAGTCCAAGGTCATATTTCATGATCAGTACAGTGGAGCCCACTTAATTGAATACCTCTTAATTGAATAACTCTGTTAATTGAATATTATTTCCCAACACAAAACCGTTTACCATCCCTCCAGTACAAATTTAACCTGGAAATTGAATATAGGTGATAGAGTAAACTCCTGTTAATGAGTGAACTCCTGTTAATTGAATAAAAAATCTTGTAACCTGTCGAGAAATTACCCTGATGCTGCCCCGTTTTCCTTTGTTTTTAGACCTATTTAGCCTCAATACATCCAACACAGGCATTTAATCTATTATATCTTGTTTGACAGAGCTCATGGAGCTCTGTCAAACAAGATATAATAGAATAAATGCAAAGTTTATCTCTAGAATTCAGGAAAGTGACACATTCCCTGTTAAATGAATACTCCTGTTAATTGAATAATTTTCATTGGCAGAGTGGCTATTCAATTAACAGGGTTCCACTATATTTATGTCTCATCCATAACTCAGAAACCAATCAGACTACAATTATGAAACTTCATACGAATGTTAAGGACAGCCAGAAGGCATGTCATGGATAATATTTGCTTGGACATCTCCAAGGACAAGATCATTCTTGAATTCCATAATTATGTTCAGAGTCATAAATCATGTCTCAGGAATAACTGAAAAAACTATTGGATCAACAGCCATCAAACTTCACACAGTTCTAAAGAACTATAGTAGGATGTGTCACTCACCATAGCTGGGTCTGTAATTGTAGGGTCAGGGTCACAGTTCAAGGTTACACTTGAAATTGGTCAATGTTCGTGTCTCAGCCATAACTCAGAAACGAATCAAACTGCAATTATCAGACTTCATATATTGGGCAACTGTCATCCAACTTCACACAGTTATAAAGTACAACAGGACCACAGCTGGGTCCATATTTCCCAGGTCACATTTTATGGGCACACTAAATAACTTGGAAAATGTCCTGGATCCATTCATCAAACAACGTAAATCATTATGGTCAATTCCATTTCGTGTTTTTTAGTGGGAGTGGGGAACATGTGTAACTTCAGTGACATTTCTTGTTATATTATTGAGACTACTATTTCTACAGAACAAAATTAACAGAATTGGAATCATTGCATAGTTGATGACTAGAATACAGAAAAATGTTAAAATCTTTGTTAAATGGACACTTCTGTTAATGAAATACTTTTTACTGCCAACGTGGCTATTCAATTAACAGGATACCAGAGTATTATATTGAGTCAATTTGATATTTAATTGGTAGTGTGCTAAATTATATTTCAAAAGTGATTTGTAACATGGGTATTTTTTTTTCCAAAGATACCATTCTACCAGCAAGGGTAGCCTTAGTTTAGTAAAATATTTTTCACAAATAACTTTTTTTATTACAATTTATTGGAGAGTGCTGATTGGCACTCTTCAGTAAATAGTAATAAAACAGTTGTATATTAAAAACACATTCTTCTACTTTGGAGCAAACAATGAGCTTATGCTTAGAGTGTAAAGCCACTAAGGTGACTTTCACCACTTTTCAATAAAACCATGATAGTGGTGTCTAGCACTCTACCATTTAATTGATTGAGGGTGTTTTTATTTTTAGTAATCTGAATTTGTTCATCCAACTTTGTTTATTACAAATTGTTGGAGAGTGCCCACAGGCACTCTCCAATAATTTGTAATAAAACAAATTTATATAAACAAAAAAATATTATTTGCATTTGACTAAATATGGAACATGAGCGAGAAGAATGTTGGCTTTTACTCTGGTACTCTCATATATTTATTTATTTATTGGTGTTTAAGGTCACATACTTATGCACAATGGCTAATCGTGACCGTGACAGTTTTACGGGTGGAGGAAGCCGGAGTACCCGGAGAGAACCACCGAGCAACGATGAGCAGCTGTCAGCTCTCCAACATCGTAACTCTGAACTCTGCACCGCAGCACAGGCAGGGTTAGATTGGTTGAAGACATGCGCACCATCGACGTGAAGTACGCCTCAGTACACAGCGTCATCGTGCCCCCGCGTAGGCAATCGGGGTTAAGTGTCTTGCCCATGGACACAACGCGGTTGCCGCAGGTGGGATTCGAACCGAGGACCTCTCGGCTTGCAGCCTGCACCTCTACCAACTGAGCCACCGCGCCCCCTCTGGTACTCTCATTTTTTTTTAAAGTCCAGATAGAGCTTAACCAGTTAATATATATTTATATACTTAGTATAGTGTATATTCTTAGTATAGTGCGGAGATGTAGTTTGAAAATTTATCAACGGTCCTTGAAGAAGGCCAAGAGGCTGAAAGCTTGACAAAGAGCAATATAGATGAGAAGGTAATATATGATTTGGAGAATTTTGCGTTGGATTAAAATTAATACATTTGTGACTAGAGTCCAGAGATGGATTCTCTGCATGCTGATGTCAAAATATCAAAATGTCAAGCTGCAAAAAATTGAATTGGCTACATTCCTTGTTGCATTATGGGAAAAAATACTTCTTGACATTGAAAGTATTTTGACATCAGTGTACATATGGTTAATATTGTGTGGTTATTTCATAATTCTTTTTGTGCTTACAGGTTAGGATGCCAGGGTTTCACAACACCAAAGATTGCACCAACACCAAATAAAGGAGACTCACATTCCTTATTTTTCCCAGATGATGTAATTTATTCTGAACATCCAAGATTCAGGTAGATATGTAATTAATTCTTCATCAGGTATGTAATTCATAAAATGCTGCTGACAGTTCTAAAAGACTATTTCAGATTTTCATGTACCCAGGGCTCATATTTCATCTAAATTTGGAAGAGTCTAGGGCTACACAGTGTATCGGTAAACCGGTAATTGAGAACGATACCAGATGAATACCGGTATTGTTTTAAAAATACTGGTGTACCATAAGAAACAGTATTGTATCAAATTATCGAAGTCGAAGTCAATATATTATTGGCGAAAAACAGTACTGGAAATGAACAAAATTGACGGGTGCAGTTTTAAGCTCCTGCGAGATCAGAGGCGAGAGTAAATTGCACCTGTAAAATGTTAGTATATGAATTTTCAAGGGGATAATGTCACAAAACACCAGAAGCCTTAACCCTTTGAATGCTAGCAGCCGCTTTTTCAGCCAGGAACATGATACATCATAACATCATTAAATAGGATGGCTGTTCAGTAAATGTGTGGGGTAGACCAATCAGTATTTTCAATGTGCAGCCCCGAGGCTGCACGATGAAAATATTGATTGGTCTACCCCGAATAATGAATATTGACTCGTCTGATTTCTGCCATTGAACTGGCATGGCAGATACCACTAGTGTTCCAAGAGTTAAATGTATAAGGAATTTCAGAATTATGACAGTAACTTGCCACTGACCACAGTGTGCTGCTTTCTCAAAACAACACACATTTATATGCCCTCACAGTGTATTAGTGCTCTACAATATTTTTCAATGAGTGTATTGTTCCCTTAAAATAGAAATCACGGGTGCTGACAGGAGTAATTGCACTCGAACCCGTCTCATTTCCAGGATTTGCGAAAAACCCATCACTGTATTCTATCATGTGTGTCATTCCCCAAATGTCAATCATAGAAAACAGATGAATACTACTTGAAACTCATTCCAGACTAAGAACTCCTATTATGAAGTCCATGTCAATCAGTCTTTATTCAACCAATGAAAATACAGTTTGCAGCAAACTGTGAATACTGTAAGAAAGTGTTTTCTTAGATGTGCTTCATGCACTTGTGTACATGTTGTCAACGTTATAAATACCAGGAATATAACAGATGGTAACAATGACTTCAAATCTAATTGAAATCGTTGATTTCGCCCCGACAAAGGATACTGCAAAAATGACTACAACAAACTGTAGTGCAAACATTGTCCACCTATAAAACCTCATTTGAGCAATGAACTAATTGATGTCAATACATTACTGCCCATATAATCTCCACCCAATTTTCCATGTAATAATATACCAATTTGTTACTAAACTTAATATGGATGTACTATAGTCTCAAAACAAAATGCAAAATCACCAGTATCGACATTTGGGGATATAAGCCTAATGAGAAGAACAAACCTGCAGATGAAAGTCAATAAGTATGTTGTTTATGCCACAGGACAATATTATCCAAGGCTGTTAATACATCAAACTTGGCAGCTCATCTAAAGGCACACCACCCTGCAGCTTTTTCCAAATTGTCAGCAGAGAAAAAAGACAATGGCACACTGAATCTGTGGCCTTACCAATAAAAGCACTAAACCGGAATCATATCTCCCTCTAGGTACTTCATCACTGACTGTGTTAATAGTGACCAGCATTTTGAAGTCTTTTCATACAGAGTTGAATTTGAAATGGATGTCACAATAGTTTGCAGCTTTTCTGTTGTATTTTGGCAAGTCTGGGCTAAAAACAACTACCAAGGTACTTAGAATGTAAGTTGTGAGTTAACCCAAAGACTGCATGTAGGGGCACCTGTTCTGTTGCAAAAAATGTGATCAAAGTCGGAATTAGGCCCTTATGGGTTAATAATTGTGGTGTTTTTGATTAAATGTCAAACATAATATACACATGAATAAAATTTTGCCTTGACTCCAGAAAACAAAGAAACATTCTTGAGTGAATGCTAGCTTATGGAGAAGAACCAATAACAATGATGAAGACCTTAACAAGAGGTTGTAAATTATGATTCCATGGGAAAAAAATCTGAAAAGTATATAAAACAGATGCAGAGAAGATGAAAATATTGGTGCCTTAATACCACAGGCACAATATGGTGGACTGTATTTGCCACTGTTCCCAAATTATACAGATCTGAAAGCCTTCCGAGTTTCAAGAGCTCGATCAATTAAGACAGACTGGGATGTCATATTAAGGACCCTAAACAGAGTTGCCGATGAGTTAGAATTTTTGGTTTAGAATAAAGTATTGCTGAAAAAACAGGTTTCAGTATCTGTGAAATTAATTTTTTCATTGGAAAGAATTATGTCTTTATTCCTTGCAGAACCTTAACAAGAAACATCAGAGAAAGAAGAGGGGAAAGAGTTGAAATTAATATACCAAGTAAGTTATCTTTTCATTATTGATAATTAAGCAGAAATTTCATAATTCTACTTTTTTCAAATTTTTTATATTTCTTGATATATTGTAAACCGATCACTTTACTTTTGTTTAAAATATTAACTCCTTGATTTTTTTTCATAACAAAACCTTTCATTCTTTGCTTCCAAAAACATAGCTTATAACTCCCTCATTGCAATGAGTCTATTGAGCTTGTTCCAATGAGATTTCCAAGCCAGAAAATAAGCAGACTGTCATCTGCAAAATGAGGTCTGCAGAGGGTGAATTTAGTGATGCTACCCTGCACTACCCTGTGCAGGGTAGCATCACTAAATTTACCCTCTGTGAACCTCAGTCTGAATCAGGGTCTCAAAACTAAACAGAAAGAGGTACCCAGATGATAAATTGGCAAACTGTATGGGATAGCATCATCAAATTCACCCTCTGGGGACCTCATTCTGCAAATGTCAGACTATTTATTTTCAGGCCTGGAGGTTTCATTAGCTATGTTTACAGGGATGAGAGAGTTCCATTAATTAGCGAATTTCAGATAATTTATTATCAAAGTGCTGAAATTTTATTTTCTGTAAATGTACATGAAAATGGTTTTTAAGACCATTTTCATGTAGATTTATAGAAAATAAGATTTTAGCAATTTATAATAATGTATAGAAATAAAATGTCTTCCATGTTATATCTTTACTATATGTCCTCTTATTTTCTGAAGAAACATCATTTTGAGGTCAAATTGTGAGGGTTTCAGCTTATTTCAAATAATTCAGATACCTCTATTCCCATTCCTATGTTGTGGGAGTAAAAAGTCTTTATGGCATTTATTGTTCAGTTTTGCACTGTTTGGATTTAGTCGATTCAGTGGATAAGAGCAATTCTGAGCCAGTTTATATTCTTTGAGTGTGAAAAAAAGCATATAGAACTAGGCTTGTTGTTGAGCTTGTGTACATTGCCCACTTCAAAATCCAACCAGCTTTGATCTGAGCAAAGTTTAAGGCTGACTGAAGAAAAGGTTTTAAAATTAAAATTTTCTTATTTTTATTTGTGAATCATATCCTGTTGAGGTCACTGAACTTCCGAGTGTAGTGGGTATATTTATATATTTTAAGCTAAAAAAAAACTGAGAGCTGTTTCTATGGCATATTATCATTCAGATATGTCTGTCAGCTTCTTTGACATGTTCTTCATAGGCTCCTGAAAAAATTCAAAATTCAATTTGAAAGTCAATATTCAATTCAATTTGATTCGAAATTGGAAATTCAAATATTGTCAAATATACTTCGGCCATAAGTTTGTGACAGTTCTGAGTAGAAACGTACCTGACTTGTAGCAGTAACATTGTTTGTAGCAAGGTAGCTACAACTGTATAACAGTTGTAGCTACATCACTGCAAACACTGTTACTGCTACGACTGTTCATTTCAACTTATTGACCAGTGACCATTTATGAAAATTTTAAGTTTTGAACTTTGAAAAATTATTCAGCTGTTCAACTTCAATAAATGATTTGTTCCACAACATGATCACATTATTTGATATTGAGTGTTGTTCTGGTCGATCACAGTTACGAGATACATCATCAAATGCAACGGTTTTCTAAAAGAATACCCCTGATTATTATATAAACAGAACAAGACAGGCTCCTATTTACAAGCGGATCGACACCATTCGGTGTTGAATTATTGTTTCGTTTAAGAAATTTCACATTTTTATGTAAAAGCTACAAAGTCAACAATTCGAATGGTTTCAATCAATAGCTAGTATATTGTTTTATATCTCAGTTTTTAGCATGGGAAGTCATGAGGCGAAAAATGCACTTGACATAAATGTGTGTCTTTTAATAATCAAGGGTATTAATTTGGAAAAAAACTTTTCTTTTGATGACGTATCCATTAACTGTGATTCAATTTGAAGTTCGATTCAAAATTCGATTCATTTTCACAAATTAGATTCAATATTTGATTTGATGAAATTCTGCAATTTGCAGGTCCCTAGTTCTTCATGTGTTATCACAGTTGAATCTTTATACTCCCTACAGACAAAAGTTTAGGTAAGTTGGGTTGTTGGATGGATGGGTATAATGGATTTAAGTTGATTGTTTGTCCATGTTTCTATTACATGGGCCATTAAAGTTTATAGGTTTACACTTCATCCCCTGATTATTTGTTGTGAACCCAACTGGTTAACTTACCCATTCTTCATGTTTGACCACACTTCATGCAAAATTCTTTTCCAGCCCATATTTCCAACACTGTTTCATCTGGAGCCATGAAATTTCATGGAGGCATAAAACAAACCGGGACCACTGTGACCTATTCATCATTCTTTACCTCACTTGGAGTGGAATACTTTTCCATAGGCCAAGTCATTTGAGAAACCAGTGAAGTTGAAAAAGTGTGCACCCGGTACATTTGCTGGGCATCCAATCATACTCCCAGGGTTTAATCCAGGAAAATTGTGAAGGGAGCCTTTTTGGGAGTGAGGGCCCAGTGAGGCCATCAACACCTATTAACTCTTAACCCGCTGAGTATTTTTTAAAAGATTTTCATCAAATCTAGTCATGGCTCTATAAAGCAGCCATGACTAGATTTGGTGAGGATTATTTGGAAATTTATCTCAAGAAATCACTGGTCTAAACTTCGATTCAGTTTACAGTGGGATACATTCAATTAAAAACGTCCAAATTTTACTTATTCTATTGGCAAGAGATTTGCTGTCCAGGGCAGGAATATTCGCCAGCTGTATGCAAAGAGTTAAGTTCAAGCAAACTACTTCATCATTCTGGGGACTCCAATAGATGTGTTGTGCCCAGCAGTTTTTCAGGCACCACAGATCTATTGAGATTCCTGGAACCAAGGTATGTAAAGCAGTCTCACCAACTCACTCATCATCAACCCCAGAAAACATAATCCAAGGCAGTTTAATACCTACATGTATATATCTAATATGTTCAGAACTTGAACTCTGTGCTGACTGGATTGGATTACTTGGAGGACATGCAAAACCTGATGAGTTAAATTCAGAATTTTTCTGTCTATTTCACGTTGGTAACAGGGCAGAAATTCACAGTCCCAGAACTTTTTCTCACATGAAATTCAATCATACATGCATGTACTAGTCATAGAACCCCCTCCCCCTTGATGATTGTTTTGCTATAATTTATTGGAGAGTGCCTTTTGGCACTCTCCTTTAAATTGTCACAAAATAATTTTATATACATTTTTTCTGAGGGAAACAGTGTAAAGCCACTAAAGCCACCTTTCAACAGAACCATGATGGCTTCTAGCCCTCAACCAGTTAATAATGAGTTCAAAATTGATCTGTGCCAAATGAATGTAATGTTAATGCTACATGCCTGCAAAAAATAATTAGCATTAGAAAGCTCAACACTTTTCCATCAAGAGGAAATTCATCTAGGCCTCTATTGACAGAAAGTATTGAGTCTTTTCAGATTAAATGATTGTGAAGCCATTGCTAAAATTCATACATAGTACCACACAATTTGTGAATTGTATTGATGTAAATAAAAAAATAAATGTGCCTAATCAAAACTGTTGAATTATTTGGAATTTCGACTTTGCAATCTTTTCAATTTGATTTGACCTTATGTGACCCAAAAATTATCAGTATGAGTTTGGACTGTACAGATGGATGAAGATGTACAAGTACAGGACTTGTATGTGTAGCAGTACAATTTTCTGGTGATAAAATGTGGGTACTGTTTAATGAAAATTATCCCCCACCATTCTGCTCTGTGCTTACTTATTACTAGCAATCATCACTCAAGTGGTGTTTTCAAAAGAGTTGTGTTGTATTATGATTGCCAAACTAGGATGCTGGATTTAACACTTTTCAGGGTGTGGTATAGTGGAACCCTGTTAATGGAGTAGCTACTTTGTGTGTGTGAATTATTCAGTTAACCCTTAGGGGCTTGATCAAGTGTCCTGAATTCCCACCAGTCCACAGATTCTATACGTCCAGTGGCTTAGCATTGATTTCTAGTCAAGTCTTGTCTGCCTTAAGAGACAGCAAAGAAGTGAATACAAACCACTGCCTACCTAATTTGTCTGCTGTCAATAAGACCTCCACATGAGGGCATTTCAAGGGCACCTGTTCTGAGGTCATAAAAGTCGGAAATAGGTCTTTAAGGTTTAACAGATATTCAGTTAACAGGGTTTAGTCACTGTCTTGTATTCTAGAGATAAACCGGGCACTTATTCTATTATATCTGTTTGACAGAGCTCATAGAGCTTGTTTAAACAAGATATAAGAGATTAACCCTTTACCCAATGTAACAACCAAAATTGGCCTGTGCTATTCACAAAAATAAAAAAAAATCACCCATACAATTTTCATAATTTTTAAAATTTTTTGTTGCAACAACATAGCCTATGACCCCTCATTTATTAAGCTCGTTCCAATGAGTGGTATAAACTATGTTTTTGATGCAAAAAAATGAAACAAATGAAGCAGTTATTCAAGAATTTTCTTTGCAAGTGTTGTCTGCCATTTGAGTTAGGTAATGGGCTAAATGTGTATATTGGATTACTGAAGCCAAATAGGGATAGAAACAAGGGGAATTTGATGAATGTGAGGGTAATATCTCATCTTATTACAAAATTTGTTATTCAATTAACAGGAGTTTACTCATTTTTAACCTATATGCAATTAACTGGTCAAAACTCTGTTGAAGGTATGTCAAATAGTTCTGTGTTTGGAAGTTATATTCAAATAATTATAATAGGATTATTCAGTTAAGAGATATCCAGTTAAGTGGGATCCAATGTAGTACCTTTTTCTAACTTAACCACCGTACACAAATTTTGGTCAAGGATTATTCAAGTGCATGAAAATGAAATTATATCCATGCATGATCCTGTTTGAACCCTAGGAAGTGAAGCATTGCTTGCAAAATACATTTCTTGATACCAATTTTATTTTTGCAGTCGATATAATGCAATTCTACCTGTACTATAAATTCCCTGTGGGAACATCGAGAAATGAAGCAGTGCTGGTTTACCTTGGTAAACAAACTCTGTTTTACTGGTACAATAGGACCCAGTCACCAATGCGTGGGGTAGAAGTCCTCTAAATGGGGCTACATGGGTATAAATGATTGACTAAACTTGACTTTATCTCCATATTGTAGTCACGATTAGACACTGTGCAAAAATATGTGACTTTAAACATCCAATAAATAAATAAATAAATAAATAAATAAATAAATAAATAAATAAATAAATAAATATGCATGATAGTTTCGCCAGGCCATGCCAGCTTCTAGACATGTTTCGGATGCTGTATCAATTGTCACCATGTCACCATGAAACATTATGGGAATATGCACTATCAAATAAAAGTGAGTCACAAACCAAAACTGGATTTAAGTGATCTGAATTTCATGCTTCACTCTTCTCACTTAGAACTTGTGAATTGGACTATATATCTGACACTCTGACAGTGACTGTGAAAGTTGCTTGTTACATGCATTAGTGCCCGAAGTTGTGTAATGAATTGTGAATCATAAATAGGTCACTGTGGCCTTTTTTCATGATTGGCTATTCTGAGGTTGAAATATCCTTATGAGCAGTATTTCAATCCCATTTGACCTTGAGTTATGAACCATAATGAGTGTACACATCATCACTAAAGGTCTGCCACAAACCAAAACTTGATTGCCGTAACCCACTATCACATCAGTTGCACTTAGTGCTACATTCTTTACCTAGCCACACAATATTATTGAGATGTGGGGCATATCTAGTAATCTCATTCATTCAGTATTGAGATCTCACAATCGGACAAAGAATTTTCACTGGATCCTAAGTCGTGAGGTGGTTGAAATTCTCTGTCTGCATTCATATCAAAAACACAGTGATGGAAAAGAAATGAGCAGACATCCAATCAAAGATCTTAACTTCATTTGTTTTTCAAGATGTTGTCTTGATTTCACGGTATTTTATTTACAGAATCTGAAATTGATGGTGTAAATGTATCCTGATCTGATCCCGAAAGAGACTGCATTTGTGATCACTGTGCTATAGTGACACATCTAACATTACCTATTGTAATGATTTGATCTATTCTGAAATGAGAACACCTTTCTATATAGTGCTTTAATCTATTCTAGAATAAGAATGGGAACAACACCTTTCTGCATGTGTTTTTGCTGATTCATTGCTGTAAACCCTTTATCCATTATAGACAGTATCAAAATTTGTTATTTTAAATATTATTTTTTCAAAGTTTTCAAACAGTTTTCAAACAATTTCAACAAAACCATATCATGTGACCCCTCATTGGTAAGAGCTTGACAAGTTTCTTCCAATGAGGGGGGGGGGGGGGGGGTCACATGATATGGTTGGAAAGATTTTGATTAGGCAAAGGGTTAACCCCGTACCTTATCAATGCTGTTAACCCTCTGTGTGAGTTGTGGCCATGCGAATAAGTGCACTGGTCTCTAATGCAAGAGATCCCGAGATCGATACCCATTTGGGGAAAATTCCTGAGGTGTCTAAACACTCTCTGTCAGCATCAATTGTGGGGGTTGATGCTGTCACCATATTAAGTCCTAGCGGGTGGGACATAAAATGGCTGTTTGCTGTGCAGAGAGAGAGAGACTGCAGACTAAAGATCCATTCAAAGGAGTCAAGAAGAGCAAGGCCAAGGAGTTGCCAGTACAGAGGTCATCAGACATACCCAGCCATTGGCCCAAAAGAGATGTTTTTATTTGAGTTATATAACTTGCTCTCCACTCCTTGCAACATCAATAAGCTCAAAACAAAAAGAGAAAAACATCTTTAACCCTTTACCCAACGTAATGGCCAAAACCGGCCAGCCCTAAAAAAATGCGAATTTATTTTCATTATATTTTCATTTTTTGTCTCAAAAACATAGGTTATGACCCCTCTTGGAACGTGCTTGTCAAGCTTGTTCCAATGAGGGGTCTTAACTTATGTTTTTGAGACAAAAAATGAAAAAAATTAGTTATTCAAGAATTTTGTTTGCAAGTGTCATCTGCTTTTCATGTTTGGTAAAGGGTTAACTTAGAGGCTCAGTGGTTATATCATTGGACTTGAACTGAAAGGTTCGATCCTGAACAGTGGTAACTGTGATAAGTACTTTAGCAAGACACTCCATTCCTATTGCCCACCTTGGTGCACGGTGGAGCTGTGTACAAAGGCATATTGCATGTCGATGGTGCACTTGCCTTTAACCATTGCTGATACTACTTGTACTGACTTAGTAAGTTGCAGAGTTTGACAGATACTTGCCAGTGCTTGGGGGTTCTGTCTGGGTACTCCAGCTTTCTCCACCCATAAAATTGTCTGAAGCTGTGTGATACTGGCTGTAGAAAGTGTTGTTAAAACCGCAATAAAAAAATAAAACTCTTTACCTCACACTGCTAAAGAAGGACATTTCCAAAAATTGTTTTCAGAATAACTGAACATTTTCATTTTTTGCCTCAAAAATATTGCTTATGACCTCCCTTGTTGGAAACGGCTCACATCATCAGTTTGTTGAAAAAATTGGATAAAAGCTGTGATATTCTTTGTTGCTCATCACAGCCTTTTCTTTAACACTGAATGGCAGTCATCTCAGACTTTCAAGTTTTCTCTTTCTCTTGTTAATAAACTCAGCAAAAAGTGTTACTTAAAAAACAGGTGACGGAAAAAAATTGAGGTTACTCCTCTTCAGGCTGCCTTGGTTGCAAGCCTTGACTTTAATGTATTATTATTGCATTTGGTTGCGTTTAGAATTGGAATTGGAATTTACAAGGAATAAGGAATTGTCTGAACAGGATGACTTTGGAATAACAAATTAACTAGTAGAGTGCTAAATTATTTTTGGTTGCCAAAATTTGTTCACATGTCTGCCTTGTTACAATATATTGGAGCGCGCCTATAGGTACTCTACTATTAATTATAACAAAGCAAATCCCTAAAGGACTAAATAATTTCACTTTAACGATAATATAAAGCATATCCATATGAAGCCTTTACGATACAGTACTTGCACTTTAGAGTAAAGCCCAAATATGGGTTTCCAGCACTCTACACCACTTATAGAAGGTACGGTATTAAATACCATACCATCTTTAATTTGTTATTCCCAAGTCACCCTGTATTTTGAGTAATTTCTTTATATACTGAGTCAAAAAAGAAAATATAATAGAAATAAATGTGAAAAAATAGCATAAAGGATGAAATATAATAGTTCTAATATTGAATGTTTGTAGACAAGAAGTCGTGCAAAGAGTTTAATGACATGTTGTTGTCCACCCAACAGTATACAAGTTTGCTACAGATTTCTAAATAGCATGTGCTACCCGAGAATGTCAAATTGAATGGGTGACCGACGATTTTCTTTGTGTTATGTTGTGCTAGAGAGCCTGGGTTATTGAGAAAACACGCTAGTTTTTGTCTTCCAACATTTTAAAAATTGCCAGGGTTAACCGAAAATCAGAGGTTGCATGCCATTGGTATTCTTGAGGCTGGGATCCCTCCAGATGAGCTCACTGCTGAGTTCGGAGTCACCGTGGCCACTATTTGCCAACTCATTGGAAGGTATAGAACCATCAGATCTACTGCCGACTGACCACATTCAGGTCAAACACGAGTTACCACCTTGCAAAAGACTGACACATCAGGACGGCTCACTTGCGGGATAGCTTCCTTCTGGCGACGAGGACAGCAGCAATTACTCCTTGTAGAACTAATAGAATCAGTGCACAAACTGACTGCAACTGTCCCGCTTAACATGGTATCCGAAGTAGGCGTCCATATCACGGACCAATCCTTACCCAACGCTATTGTACCATCAGAATGGAATGGGTATGTCAGCGTGTTCGCTGGATTCAGCAGTGTTGGAGCACAGCTCTTTTTAGTGATGAATCATGATTTTGTCTATGGTGCGCTGATGGTAGGGCAAGAGTGTATCGCCGATGAGGAGAATGGTTTTCTGATGCTTGCATGCAGGAACGCGAACGTTTCGGCAGGATAGTGTAATGATTTGTGCAGGAATTTCCTTGCACCATCGAAAGCAGTTGATCTTCATCGATGGTAATCTGAATGGACAGTGATATAGGGATGAAATTCTTAATGCTGCTGTTGTCCCGTTGTTCAACGCTAACATCGGATTGCAGTTCTTCTAGCAAGACAATGCTTGATGTCACATGGCGTGCATCTGTCGTGACTTTGTTGAGGAGCAGAGCATCAAACTTCTTCCCTGGTCCCCACTTTAGCCAGATTTGTCGCCAGTCGAGTATCTTTGGGATCAATTGGACTATCGGGTATGACTTTATGATCTTCAGACATTAGACGATTTACGTAATGTTCTAAGGCAGGAGTGGAACGCAATACCACAGGGTGACATCCAGAGACTTATCGGGTCCAGTGGGCCGCCGATGTCTTGCCATCCAAGAGGCAAACAGTGGACATACATGCTATTGACTGCATGTGTGAACTTTTCATTTCACCCCATGTCTGAAATGCAATGTACTGACGTAACACTGGCAGCAATAAGAACATGAAATTATGCAAATTCATACAGCCAGACTCGAAATATGAATTTACAAATAATTTGTTTGGGATTAAAGTCAATAATACTAAAAAAATTGCTCCTCGAAGTTTATTATACTTTCTTTTTTGACTCAGTATATTTTGAGCCTAATGATTCAGCATCATCATATCTCCAACTAACTTGTTACGAGTGGGTTGAAAAAACATACAAAATCCAGTCAAGTGGAATACATTATACAATACCTTCACAATTGTTAACTTTTCTGTAGTTTTTAAAGATAAACAGACCAAATCTCCATTCATTGAGGATTATACAACACTAGGGGATGATGGAGAAGCGAAGGCTGCTGCTAAACCAGATCATATATACATGGATTGCATGGGTTGTGGTATGGGGAACAGTTGTTTGCAAGTGACTTTCCAAGCATGTAATGTAGATGAAGCTAGATTTCTGTATGACCAGCTAACAACAGTGTGTCCAATAATGGTATGTGTTTCATTTTTGTTTTTGCAGAGTGGTTGATTTCCATTTTATAACAAAATTTTCTCATTTATTAACTTTTTACCTGACACAGACAATATCAAAATTTATTATTTTATATATTTTTTCAAATTCTTCAAAACATTTCATCAAGACTATATCATGTGACCCGTCATTGGAACAAGCTAAATGAGCTTGTTCCAATTAGGAGTCACATGATATTGTTTTGTTGTAATTGTAAACTGCTGAATTTGTTTGTTATTATGTGGAAGGATACAGCCAAATCATAAGGTAAAGGGTTATTGAACCATTACTTAACACAGCTTTCTGAAACCGGTAGTACCATTCCCTTTTTCATTCTAAAATTTAATTTTTAGCTGCGGTAATCATCTCTACTTCTCACAATGCAGATAGGGCTGTTGGTCAGTCTGTCACCATTGATTTTTGAAACTCCAAAACTTTCATAATACTCCGTGGAATGTCATCTTATTTGGAATGCAAGAGTACCTTATTGATGTCTAGGCTGAGGTTTAATGTGGGTTTTAATTGGAGTATTTTTGTCAGTAGTGTTTTTGCCTTTTATGGACTTGGAATTTGTTCAAACTCAGTAACTTTTAAAATGCTTGGTGGAATGACATCACATTTGGTATGTAAGTGTATAATATTGATGTCTAGCACCTTGTTGAACACTGGTGTTATTCAGAGTAATTTTGTTGGAGTTATTACCTTTTATGAACTTGGAATGCATTAAATGTTGCCTTCCACCACAGCTTATATGCGATCTCACAATTTCTACTTTTTAACCCTCAGTACTGGGCATTTTCCCAGACTTTCTACTGTATCGCTGTTTGTGAACCTAGTGACTTAGTTGTGATTTATAGCCAAGTCTTAGGTGCCCTACCACTGTCATGGTAATGACCATTTTTTACAGGATTTCTTTTGTATTAACTCTTTACCCAATGTAACAGTTAAAAACCTGCCAGCACTATTCTAAAAAATCGACAATAAATTTTCATTTTTTGTCTCAAAAACATAGGTTATGACCCCTCGTTGGAACGAGCTTATTGAGCTTTTTTACAAGTGTCGTCTGCTTTTCATGTTAGGTGTTGGGTTAAAGTTCAGTACCTATTCTAATACCGCAAAGCTTATCAATGTTGGATATAGAGTGGAAACCAAGTGGATAAGATTGCTGGTCTCTCATACCAGAGGTCCTGAGATCAGTCTTTGGCTGGGAAAGTTCTCAAGGGTTCCAAAAACTCTCTTGCAGCATCAATTTGTCATAGCATACTGTGCTATCTGAGGGTGGGGGGGGGGGCATAAAATGTCTGTCCCCTATGCACGGAGAGAAACACTAAAAATTTGTTTGTAGTATATAAGAAGAACAAGACCACTAAGTTGCCCCTACAGAGATTATTTTACATACTCAGATTATCAGTCCAAGGACAGTTGTTAACCCTTAAGTCCTCAGATTAATTTTTAAGTATTTATGGCTTTTTTCTGCTTACATAGTTATTGATGACTTGGCAGTGGTTCTACATCACTGCTGGCTGCCTATACAGGCAGCCAGCAGTGATGTAGAACCACTGCCAGGGAAAATGCAATCTACACACAAGAGTAATAAAAAAGATTACACAAGGGAGCACCTGCTTCAATGCAATATAAAAGTGGCAGTTTGGGGCTATATGGGGGCTTAAGGGTTAATATTAGTTGTATGACTTGCTTACCAGTCCTTGTAAAATATAAATGATATTAAAACTAAAATGTTGGCTAAAAGCCTTTGATTAACTCCTAGAATTTTGGTTGCGTAAGTGAAGTTTCTACAATCACTCTGTTTTTCTCCTGTTTAACTATGAATTTAACCAATTATATCTTGTTTGACACAGCTCACTGAGCTCTGTCAAACAAGGTATATTTTGTTAAATATGAAACTGCATCATGGGAAATATTTGCTGCAGAAAACTTTGCCATTTTGACATCAGAGTGCAGAGGGTTAAAAATTTAAATATATAGAGCATCTCCAACAAATTTCAAGGTTATAATGAAATTTACAAAACAAGTTCAGTAAATCAGTTCTGACAACTCGATTCAGATCAAATTTGCAGGACGAGTTTCATAAATTTTACTCAACATTGGAGATGAGTTGAAGATTCTATTTATTACTTTATCCCCAACACGATGAAAGTTGAATAAATCAATCAGGAAACAAACAGAGCTTCCTATCAATCCTTGTATTTCTTGTTAAGAACAAGAAGTTGTTTGACAGAACATCAGTTTCAAAAATAGTCCCCTATTTGTTTATTTATTGGAGTTTAATGATCTTTTTACATCCAGGGTCACCTCAAGTCTGACAGTTTTAGGCTTTGAGCAACTGTCAGACTCCCCAGTGTACTAACTCTGGACAAGCGGTGTCTGCATTTTGCTTGTAGCAAGTGCACCATCGATGTACAGTATACCTTAGTGCATAGGGCCTCTGTGCCTCCATGTTGGCAATAAGGATTAAGTTTCTAGATCAAGGACGCAACTCGTGTTACTGCTGGTCAGGATTGAACTGTGAACGTTTTCGTTTGAAGTCAGATGCTCTAACCACTGAGCTACCACCAGGCCAGAAAATAGGCAGACTGTCATCTGCAAAATGAGGTCCTCAGAGGGAAAATTTTGTGATGCTACCCTGCACAGCAGGGTAGCATCACTAAATTTACCCGCTGTGAACCTCAATCTGAATCAGGGTCTCAAAACTAAACAGAAAGAGGTACCCAGAGGATAAATTGGCCCACTGTATGGGATAGCATCATCCAATTCACACTCTGGGGACCTCATTCTGCAAATGTCAGCCTGCTTAATTTCAGGCCTGGCTACCATGCTTCTCCCTCCCCCCCCCCTTCCCCCATATAGTCCCTAATTATGTAAAAATCTTGAAACATTAAACATTGGGTTATTTTTAACAGTTGTCCCAAACTCATTAAACAAGAGGGGCTAGGCCTTCAAAGTATTCAATTTTTGATACTGTGTTTCAGTATTTTTAAAATGCCACAATATGACTGAATACCGAATATCGCTGGAATGAACAAATATTTGACCATTTTTCTTTAAAAAAATGTTGGAATGTCTAAAACAAGATGCCCTCTCCATGTTCAAACCCATTCCCCTAATTTCGAAAACTTTAAAAGTCTGCAGATTCACAGATGAATGAAATAAAATCAGGTGAGTAGCAATGTGTTTTTATTACCTGGAAGACGGTGATGATTTCCTTTTCCATCTAATGTTCAAGAAATGGATTGTTGCATGTCTTGATATGTCAAAATGAGGTAAGTGGTTTTATTTTATTAAAATAAAATTCATTCTGAAGCAAAAATGGTGTTGTTTTTATTTTCACAAATTGCTGAAGATCAACAAACTTACAACATGCACTCTCACTTGTCAATTATTCCCTAAACACGCCCATAATAAAAATCACACATGAATAATTTATACTTGAACCAATATGTGATAAGTGTTAATTTCATGCTTTGGCCTAATATACATGTATACCATTAGTCGCTGTATAAAAATAAAACAACACAAACAAATAGTATGTTTTGTTTTTATTTTATTTTTCAACTGATTAAATAGTTATTAATGAATAGTTGTCTTCATAACAGCTGTCGAAACAATATCAACTTGCATGGTTTTTTTTTTGTTAGTAAGTGTTAAACACACACACACCCGGGTGACCATTCATTTGGAGGTCCTCCTTTGATCCATTCAATTTTTCTCAAAGTGTGCAGCAGTTAACCCTTTATCCAACGAATCACCTGCATCCGCCCGCATAATATGGAAATTCAGCAGCTGAAAAAATATTTTTCGAAAAATTTTAACACAACCATATCATGTGACCCCTCTATGGAAAGAGCTAGTTGGGATCATTCCAAAGAGGGTCACATGATATGGTTTTGTTGAAATTTTTTGAAAAAATTAAAAAAATTATATTTAAAATAATAAATTTTGAAATCATCTGCGTTGGGTATAGGTACCCTACTGATTATTAATTGGAGAAATTTTATAAACATACAAACTATTTTTACTCAGATTACCATCCGAATTGTTCCAAATACCGTGAGACATGGTATGCAGGCTAAACTGAAATGAACTCCGAATTGACTCAGTATTAAAAGAAATTACCGACTTTCGGGTAAATACCGAAATACCATGAAGCCCTATGAGGGGTAAAGCAAGGCAGGGGCCAATACCCCCAACCCGCCAAAAATATTCTTTCTAAGTCCAAAGAGTGAAAAAAAAGGCCATAACATATGAAAAAATGTGTGGAAGAAACTCACGCTACACAGGTATCCAGGTATCGTTCACCATGATGCTCTATCACAACACCAAATATCATTCAAATCGGAGTAGCAGTGGCTGGGATACAAGGGAAAATGTTGGTACGAATGGATGGACGATCAGACGGACAGAGGTCTCCACTAGATACCCCTTCAACTTTTCAAGTTGGGGGTATAATAATGTCACTGAAAACTTTTTAATTTCAAAAGTAAACTGAGAAGCTTCGCACTAGAAAATAACATCATACACCAGCATCCATTTCTGGAATGGTCATGACTGTGCTTTACCGCTTTTAAAGCATGGGTTTCGGGGGCGCGGTGGCTCAGTTGGTAGAGGTGCAGGCGGCAAGCCGAGAGGTCCTCGGTTCGAATCCCACCTGTGGCAACCGTGTTGTTTCCTTGGGCAAGACACTTAACCCCCATTGCTCATGTGGGGGCACGGTGACTTTGTGTACTAAGGTGTACTGCACGTCGATGGTGCACCTGTCTTCAACCAATGCTAACCCTGCTTGTGTGGAGTTGGTATGTTGGGGAGCTGACAGTTGCTCGCCGTTGCTCGGTGGTTCTCTCTGGGTACTCCGTCTTCCTCCACCCGTAAAACTGTCACGGTCATGGTTAGCCATTATGCAGAAATATGTGACCTTAAACACCAATAAATAAATAAATAAATAAATAAATATAGCATGGGTTTCATGGGTGTCAAAACCACCCATGTGATAAAACATGGGTGGTTTTGTCACCCATGAAACTCATGTGATAAAACATATAATTTAACCCTTTTGCACCTTGTCGGCGTGTGCCACGCCTGTGGTAAGCTGACACTACGAACCCGTTGACGCACTGTGTGCCGATGGCACAGTAATGCACTTACTCTTACCTCAGTCCACGTGTGCTATCTCTATCAGTCCACAGAAGTAATTTCCATGCCTGAATGAATTTAGAGTTATTTCCCTTTAGTTGCTTGGCTCCAGTTTTAGCGCAAATTGTACCAGAATCATAGTAATTCCACGGATGAATATGACTCTGATGAAAGCGACGTGGAACAGGATTCTGCAGTACAGTCTGACTCAAATTAAGCTGACACACGACACTACTACGAGTGCTGGACATTCAGATGATGTTGTCAGTAATAATCCAGATGATGGAGAGAGTCCTTCAACGTCTGGAATAGGACTGGTCAGTCGGATGGGAAGCGGCAGAAAAAGAAGTGCTGGTCAGGGACATGGCAGAATACGAGGGAGCTGGCGTGGTCGTGGAATTGGTCAAATTTTTCAATGGGAAAAATGCACAGATTTTGTTCCACTAGATATCCCATGTTCTAAAGCTGGGAAGATAAATCTTGACTTACCTAACAATCCAAATGAATGTGACTTTTTACACCTTTTTCTAACGGACGAGATGATCCCGAAATTAACCCCAATATCCCAAGTCTGGGGGGGGGGGGGGGGGGCTGGTTTGGCTGAGTCACGAAAGAGTTAAGCAGTTGAAAAAAAACAACAACTGAATCATATCAAGTGACATGAAATTTGGGTAGTAGATCACTTTCATCAGTTGTGGGTTCAAGTTTGAATATGGGCATTTTCCGTGCATATTTAATTAGGTTGCCGAAATTTGATTGGCTGATGGTTTCCAGACTCTTACTTTCCTTAAAATCAACCGATTTCGATGAAATTTCATATATCGATTACTTTTATCAATACCTAGGTCAAGTTCGAATGTGGGAAATTTTGTACCAAAAATCTGTCTGTCTGCCTGTCCGTCTGCCAGTGCGTCAACGCACCTCGGACTAAAAGCCGTATTTATGAACCTATCTTCACGAAACTTCTTGGGTATCTTTGTTATCATTGTGAGACCAGAATATGTGTTTTGGGGTTTGGTCCAAAATTCAAGATGGCCGACAGCGGCCATTTTGTTCCGAAATTGGGTGTAATCAGTTTTTTGTACAGAACTTCTATATGAAAGTTCGGATTTGAATAAATTTTTGTATGAATGTTTAGTAACATGCAATACATCACATATAATACAGGTTTTGTTCTCGTGCAAAAATTATGCAAATTAGGGAAACTTTGATTTATTCAGTGCTACTACTAATACTATTGCACACTTTCCGTGTTTTTCGTTTCCAGACTCTAACTTTCCTTACAGTCAGTCGATTTCAATGAAATTTGGGTAGTAGATCACTTTCATCAATTGTGGGTCCAAGTTCTAACATGGGCATTTTCCGTGCATATTTAATTAGGTTGCTCATGGCTTGCCTTGAGTCGGGGCCGATCGGCCCCAGCCCCGGCCCCGAGAGGCCCCTTCTTGGGTTTTTTTTTTCGGCCCTGACTTTTTTTTCTGTCTTGGCTCCCGAAATCTCAGTGTTGGTAGGTTTGGGCAACAAAATTTTGCGAGATTAATTTTTCCATTCACGTCTCATTAATGCAAGTGTAATTACAATAGAAGCAGCAAATAACAGATAAAATAATAATACAAACTGTTTTTGTCTGATTCGAATTAACATCCACCTAAATCCTCATGAAAACTGAGAAAATCCCAAGATTAAACAAAAAAAAAAAACAACACATTTATGAGACTTCGAAAGCACGCTTGTCAACTGATGGGGGAATTCCCTTCAATCCCACAATACTATGCGTGGGTACATCCGATCCTAACATCCGAATAAATGCATCACTAGACACAGAAACTGCCATGAAAATAAATGTACAGAATAAAAGAAAATGTGTACCTGTGTCTATGTGGAGAGGTGGAGGCCAGGCGGTGGGGAGGGGGGGGGGGGGGGTGGTGCATTCCATTTCTGAAATATCCAAAGCTGTGGGGAATTTTCATAGATTGAAATTATTTAAACGGTAAACTGAAATGTTTTTTTTTTTTCAATTTTTTTCTTTGAGACAACCCTTGCATCGAAAATACACACCCCACAATATGTATGAAACATCCTAAAATTTTATCAACAAAAAATCCAAAATGTCTATGTATGAAACGTCCAGCACCCACATGATGGGTCCAAGTCATTTCGTCCCCGGGACGATTCGTCCCCTAACATAGTGGGACGTTTTGACCTCAAGACACTGACAGAGTGGGATGTTTCGTCCCCTCCCAGAGACGAAACACCCACTTGAATATCAAATCATTAAGATGATATGGGATGTTGGATTTTTTTTCATGATGTAACAAGACATGATCACATCCTTAGAAATGGTTTGCCAAACCAGTTTTTATGATACACATCACATGTTCACATTGAGTTGTGGATTTGTTTTTGCCTAAAAAATATCTAGGTAGATAAGAAACACATTCCACTGGAATGTGTTTTTTATCAACCTAGATTTTTTTTTCTAAGCAAAAGCAATCAACTAAGGTCGCCATTGGAAAGAATGTAACAACATAAAATTACCCCAAAAGGCCCCGACCTCAATATCTGGGGGACTTTTTTCAGGCCCCCAGCAGGCCCCGACCTCAACATCTGGGGGACTTTTTTTTAGGGCCTGACCATTTTACTCAAGGCAAGCCCTGGTTGCTTAAATTTGATTGGCTGATGGTTTCCAGGCTCTAACTTTCCTTAGAGTCAACCGATGTCAATGAAATTTCATACATATGGATTACTTTTCACATCAGTTTAATGTAATATGTAATATGTCTTATCAAACAGTCTTAATTTTAGTGATTCTCACAGTTATACTCCACATCACTTTACTTGCTTTTATAGTGACTTCCACTTGCAACTCAACTATATTCCACTGGATGTATTAATTCCCCTTGAAACTGCTGCCCAGCGGGAGACATGAATTCACTGAATTTGCTTGTTTTTTTCAAAAGGGGCTAATGATTTTTAATATATCATGAAGCCGTTCACAAGAGCGACTTCCCAGACCCGATGGAATATAGTTTGGTACCATTTCTTACATTTATGTGGTGGTGATTGCTAAATTGGAGGTGGATGTGGTAACTCACAGTAGTCAGGATCATTATCAGAGTTGCATCATGATTACAAATGCTATCACTGTCTTCTTCATTACATGACAAAGTTTGCCCTTGTGCATTTAGTAGAATTGTGTTTGGTACTTCAGTACTTTTGCAGTCAAAATAAAGTCAGAGCAAATTATTTGAAATCTTCCAATATAGTTGTTCTTTGATAGAATAGAAACAGTGCAAGGTATATACAAACAAATTCGTGTTGCATTAACCCTTTACCCAATGTAATGGTCAAAACCATCCAGCGCTATTCACAAAAATCGCCAATTAATTTTCATTATTTTTTCATTTTTTGTCTCAAAAACATAGGTTATGACCCCTCTTTGGAACGAGCTCATCAAACTCATTCCAATGAGGGGTCATAACCTATGATTTTGAGACAGAAAATGAAAAAAAATTAGCAATTCAAGATTTTTTCTTTGCAAGTGTCATCTGCTTTTCATGTTAGTAAAAGGGTTAATATCACTTTGAGATGGGCACACACAATTGGCTAAAATGTCAACTATAGTCACCATCTTGATCTGCTCAGCTGTCGACTTTAGTCGACTGTCATGCCAAAAGGGTTAATAACTAAAGATTTTCAGTTTTTGCCCCCAAAATATGGCATATGACCCTTCAATGAACTTTCAGTAAAAAGTCATAATATATATTCTTGAGACAGAACTGAACAAAAATAATAAAATTTGAATGATGATTTTTGTGAATAGTGTTGGCTGATTTGGCTAATATGTTAGGTATAGAACTAACAGATAAAGTGCTAGAAGCTCATATTTGAGCTTTATTCTGGAGTGGGTCTATGGTTCAGTCCCATCTAGCGGTAATTCATCGAACAATCTATTAATTGAAAGTGGAATGCATTTTCATTTTTGGAATTCACTAAAAAAATACTTGTCTCGATTCATTCTGATGAGGGGTTATAAGCTGAGTTTATATAGTACATTCTGGTTTTGGCCAGTACGTTGTGTAAAGAATTGATATAGATGAAATTTACACTAAAGCTGTACAGAGCACAGGGTTAGTTACTCAGTTGATAATGAAATTTCTTTTAACCAGAAAGTGTGACTAATCCTGTGCTCCAAGCCAGAAAATAAGCAGACTGACATCTGGAAAATGAGGTCCCCAGAGGGTGAATTTAGTGATGCTACCCTACACAGCAGGGTAGCATCACTAAATTTACCCTCTGTGAACCTCAATCTGAATCAGGGTCTCAAAACTATACAGAAGAAGGTACACAGAGGATAAATTGGCCCACTGTATGGGATAGCATCATCAAATTGACCCTCTGGGGACCTCATTCTGCAAATGTCAGACTGCTTATTTTCTGACCTGCTGTGCTCTTTTTCTTTCTGGTTATAAAAAATTGCTGACTGCCATATCACACACTGCAAGAAAATATACACTCACTAAGGCATTGTAGTGCACAGAAAAGAGTCACTAATCCTGTGCACTGCACAGAGTTAGTTGATAAGCTAACATATACTGATTAACCATAGGCATTGCACAGGATTAGTTGATATGCTACTATATCACACACTACATGAAAATATACACTAATTATGACTGTAAAAATCTACAGGGTGAGTTGGTTACATGTTACAAAGGGTGCAGGCTTCAAGGACCTTATGGAACTACTTATACTGGATTGTGGAAATTTTTGTAAAGTGAATTCCAAAAATTAAAACATATTCTATTTTCAATTAACAGCTTGTTTTGTATCCTTGAGCAAAGCACTCAATCCCAATTTCCCATGTGGAGGCATGGTGGCGCTGTCAACTAAAGCTTACTGTATGTTGATAGTGCCCTTGCCTTCAGTCAATGCTAACCATGCTTGTGAGGAGGTAATAGGTTGACAGTTGCTTGACACTGCTTGGTGGTCCTCTCCACACACTCCGCTTCCTCCACCCATGGAACTGGCTGACATGAGGTGATGCTGGCCATCAAAAGTGTCACTAAACACCAATAAATAAATTATTCTGGAGTGCAGATAATACAGATTACCCCTTCAAGGATCAGAGAATTTTTTGCTTCACTTTGACTGTCCACATCCTGTGGCTCTACAGTTGTTTCTATTGAAGGCTTGGCTGCCTATATATAGGCAGCCAAGACTTGTTCAGCTGTAGTAAAATGTGATCGGAGTCAGAATTAGACACTTGTCCCTTGAGTGCAGGATTGCAAAGCCTTCTTGCACTCAAGAGACAGGGCTTATATTTCGTCTAAATTTGTGAGAATCCATTTGGATTCTCGTGAAAATGGTTGCGAGAATCCATACCTACTATGAGTGTCCCAGGATCCCGTGATGCCACCAAGGTTGAACCACTGTTGTATACCGATAACACATGTTAACCTTTTACCCAACACACTTTTTAATTTTTAAAACTAAGTTTGATAATTTTTTAACAATAAATAATAAATAAATGATAAAATAATTAAATGAACAATATTTACCAATAAAATCTTACAAATATGGCTGTCATTGGAACCGGCTCAATGAGCCGGTTCCAATGACAGCCATATTTGTAAGGTTTTATTGACAAAGTGTCAGGATTTTTCAGGTCATGTTAGCCTTCTATTGGTTAATTTGTTGCCGCTGTGTTAGTTAAAGGGTTAAATTGACTCAATTTTTTTTCACGCGAATCCTAGCAGAGGTGCAGCGAGAATCTACATGGATTCTCGCGGTTTTATTGTGTGAATCTTTGTGCAAATCGATTCTTGGATTCTCGTCGAAATATAAGCCCTGCGAGACGAAATACACCACCACCCATGCATCACCACCCACCACCTTGAGAAACAGAAGATATACTTTGTAGAACCTAAAACAGTTACAATACAGATACTTTGCATATGTGGGAGTGTGATGGCTCAGTGGTTTGGGCATTGAACTTCAAAGCAAAAAGGTTATTGGTTCGATCCCCACAATGGATAATTGTGTAGTGTCCTTGGGCAAGGCACTTTATCCCGATTGCCCTCTGGGGGGCATGGTGACACTGTTCCAAGGTGTACTGCACATCATTGGTGCACTTTTCTTCAGCCAATGCTAACCCTGCTTGTATGGAGTACGTTAGAAAATCTGTCAGTTGCTTGCCACTGCTACGCGATTCTCTCCAGGTTCACTGGCTTCCCCCACCCATAAAAATGTTTGGCACAAGGTTACCAAAGCTGTCATTAAATCCCACTAAAAAAAAGAAAGAAAGAAAAAAAATTCACATATGTAATAAATCTGTATACTTTGGGATATGGCATGGCAAGATTGGCTATTGACTTGTCACCCACCCTTCATATGAATGTGAAGTTGTTTACTGTGTGAAAATTTATTATGCCTATAAGTGTAAGTTTTAACAAGGCAAAAACGTGAACTAATGTTGATGATCAATAATCATTTCATTCTCTACCAGTTAAAGTGTAGGACTGTGAATTTTCAGTGTCCAATCAGTGGAATTCTCACTTGATTTTGTTTGATTCAGTATTTGATAGTCACTTCATATATAAGCACTTCTATTACCCTTTTAAAATTACACAAGCTTCCTGATTGGTCAGTAACCAGTGCATCCAGTACGATACATTTGACTCCAATGGGGTGTACGATGTTCAGTGGGTTGTATGAGAATATCATGTGACAGCTAAAAGGAGTGTACAGACATTCTATGGTACACTTTGCTAATTTCCCTTTCACCTGTTGCCTCAAACATTTTCTTCAGTAATAATAAACATTCAGACTCACAAACAAAATGAGAACAATATTGTTTCATGAGAATATTCCTGAAACTTGAAATAAACCCGCAATGTCTGATTTTACTGTCAAGAAGAGGTATTCTGTTGTGGTGTTTCTACACTGCATATCCTTTGTGGTTCCAAGAAACATGCAACCTATCTTGTTATATGAATTGTCTCTTCCAAAGAAACTTATTAAAGCAATTCTACAAGTTTGAATATATCGTCCCTGATTCTCCAAGACACACAATACACGACCGTATTGAATAAAACATTATAAAGTCAACTTGTGTCCCACAATAATACCAATGCATCATTTCCCAATGCCCTTGAACTGATGTCTCTCAAATGTTTGAGTTCAGTCGAAGGGGAATAACTCTTAATCATTCTTGTTCAATGATAAAAAAAGATATGTTTCTTTCAGTTTCTTTAATTATAATTTTTCTCAAGGTTTTTGACACTTGGGGATTATATAATAAAATTAAACAAAACTCGACACACTGAAGGGACAGGGTAGTAAATTTGTCACACAATGTTTCAGCAGTGTCACACAATGTTTTGAGCCTCAGGAAATACGTATCTCAGAAAGGTAGTACAGTCCCATGCACCCTGCTGAAACAACTTTTGCCTCAGGAAATATGGATCTCAGAAGGGTAGTACAGTCCTGTACACTGTGCTGAAACACTGTAACTAATATCATATTCAGGTCATTGACTGGTATATACCATTGAGACTAGAAGTTCTGTCAGAATTTGCGCAACAAATTCTCGTTAATGTGCTCTTTACTGCAGCAGCACGAAGTAGTCTGAAATACACAAGAGTGTTTGTCCTGAGCAATGCAAAATATAATGCACTTTTAGCGAAGTCGGTAGTGAAATCACGAACTGAATCCATCAACAGAAAAAAAAAAAATATTGAGACTACAGTATGTGGAGGGTGGATTACTGCTAAATGATTGTGGGATAGATTTTTCACTTAGTAATTATTTACAATTTCTGAGGACAAAACACAAGAAGCACTTGCAAACTCTCATCACATGGACCACCGGGTTATACCCGGTGGTCCATGTGATGAAAGTTTGCAAGTGTTTCTTGTGCTGTTATGAATAATTATAAATACTATTCGAGTGGGGACTATATTGTGCTGCAATTAAGTAGTAATCAGCTCTCTTCATTCTGTATATGTAGTCGCATTTTAATATCTATTTACGTCATTACATGTAGATGTATCCCAGTAGAGGTTGGGGATGATGTTAATGATCTCTATTTACTAGTATAGAATTGTACAGAGTTGGGCACTCTGTTTTTCTACAGGAATTAAGTTGTGCTAATGGTGCAATTTGACTGGGACTAAAGTGCACTTACTCAGCATGATATTACTTCAAAATAGTGTACAATACAGTCACAGGACTTCTGGTTTCAACTGTAATTGTGAAATTTTATGGCTTCTAACTGTATTAGGCATTTGGTGCTGCAGTTCAGTTTTAGGATGGCAGGTGGATATAGAAAAAATAAAAGTCATTTGAATTTTTTATTTAAAGAGTTATAAAAGTAATGTACAGTTTGGTGCAATAAAATAATGAATAAATTACATGGAAACATGAGATATATGATTTTATTCATTTGTTAACTGGTAAAGTGCTAAATTATTTTTGGTCATCAAAATTTGTCCACATGTCTTTGGCTTGTTAAAATTTATGGGAGGGTGCCAATCGGCACTCTCCCATAAATTATAACAAGGCAAATCCTTACAGGCTAAATAATTTTACTTTGAAGATGATATGAAGCACATCCACAGATTATGAAGCCTTCAAGTTGTGGTTCCCGTCCATCAGAATAAAGCACAAATATGGGCTTCTCACTCTCTACCAGTTAATTATTGAAGGAACAATGATAAATTATTTTGGAAGAGAAGATAATGTTAAAAAAATGTTGATAATAAATAAAAAATATGATAAATTGCATTTAAATGGCAAAAGCATATATATTCACATTGGCAGAAGCACAGCAATAACATTAGTTTATTGACAGAACTAGGCCATTCTCACTTAATCTTCAGTTTAGCATTATTTCAGGTTATCAGAACAAAGTGCAGATGAGGTTATTATTAATTTTATCTTTCGGGGGAAATGACATAATATAACCCTTTCCACAAGATGCATATTTTATCATTTTGCACTTACACACTACTTCCTTGAATGTATAGGTTGTCTCAGATAGTAGTACTTTCAGTGGACAGGGTTATATACAGAACATTCTATAACAAAATGTACCATTGGCCAACATTTTACTCTTTAACATCTGACTTTTGCCTCATTATTGCCAGATTGCTACAGCAATCTGGCAAAAATGAGGTAATAATCTGGCATTTCAATGGATGGGGAAGAAACATGAATGGTATATTCTACTGTCCCTATAAAGGAGTTGATCCATTTGCCAAGCCAGTAATAAAGAAAATGCATTATTATTTTGGGCAAAAAATAGAGAAATTTTCAAATTTCATTGTTTCGGTTTCAGTTTTGATAACAAAACCAAAACCGAACCAAATTTTTTGTTAACCGGCCATCTCTAGTTAAAAATAGAATGTGGTGAATAACACTAAACTAAAAAATTAATTAACCATGGCCCAAGCATTAATGAATCCAGATTAAAAAAAGCAAACCCAAAACAGCAAAAATTTAAATAAAGCATTATTGAATTGTGTGGTTGGTGCCACTGCCACTATGCAGTCTTGAATGATATTGCAAAATAGTTGTTTTATCAAGTTTTTGACCCTGTATTGATCGATGATTGTGAGCTTATCCCATTGGAAAGGGGACATAATTAAAAAAAAGATTTCTGAAAATGTAGTTGGAGATGTCCACCTATCCTATAATTCCAAATTGTTAGAAAGTTTGTTAACACCTTCTCTAAAATAATGAAAAGATATGACCAACAGTAGTCACACCAATCACATAAATCACCATTCAGATTTTATTTTTATCTTGCTGTCCAGCAACCCATCCTTCCATATGACCATCCTTCCACATTTTTTTCTTGTTTTTGCCTCCAAAACCCAACTTATGACCCCCTCAGTGGAATGAGTGCATTCAGTTCTTAGCTTTGAGGCAAAAAATAAAAATGCAGTAGTGTGTAGAGCCCACTTAATTGAAGATATTTTTTAATTGAATAACCCTGTTAATGAAATATGGATTACAACCACAAAGCCATTTACCATGTCTTCAGAAGGAATTTGACCAGTTAATTGCATTTTGGTTATAGAGTAAGCTCCTGTTAATTGAATGAAAAGCCTTATATATCCATTTGAGAAAATACCTCAACAGTCACCAAATTTCCCTTGTTTGTCATTCAGTTCGGTTCTTGGGGGCATGGTGGTGCTGTGTATTAAGGGGCACATAAGTTAAAACCACAATGAGAACCTGTTCAACTGCTGTTTTGAAATTGATTGGACATGTTATTGCAGTGTTATTGCACTTTTTGAGTTGGAATTTAATGTTCATGGACACAACTTTGTCTGAGCTTATATTCCTTGATTTTTCTAGTCAGTTTTTTAAAAACTTTGGAAAGTGTTATGTGGGAACCTGTGCATCTGCAATTTTGAGCTTTTTTTGCAACTTTTATCATTTTGTCTGTGATTGTTTGGTCAATTTTTATTTTAACGTGGCAGATAGATTAACCAGCATGGAAGTCTGCACACCTGCGATTTTGAGCTGAATGCTGTAACTCCTCCCAATTCATCATGATGTGAAAGCTGTTTATCTGTAACTGCATGTAGTCACAGCACACCAGCTTTCACATCATTAAATGTCATGGTGTTTTCCTAGCATGAAAATTAATAGCACTATCAATTTTCCAATATCAGCACTCATTTTTAATGAATAATAACTAAAATATATTGTAAATATTCAATTTTCATTGACACAAAAAATATGCACATCATCAATATATTTATATTTTCACACACATCTAAATTACTCTTTTTGACTTGTAAAACCTCAGATTAATTTTTTGATAGTAACTACCATATCTTTATGTACGTGGCCAAGCCGGAAAATAAGCAGTCTGACATTTTTAGAATGAGGTTCCCAGACGGCGAATTTGCTGATGCTATTCCATACAGTGGGCCAATTTATCCTCTGGGTACCTCTTTCTGTTTAGGTTTGAGACCCTGATTCAGATTGAGGTTCACAGAGTGTAAATTTAGTGATGCTACCCTGCCATGCAGGGTAGCATCACCAAATTCACCCTCTGGGGACCTCATTTTGCAGATGACAGTCTGCTTATTTTCTGGCTTGTCTGTGGCTTAACTCTGTGCATGCTGCTGGAGGTTTTACTGCCAGGACAGAATTTCTTTTGCCACTAAATAAATATAATTTGGGCACATTTAATCAAACTCCCCTCCCTGTAAATTGTATAAATGTTTTAACCAGCGATTTCTTGCGATAAATTTATAAGAATTTTTCATCAAATCTAGTCATGGCTGCTTCATAGCAGCCATGATGAGATTTGATGAAAAATATTTTGAAAATTCTCAGTGGGTTAAGAGTTAACAGTGTTCCTACATTATTGTTGGCAGCATAGGCCACCAACAATAATGTAAAAACACTACCAAGATAAATACATCCTCCAAGTGGAGTTCTCAAGGAACAATAAACTTGGAACAACTTTTTCAGAACAAAATACAAGGGGTGGGTTGTTGATGTATGGGGACTAAGGTTTAACTGACTGAGTGCCACTTTCATGGCTCTATTGAAAAGTGCTGAAAGCCACTATAGTGGCTTTATACTGTATGTGTTGTCTTGTTTGATTTGCAGTTCAAAAAAAATATTTGCATAAAAATGTTTTGTTACAATTTATTGGAGAGTGCACTCTACAATAAATTGTAACAAAATACTTGGCAAATCAAGGCATCTTTTGCTGGAGGCATGGTATCTATGAAAAATAATACTTGTGTTACATACAAATGAGCCTTTGAAAAAAATTCAGCACTTTGCAGTTAAAAGTGATAGGCGATTTGAGGTGTCCAGAACTTAAAAACCTTCGGGAATTTGGGTTTTTGTTTGCGAATTAACAACCCCCCCCCCCCCCCCCCCAACCCACCCCTAAGATGGAAGCAGTGGAGACACATTTCTATATGTGACTAATGAGCGTTCCAGCAATCTAGTTGTTTTGAGCCCAGTGATTGAAATCCATTCAAAATTTCATGTCCACTTTTGAAATCACAGTACTGTTTGTAGGCTGAACTGAATTGCCCAGAATTCTGTGGTTCATTTTATGAGAGTCTTTCAAGGGTGATATCTTATTGTCGGATCTTGTTCGGAAGGGCTCGAGTAACACATATGTGTTACACGACAGAACTCTGATAGCTGCAGTATGTAGCTAATATTATATGTAGTACGTGCATAACATCTAAAATACCTGTGAGCACAGTGACTCATCGCTAAGTGTACTGAACTTCAAACTGGAAGGTCAGTTGTTCGATTCTGACCTGTACCATGTTTTGTCCTTGGCAAGACACTTAATCCTGATAGCCTGCTAAGGTGAACTGGATGTTGATGGTGCCCTTACCTTTAACTCATCACCTGCTGAGTATTTCTAAAATATTTCAAAGCAGCCATGACTAGTTTTGATAATAAAATTCATGTGAAATCAACTCAAGAAATCATAGGTGAAAAATTTCAATCAGTCTACAGGTGGAAATTTGGTTAACCCTAAAGGGGTTACTGGACACATTTCTTGAAACCACCACCTGCACATTGCCAGTAGCTAAGCCTTGATATTTAGTCAAGTCTTGGAAGCCCATTTAGACAGCCAAACCTTGACAAGAAACCACTGCCAAGGTAATATGTCTATTTTCAGCAGGATCTCCTCATGATTGTATGTTAAGGGTACCTGTTTTGAAGATGTAAAAGATGGAAATGGGCCTTTGAGGGTTAAAGCTGCCCAACTTATATAATTTTCAGTGGCAAGAGATTTCTTTTTCTGCAAGGGCAGGAATATCTGCCAGCAGCATTCAGGGAGTTAATCATTGCTGGCTCTCTTGTGCTGGGTTAGTAAGTTGGAGAGTCACTGCTTGGTGGATCTCTCTCTATACTCCGGCGTCACTGCTTGGTGGATCTCTCTGTATACTCCGGCTTCCTTCAGCAATAAAACTGTCTGACACGATCTGACCCTGGCTGTTGAAAGTGTTATTAACCATAAGGGGCCTAATTCTGACTATGATCTAATTTTTTATACCCCCCGCAAACAAATTTTGGGGGGGTATATAGGAATCACCCTGTTATACCCCCCGCAAAACAAAGTTTGGAGGTATATAGGAATCACCCTGTCTGTCTGTCTGTCCGTCTGTCCATCTGTCCATCTGTCCATCCTTGTAAGCGCAACTCCTCCTAAACCATTTGAAGAATTTTCATGAAACTTCACACAATGGAAGAACTCTATATGCAGATGTGCCTGAAGCAATATAATTCCGTTCTGACATTTCCAAGGGGAGATAATCTAACTTATACCATCTGTCCATCCTTATAAGCGCAACTCCTCCTAAACCGTTTGAAGAATTTTCATGAAACTTTACACAATGGAAGAACTCCATATGAAGATGTGCATGAAGCAATATAATTCCGTTCATACATTTCCAAGGGGAGATAATCTAACTTATACATTTCAGGCGTGGGGGGGGGGGGGGGGGGGTATCACTTTGTGAGTTTGCTCACAGTACCTCTAGTTTGCAACAGAACAAGTGTCCCTATATGCAGTCTTTGGGTTAACAAGTTACTTTCTAAGCACCTAAGCACCTTGGTATTTGTTTTTAGGCAGGACAATATTTGACCCAGTATGTAGACTGTCAAAGTGTAGTAAAAATATGTAAAAAAAATCTTTAGTCCATTAACCCTTTACCTAATGTAATGGCCAAAACCGGCCAGCGCTATTCTCAAAAATCGCCAATTTTCATTATTTTTTTCATTTTTTGTCTCAAAAACATAGGTTATGACCCCTCGTTGGAATGAGCTCGTCGAGCTCATTCCAACAAGGGGTCATAACCTATGTTTTTGAGACAAAAAATAAAAAAAATTAGTTATTCAAGAATTTTTTTTGCAAGTGTCGTCTGCTTTTCATGTTAGGTAAAGGGTTCAGGTTTAAACCCCAATAAACAAACACAGAAAAAACCTACAGAAGTAGGGCTCGGCTAAGCTTCAAGATCCGATTCAATTTGAAATCCTTTCGTTGATTCAATCTGCTTTGATTCAAAATCAGTTGGGTTATTCAGGAAGAATACAAATCTGTAAAATTCTAAAAGTATCATAAAGAGTGATGTATCTCCTCTATACATACTGAGTCAAAAAAGAAAGTATAATAAACTTTGAGAGGCAATTTTTTAGTATTATCGACTTTAATCCCAGACAAATTATTGTAAATTCATATTTTGAATCTAGCTGTATGAATTTTCTTAATTTCATGTTCTTTCTGTTGCAAGGTCACATCAGGATGTTGTAATTCAGACATGGGGTGAATTGAAAAGTTCACACATGCAGTCAATAGCATGTACGTTCACCGTTTGCCTCTTGGATGGCAAGACATTGAAGGTTCATGAACCTGATAAGTCTCTGGATGGCACCGTGAGGTATTGCGTTTCACTCCTGCCTTAGAACATTACGTAAATCGCCTCACGTCTAAAGATCATGAAGTCATACCCAGCAGTCCGTTTAATCCCAAAGATTCTCGATTGGCGACAAATCTGGAAAAAGTGGGGGCCTGGAAAGAAGTTTGATGCTCTGCTCCTCAAGAAAGTCACGACAGATACGCACCATTGTCTTGCTGGAATAACTGCAATCCAACCTTAGTGTCAAACAACAGGACAACAACAGCCTTAAGAATTTCGTCCCAATATCGCTGTCCATTCAGATTACCATCGATGAAGATTATCTGCATTCGATGATGCAAGGAAATTACTGCCCAAACCATTACATTACTCCAGCCGAAACGGTTGCATTCCCGCACGCAAACATCAGAAAACCGTTCTCGTCAGCGATACACTCTTGCCCTACGATAATCGTG
The DNA here is from genome assembly GCA_031216915.1 of Pictodentalium vernedei. Lineage (NCBI taxonomy): Eukaryota > Metazoa > Mollusca > Scaphopoda > Dentaliida > Dentaliidae > Pictodentalium > Pictodentalium vernedei. Next base: position 351,502,997 of record CM062293.1, read on the forward strand.
ACTTAGACAAAATTGTGATTCATCACTAAAAAGAACTGTGCTCCAACGCGAGTCCAGTGAACACGCTGACGTACCCATTCCATTCTGACGATACAATGACGTTGGGTAAGGTTTGGTCCATGGTATGGACGCCTACTTCAAATGCCGTGTTCAGCGAGTCTGTTGCGGACAGTTTGTTCTACCAGGAGTAATTGCTGCTGTTCTCGTCGCCAGAAGGAAGCGATCCTGCAAGTGAGACATCCTGATGTGTCAGTCTTGTGCTGGGGTCCTAACTCTTGGTCGACCTGAACGTGGTCGGTCGGCAGCAGATCCATTGGTTCTATACCTTCCAATGGGACAGTAAATAGTGGCCACAGTGACTCCAAACTCAGCAGCAAACTCATCTGGAGGTACCCCAGCCTCATGCATACCAATGGCACACAACCGCTGATTTTTGGTTGACCTTGGCATTTTATAAAATGTCGGAAGACCAAAACTAGCATGTTTTCTCAACAATCCAGGCTCTCTAGCACAACATAACACAAAGAAAATCATCGGTCACCCATTCAATTTGACATTCTCGGGTAACGCATACTATTTTGAAATCCAAAGCAAAATTGTATTCAGTGGGGTGGACAACAACAACATGTCATTAACTTTTTACACGACTTCTTGTCCACAAACATGCAACATTTGAACTATTATATTTCATTCTTTATGCTATTTTTTCACATTTGTTTCTATTATACTTTCTTTTTTGACTCCGTAGAGTAGTTTGGTATGGACTGTGTATATCAGGCTATTGTGCACCATTGCTCGCCCATATATGAAGTGAACTAGTTTGCTTCATTTGGGCATGTGATGGTACACAATAGCCTAGAACACATACCCTATACTAAATATTGCCTGGTTCAGACTTGAGGTGATGCTGGCTGTTTAAAGTGTCATTAAACCACAATAAAAATACAGCCTAGTGTATAGGGAAGATAATTCCCATTAATCCGTACCACAGATGTAGTCATTTAACCCTTTACCTAACATGAAAAGCAGACAACACTTGATGAAAAAGTGCTCAAGTAAAGAAATCTAAAGACCTGTTGATGAACATGTCCAGAATTTTGATTAACGCTTTACCGAATGAATTGAGTCTAACCCTTTACCTAACATGAAAAGCAGATGACACTTGCAAACAAAATTCTTGAATAACTAATTTTTTTCATTTTTTGTCTCAAAAACATAGGTTATGACCCCTCGTTAGAACGAGCTCAATGAGCTCGTTCCAAAGAGGGGTCATAACCTATGTTTTTGAGACAAAAAATGAAAAAATAATGAAAATTAATTGCCGATTTTTGAGAATAGCAGTGGCAGGTTTTGGCCATTACATTGGGTAAAGGGTTAAGATGTAACTCTATTCTGTGTTTGATGCTATGTGAACCCATTTGTCTTATTCAATTCGAGATTTGATTCAACCAAAAATCATGATTTGCTGGGCCCTGGACAGAGGAGAATTTCCACTAAGACAAAAAATGGCTAAAGTTTTATAAAAAACATCTAAGAAGCAAAAGCAACATATAACCTGGCAGTCTGCTCTAATTTTTGACTTTGATAGTATTTTACAGAATTTGAATTATTACTTGAGTGGAAAATCCACTCCTTGGGTGTTTTAGTTGTAATTCATCTTTCACAACCATACATCAACGATTCACTGATGTTTTATCACCCATATTCTGGCTGTATCACTGAAACAGTTGAATATACAAGTTTTTTCATTGCTACATGTTTTCTGCTCAAATAAAGACATCCTCATACAGTAAGTAGATGTTGAAAGCATTGTAATTAGCATGAATCCAACTCTCACCATATCCACCATCAACTAACATCACATAAACTTGGTCACCAAAGTCCAAATGACTTATTGTCTGAATACTGCTGGAAGGATAGAATCCTGCATTCTTACTATCATCTGCCCATAAGGCAGCCACGGGACTATTGTTTATATAAATTCGACCATTCAGTTTGGAACCTGGATGAGACATGAGGTATGCAGATATGATGTAGGTACCTGGCACTGTAGCGATAAACACTCCTGTTTCTGAGTCATAATTGTCTCCGAGGTCAATCAGTGTCAAGTCGAATGGAACTATGACATCTTTCGCAGGTCCAAAATGTTTTGTTAGCACTGCAGACAAAGCAACTTGAGCCCCACTTCCTGCTGTTCCAGGTTTTCCTGGCTCTCCTTTATCCCCTTTGTCTCCTTTTTCACCTTTAGGCCCACGCTCTCCTCTTGGTCCTGGTGGTCCTTGTATCATGATTGGTTTGATGTCTATTTTGGGGTTTCGTGAGAGTTGAGGTATCTTCTTTGTTTTTTTTATTGCTGGTTCTCTCTTGTATGCCTCTATTTTGGCAGTTATAGCCGCATCTGCCTCATCATCTTGAATAGTAACAGGCTTTGTTACTTTTTCTGTGGATGCTGCTGAGACCGGTAAAGCTGCTTCAAACCTAATTTTCTGAGTTGATGCTGCAATGAAAAATAAAACCACTTTTCTGTTAACATTATACTTAACCCTTTACGGAACATGAAAAGCAGACGACACTTGCAAAAAGAATTCTTGAATAACTAATTTTTTGTCTCAAAAACATATGTTGAAAACAAAAACAAACAAAAAAACATATGTTATGACCCCTTATTAGAATGAGCTCAATGAGCTTGTTCCAACATGTGGTCATAACCTATGTTTTTGAGATAAAAAATAAAAAAATAATGAAAATTAATTGGCGATTTTTTAGAATAGCACTGGCTATTACGTTGGGTAAGGGGTTAACATATATGTAATGCTGTTCCCTCTGTCACGTTTTAGTCTTCTCCCAAACTGCTTTGCTGATTCCACTAATATTTCATGTGAGTGGTGGATGAGTTGGGCCATTTCAGAGTTTTGGAAATCAATTAAATTTAATTGTTACAAGTACAGTTCACAGATTTTTTGCTGAAAAATGGGCAAAATAACAGCACATATACTTAGTATTAAGGTAAAGAGAAACTACACTCACAACAAGACACACCTATAAATGATATAGAATACCATAATATGCAATAAAGTTTACTTTAACACAACTTCTTACAACAGAAAATTTACTAAGTTTTCACCTAAAAAAAAAAAAGTTGAAGAAAAATTTCCAGAAAATAAGGGTTAAATACTGTAGTCATGGTCCTAAATAATCCGCAACTGCAATTTGAAAGCCCTGGGACCACTGGGTTCAACAAAATTTACTACTTAAACACAAACTCTTACAAAATTTGACATAGATGTCGTTGCCACCAGAGTCACTACAATTACCTCACCTCTACTTCAAAGTAGGTGAACTGATAATTGGCTAAACTTGATTCCATACCTACCTATATTGTGGTCATGATATAGCTGAAGATGCTAAAAACCCTTTACCCAACGTAACGGCCAAATCCAGCCAGTGCTATTCTCAACAATCGTCAATTAATTTTCATTATATTTTAATTTTCTGTCTCGAAAACATAGGTTATGACCCCTCTTTGGAATGAGCAAGTCGGGCTCGTTCCAGTGAGGGGTCATAACCCATGTTTTTGAGGCAAAAAATTAGTTATTCAAGAATTTTGTTTGCAAGTGTCATCTGCTTTTCATGTTAGGTAAAGGATTAAACACCAATAACTAACTAATTAACTAACTAATTTTATCACAAAAGGTTCAGTATGTCAGAGTTTATAAGAAATTTTTAGTTTCTTATTTTATAATTGAAATTTATTATTAGTACAGTACTGTGATTAAAAAGGCACGCAGAGGAAATCTGGTTGAAATTCTCTTTCTGATTTCTTAACCACACCATAGTGTTGAATCTCACATTCTCATTCTGCATATTCTTTTCTATAAAGTAACCAATAGATATTCAATTTTCAGAAACGATAATAGCCTTTAGACAACTTTTTTCAGTTTTGATAGCAGTAATACTCATATTCACCATTCATTCATGATCCATCACTCTTCACTGTCTGCAGGGCTTATATTCCTATGAAAATCCAAGAATCGATTTGCGCAAAGATTTGTGCAACAAAAACAGCGAGAATCCACTGCACCTCTGCTAGGATTTGCTTAAAAAGGATTGAGTCAATTTAACCCTTTTCGTAACTTAGTGGCAGTAAATTAACCAATATAAGGCTAACATGACCTGAAATATCCTGACACCTTATCAATAAAATTCTACAAAGATGACGGTCATTGGAACCAGCTCATTGAGCTGGTTCCATTGACATCCACATCTGTAATGTTTTATTGGTATAAAATATTGTTTATTTTTTTAAAACTGATCAAATTCAGTTTGAATTTTAAAAAATTAAAAAGCCTTTTGTGTAAAGGGTTAACATGTATTATCAGTATACAACAGGGGTTCAGTCATGGTGAACTGATAGGATCCTGTGACACTCATAGCAGTTATGGATTCCCGCAACCATTTTCGCAAGGATCCAAATGTATTCATACTGGTTGTTTTTTGAGGATGTCACAAGGTAGAAATAATTACAATGTTTTTCCATTTACTCCTGGATTTGGAGTCTGTTAAGTGAGGGCTATCTTAGCGGTCAGTTAACCTACTCACTCAACTGGCCCTAAATCTTTGGATGCTCTGAAGAAAAAGTGCTTAATGACCAGATTAAGGTCTGTGTAGTGAGCTTAGGGATGGCTTACTGGTAGGCTAACTGTAAACTTCACAGAACGTACTGAACACTCCTATTTTCAACCCTGGAGGGCCATCTGATAATCAAAAGCAACAGATCGTTTTTTGGAAGAACTGAAAGAAACATGTACTTCAGAACAGAAATTTTGATGCTGGATCACTGAAACAGAAGCAATTAAATTCTCTCCCATGTTAGTGAAAGTTAAATATCACGGTTATTTTAAAGAAAAATGTTTGAGAAATAAGAAAAAACGAGCATAATAGGTGATAAAAATACTTGGTTTTCATCATGTTATTTGCAGGGTCCCCTGTTCTTCAGCTTTACCTTTACAATATATTTTTGTGAAATTTGGAGCACTAGTGTAATTGTGTCAAGACCAGACTGTGATCTCATCAGGAAAGAGACCATCTTTTTTATGCCCCCCGACTTAAGTAGGGTGGAATATAGTGATTGAAGTGTGCATGTGTCCATCCGTGTGTGTGTCCGTGTGTGTGTGTCCGAGCCAATAACTCGAAAACTGTTAGGGCCACAGTCATCAAACTTCACACAATTATAAAGGACCATGGGAGGATGTGTCACACACCATAGCCGGGTTCGTACCTTCAAGGTCAATGTCACATTTCAAGGTCACACTAAAAATCGGTCAATATTTGTGTCTCCGCCATAACTCAGAAACGAATCATAGTACAATTGTTAAACTTTTTACAAATGTTAAGGACAGTCAGAAGGTGTGTCGCGTATAATAGTTTCCGCCACATCTGCAAGGTGAAGGTCACAATTGCAAAACTATTAGAGCTACAATCATCTAACTTCACTCAATTATAAGGGGAAACAGGTGGATGTGTCACACACCACAGCCAGGTCCATAAGGTCAAGGTGGGGGGGGGGGGGGGGGTGGGCATGTGTTACCTTAGTAACATTTTTCTTGTTTCTCCATGTTTTGATCATTGCATGTTACAGTCTCTCTCACAGGGCTTATATTTCATCTAAATTTCGGAGAATCCATTAGGATTCTCGCGAAAATAGTAGCAAGAATTCATACCTTCGATGAGTGACCAAGGATTAAATGAGTCCACCATTGTTGAACCACTGTTGTTTATTGTTAACACATTTTTACCCTTTACCCAGCCCAGCTTTTTAAGTTTTAAAACATAAACTGAGTTTGATAATTTTTAGCTTGAAATAAACAGTACTTACCAATACAATCTTACAAATATGGATGTCATTGGAACCGGCTCATTGAGCCAGTTCCAATGACAGCCATATTTGTACAATTTTATTGACGGAGTGTCAGGATGTTTCAGGTCATGTTAGCCTTATATAGGTTAATTTGCTGTCACTATGTTAGGTAAAGGATTAAATTGACTCAATTGTTTTCACACAAATCATAGCAGAGGTGCAGCGAGAATTTTCATGGATTCTCAATGGTTTGGTTGTGTGAATCTTTGCAGGAATCTATTCTCGGATTCTCATTGAACTATAAGTCCTGCTCTCAGGAGCATAGTGGCTCAGTAGATAGAGTATTGAACCTCATACTGAAAGGTCCATCATTCAGTCCTGACCAGTGGTAACTACTCTGTGTCCTTGGGCTAGACATTTAATTCTGATTGCCCACGTGGGTGTATGGTGGTGGTGTGGGCTAAGGCATACTGCACATTATTGGAGCACTTACCTTCATCCGCTACTAACCCTGCTTGTGTACAGTTAGTATGTTGAAGAGTCTGACAGTTGTTTGCCACTGCCCAGTGGTTCTCTCTGGGTACTTCCTCTATCCGTCAGACTGTCCGACGCGATGTGACCCTGGCTATTAAAAGTATTGTTAAAACCCCAATAAACAATAAACATATTGTATTGTCTCTTAAGCCTTAAGGACCTATATCTGACTTTGGTCAGTTTTTTCTGTACCAGTATTAGAACAGGTGTTCAAGATTGCTGTTGTTGGGTAACCTTGCAAGGTACACTCTAAGTCCACTGGCAGTTGTTGCTAGGCATATCTTGGATGCCTATATAGGCAGCCAAGACTTGTATAGGCACAACTGCAAAGTCACAGAGCATCAAATAATGGTATACGGAAAAAAACCCATAAGGAAAAAACCCATAGGAAAAAAAACCCTTGAAAAAAACATCATAGGAAAAAAAACCCAACAAAATTTGACCAAATTAGTTTTGGTTGGAAAAAACCCCAAAGTTCCATGTTTTGTTGAAGTGTTTAATTAGGCTTGTCAGACAGCTCATCCTGGATTAAGAGCAGTTACTGGTTGCTGTCTATATTTTGATATTGGCTTATTGTCTATATTTTGATATTGGTTTAAAATATTTTAAACAGAAGTGCCAGACAGGGAATGGTTTTAGCGCGCTGAAGGCGTGCAGGGATGCTGTGGGACAAGCCCCTTTCGACCCTCAGTGACTGTTCAGTATTTTGTGGCTTTATGTCAAGGCGTGTTGAAGGAGGAAAATGAACTGCAGAAAGGAAAATTTTAGCGTTGTTTGTGTTTCTTGCTCTTTTTCTTTTGAAGAGGTGGCTGTGATGGCGATAGAACAGTTGTGGCAGTTGTTGGTGGAGAGGAGCCGCTGTTTGGTGTTGATTCTGTTTTGTACTTTTCTAGGATTTTCATTGCTTCTTTCATTGCTTTTTGTTGAATTTCCTGTGCTTTTTGTATTTTTATTATTGCTTGTTGCCTTATTTCTTCATGTGTAGGTTGGGTGGTTTCGGTATCCTGATCCTGGCTTTCTGGTATAGAAGGGAGAGGTGAGTGGGGAGCAGGATGTGGCGAGAAATCAGCTTCCATTTCCATCTCAGTCTCCACAGAGTTGTCCACATCTGGTGTCTCCAGCTGTGAAGCTGGAGGCAAGATGGGAGACCCATGGGAGTAGGAGCGGAAATGGTGACTGTCTCTGGCTCTTCCATTTCCTCACTCTTCTTCTCCAAGAAAGCCTCCAAGTGTCGGGAATCCCTCCGCTTGGTGAACGGGCTTTTCTTCCTGCTCTTTTTTATTTTCTCACTCTTTTCAGGGCCATTTTCTAACCCCCTCAGATGAGGATGAGTGTGAGAGTGGTTCCTCTCACAAAAGGTACTACCTCTCCCCGAGGAGGGTGGTGTATTTCTCTCTTCAACGATGAATTCCAATGTCAGATGATGCTTTTGCCCATTTCCTGAATAGTCCAGGAGATGGGACAAGAGACGCCAAGAGCTGATATGGCTTTTTCCAATCTGGCTGGTATTTCCATAGCTGTAATCAAGTTGTTCACGCTCTGATGTCAGAAGTGTGAATGCATAAGATGGATGATGTGCGATGCTTGATGAATGCATAAGATGGATGATGTGCGTGATGGCCAGACAGGCTATTAGCAATTAGGAACTATTACTAATTGCTGTCTGTTAATAATTGAATATTCATCTTCTACAGTCAGTATTTTCATGGATAATATAGGCTTAGTGTCAAACTTGAAGTTTGAGAATTCCAAGCATAGAAGGCATAGAAGGCTTCAGTTCAATTAGAGTGTAAGAGATTTCTAATGAAAACATGTCTGTGTGTGTCATTTATAATACATAAGATATTCCCAAAGAGTCATTCTCTTTTCAAGCATCATGAAAATCATAAAAAATAATAAAGGTGGATAGAAAGTGGCTTATGAAGGATACTTGTACACTAAGAAATCTACCTCAAATTCCAAAATTTATTGAGAATGCAGTAACCATGGATCTTTTTCACATAATGGCCGATTATCAACTGATAAAGAGATCAACACACCAACCATTATCAGTTCCCACATACATGCAGGTGATCAAACTGCAGTTGAAGCAGCAAAACTACACGCTGCCCTGAAAGAACGTTCATCAGTCTCAAGAGCGAGACCAGTGCAAATTCTGGCTGACACGCTTGAAAATGTACCAGTTGAAGTGCGTGTCGCTTTAGGAAATAAAAACTCTGTGAAAAGAAACATCAGGAACAACCAACAATTCAACTTTCCAAAAGACCGAGCAAGCAATGCTATCCTCAATTAAAACTACACTTGGTGATCATGTCAGAATACAAGGGTATTTCTATCACCTTACCCAATCAACATGGAGAAAAATACAAAGTCTTGGACTAAGAGAAATATATCAAGAGTGCAATGACATTAAACTTTGGTGTGGCATCATTGATGCTTTGGTATTCCTAACAGTTGATGATGTTCCTGTCGGAATGGTGTGGGTGAAAGAGAACTGCCCTGAAATCCTCAGTGACCTTGTGGACTATTTTGATTCAACATATGTCTCTGGACGTTTCAGGAGAGTGAGAAATGTTCAGCTTCCGACGATGTCCAGAAAGTGTGCCTCAGACGTCTGCCACCAGTGTTCCCCACGTCTGTGTGGAATGTCAATAATGCCACATTAAATGGCACTTCAAGAACAAACAATGTATGTGAAGGCTGGAATAACCAATTTCAGCAGCTGATTGGCCACAAACATCCAACTGTATGGAAGTCTTGTTTGCTTTTAAGCAAGACAATGCCAGTGCACGAGATGCACTGCATACAAGTTCAATTGGAGAGGTTCAGCGAAAACGCATTCACAAATCAAGTATGAAGCAACAGGAATGTTTACAAAACTGTTGTCTTCAATACAGTAAAAATGAGAAGGTCACAAAATATGATTTTACTGTTAACCCTTTAACCAATACAGCTTTTTGAAAAAAAGGGGAAGCCAGTTTATTATTGTATATATGCATAAGTTCAATTCATTCATTCATTTGTTGAGTGTTGCCAAAATTGACATTTTCCATAACTTTTTTGTAAGAATATGTTGATTTTATAATAAATATGTAAACTTGATTCTGGGTTTTTTTCCCATTGGTGTTTTTTCCTTCTGGAGTTTATTCCAAGGGTTTTTTTTTCAAGGGTTTTTTTTCCTATGGGTTTTTTTCTTTCTGGGGTTTTACCCTACATTCCAAATATCATAGTGTGGCAAAAAATGGAGGAAAAATCTCCAGGCCTCAAAGGGTTAAGAAAAAGAGAAAAAGCACTTGCTGTATCCTTTGAGCTTGGTTACACCTAGATGTTCATGAGCTGAAAGCCTCTGAGTGCTACCCAGTATTGTAAATCATAATTGGGTTGGAAAGCCACCTTTTCAGTGTTAACTCATTGAGTTTTGGAAGTCCATATTAGGGCTTTCTTTTAAATGCAGATACCTAGACATCAGAGGCCTAATGTTGTCTGGTTGTTGGCAAGATATTTCCTTGTTGCAAGTTATGGGAGATGTCTACAGGCACTCCTTCATGAATGGTAACAAAGCAAATTCAAGCGAACAAATTTTGACAACCCCAAAAAATTTAGCACTCTTCCAGTTAATGGTAATCCACTCACCACCAACTGTAAATATGTCAAAAGGTTATTTAAAAGATCTATTTTCTGTTTTCACAGGACTTCAAAAAGGTCCAATGTTTCACACCATAACTGGAAGTGACATTTATAAATTGCATCAATTTGACCATAGACTCGTCAGTTTTGTTATGCTTTGAGGAAGTAATGAATTTTGATTTGTAAGATGATGACAAATAAGTGCCTAATACATATCAATTTGCCATATGATGCTCAATAATTACAGAGGAAAATTTTCTCGGTTCCTTTCATAATATGACTTGTTGGCCCCTTTTCAGGTAACAGATCTTTCATTACTGGGTCATAGGTTTTATTATCAACACAGGTAGTTCCTGAGTAAATACCCACAAGGTGGAGCAGCGATTATTTTCTGGGCTAGAGAAATTCTGCTCTGCTGATAAAATGGGACCCAGTTACGCATGTATGGGATGCGAGACCTCTAAAGTGAACACCACAATAACAAACCATTGGCCAAACCTGATTTTATGCTTGTATTGTGGTTATGATGTAGCCATACATGTTGAAAGTGCCCATAACCCCTGATAACCCTTTACCTAACATGAATAGGGGATGCCATTACAAAATCAGCATATGACCATTTATTGAAACAACCTCGATGAGCTCTTTCTAATATGGTGTCATAAACTATGTTTTGGAAGCAAAAGCTGAAAAAATAAAAGTAGAATACTAATATTTTTTCATTTATTAAACCTTTACCTTACAAATTGACAGCATTCGTCCTCTTAATTTACAAATTATGCAGCTGAAAAAAATACATATTTAAAAAAAAAAAATTCATTAAAGCCATATCCTGTGATCCTGCTCATTCACATGATATGATTTTGTTGAAATTTTGTGGAATATTTTTAAAAAATAATTAAAATAATAAATTTTGATATCGTGCATGTTGGGTAAAGGGTTAACTTTTTGATGAATAGAATTCATCAGCTACTGTGATATAATGGTACACCAGGCTATTTAAGTAGAGTCAGGTCACAAAGTCAGGTCTGTCTTTGCGAGATTGCTATAAACTGCAACAGATGATAAAAATTAACCAAATTCCAAATATGTAAAGGGAAATAGCTCTTCATAACAATAGCCGAATAACACCTTAGTTGAACGTGGTGGTAGACATCAATAACATACAGTTTCATACCAAATACGATGCTACCAAGAATTTTAAAAGTTACTGAGTTTAAAAACTTGTTGGTCACAGAATGACCAACAGACTGACTGACATTACCACATATAGAGCTGCTAATGTTTCAGCTAAAAATGGAAGGGGGTGGGGGGATTTTTCACCCTCCTTAAATTTAGATCAGGTGCGCAATACCCTCCTTAGTTTGATAGTTAATTTGGAACTACCTATTGCATTATGAAGCCAGTTGGAAGTCAGTGAAGTCCTCTATTTTATATTGGTAAGTATACTTGAAGAATAAATAAAATGATAAAACTCATTAAAATGAAATAACTCTGGTGCTTGTCTTAATTTAATTCTTTCCAACCAATGGTCTATTAGGTATTTGGCGATGATGTGACAATTCCTGTCACTGACAATCTTAAGCGGCCCATCCACAGTCAATATAATTGTCAATATTATTGACTCAATATTATTGACAATATAATGTTTGCCCTCAACTGCACTATCATTTTGATCAATATTTCTTTCATTTCTGATTCGACAATCATAGGATTGATTGATCAATCTTTGATTGATTTTGCCATGTTGATGGCTCTGTGTTTTTGACAAGAATGAAATATTGATCAGTACAATTGATGTGACAAAAATGCACATCAATATTATTGACAATACGTCAATAAATATTTGAGCTCTCTGATATTCTTCAATACATTGACCAAGTCTTCAATATCGCCCATTCATGATCAATAAGATTGTCAATATAAATTATTGACAATTATATTGACAATCATATTGAGTGTGGATGGCCCGCTTTATACTATGGATGCTGTGGACTGTTGGTCCCTTTCCACAGGTGGGCAATATTTCTATGGATGCAATATTTTAAGATTCCAAATACTAATTATAGGAATAATTATCGAAAATTTAATTACTGAAGCACTGGGTGCAACCCGGTGCTTCATTAATTAAAATTTTGCTGATGATGATTTTTATTACCTGGTAAACTCATGCGTGGCCATCACTGCCCACATGTGTATTATGACCTGTCCACGGCGAAAGTCCTGTGACTGTGCCATATGTTTGCCAATGCATATTGCAGACACGATGCTTTTCTGCTCAACTTTGACGAAGTCAGATTTGAGGTTTTGTCATGGCCTGCCATCTGTCTGTCCGGGCGAACATTGGGGGTTTAGGGACTATTATTATTAGGGGCTACCTCCAAATTAAGTTAGTGTTAGGGTTAGGAGTGAGGTGGAGTTAGGGTTAGGGGTAGCCTCAGAGTACTGCTTAAGGTTGGGGTGGGTTAGGTCCCGGAGGGGTTAGGGTTGGGGTTTTAGTTTTAGTAGCCCCTAAACCAAAAAACAGCCCCTAATCCTATTGGTCTGGCTAGGGTGGGGTTAGGGTCAGGGGTGGGGTGGGGTTAGCATAGGGTAGCCCCAGAGTAGGGCTTAAGGTTGGGAGGGGGGTAGGTTCTGGGGGTGGGGTTATGGTCAGGGGTGGGGTTTTAGGGGTTCGGGTCACAGGTGGGGTAGGGTTAGGGTGAGGTTTTGGGTTGAGTGGGTGGGGTTAGGGTTAAATATAAGTTCTAGGGTGGAGGGGGTGGGGTTCTGGGTAAAATAAGGTTTTGGACTTATAAAATGTTTTTTTGGTAGCCCATAAACCCGAAATGTTGGAATGTCCGTCTGGATGTCTGTCCATCCGTCAACAATTCAATACAGCTCAGGCTAGAGGCCGTATTTATGAACCGATCTTTAAGAAACTTCTTGGGTACCTTTGTTTTCACCGTTTGACGAGAATGAGTGTTTTTTGAGTGCGGTCCAAAATTCAGGATGGCCACCAGCAGCCATTTTGTACCGAAATTAGTGCAATAAGTTTTTTTGTACAGAACTTCTATATGAAAGTTCTGATTTGAATACATTTTTGTTTGAATGTTTAGTAACATGGAATACGTCACATATAATACAGGTTTTTTCTTGTGCAGAAATTATGCAAATTAGATGAACTAGATGATTTATTCAGTGCTCCTTATACACAGTAAGTACACATGTCAATACAGCTTGGGCCAGGGGCTGTATTTATGAACCGATCCTCACAAAACTGCCTTGGTACCTTTGTTATCACCTTGGGATGGGAACGAGTGTTTTTGGGTGTGGTCCAAAATAAAAGATGGCTGCCAGATGCCATTTTGTACTGAAATTAGGTACAATCAGTTTTTTATGCAGAACTTCTGTATGAAGATTCTGATTTGAATAAATTTTTGTATGAATGTTTATGAATGTTTAGTAACATAGAATACATCACATATAATACACACTTTTTTCTTGTGCAAAATTATGCAAATGAATGAACTTTGATTTATTCAGTGCTACTTGTACACAGTTGTTACACATGTCAATACAACTCGGGATAGATGTATTTATGAACCAATCTTCACAAAACTTCTTGGGTACCTTTGTTATCACCTTGGGATGAGAACAAGTGTTTTTGGTTGCGGTCCGAAATTTCAAGATGGCCACCGTCGGCCAATTAGACAAACTTTGATTTATTTAGTGCTACTTACACAGTAAGTGCACATTTCAATACGTCTCAGGCTAGAGGCATCTGTCACTCACCTGTACAATACTTTACCTGTACATTTGTTACAGGCTACGGTCAGTATTTATGTACAGACCTTTACAATACTTTACATGTACCATTGTTATCAGGTCATTATCTAGATGTGTGTCATTGCTGTGTTGCATACTATATATGTACATGTCTTACACAAGTTGAGCTACAATGTCATTGACACTTTCATTTGACTTGTTCCAAATACTTCATTCTGATTAAGCAGATCATTGAACCCTACATAAAATATATTTCAAAGTCATTAATGATATATAAAGTCAATATTTTGCAGTGGTAACCAAATGTTGTGTGAATATCAGTTCGAATAGGACTTGATAAATATTCAATTTCTTCAATTTTTCACTTGGAGAAAAGCCACTTATTTTGATATACAGTCTTTAAAAATAGAAGTGTTTTCTGGCTTTCCCACTTTTAATTCATATGTTTCATAAATAGAACTAATCAGATGTTTCAATTGACAAAAATAGAAGGTCCATGTTAAGCTCATGAGCAGGAGAAATACTACTAGTTTTGTTGACTGCCAAGTAAATGTGGTATCACACATTTCTTATCAACCTACTCACAATTGTTTACTACAGGCTTGCACTACAGTGGAAGTCCCTAACTCGGATAAAATACTCTCTATTTTTGTCTTTCCCAAGCAAGTTGGGAAAGAAAAGTGGTGCAAAAGCACCAATAAAAATAAGCCAAAACTGGGTTGAGTGCAACCGGCGCAGACCCAGTACGGGACGCTCTCTCCCAAGTACAACTCCACGACTTCCGTTGCCAGTGCGCATATACCGTCTCTAAAGACTCATTCTTTTTAAAATCCGCTTCGTGTCGAGATGTTTTTGCACGCTTATCAGTGTTCCACCAGCTCGATGTTTGATGATTCCTGATTCATTATACCACAGTGTATCCTTTGTATTCTCAGGAACAGTGTTTTATATTCTCTTTTTTCTATTATATGTCCATAATGTATATTTATTTGCTCTCTCTCGGGTCGCGCGCGATTTTCGCGGGCCACGCGGTTCGGACTTAGATTTTCACAATTATTGTTCATGCTTTTTTTGCAAATTTTTCTAATTGTGTTAGAGTTAGGTGTCAGCGGGGTACCACTCCTACAGTGTTTCTTCTTTCTGTTGAGAGTAGTCTTCCTGTTGGGTGGTTCCCGGTCGACCGTCTGGGGTCTTTGTTTCTGTCACCTTTCTCTCTTTGGGGGTGTTCTGTTTTCTGATCTCACCTTCTCTGCTCCTCTCACCTCTTTCATGCCTAGGACAATTCCTTGTGGGCAGTGTCTGCTGCCTAAGCATGTGGATGATGTACATTCGTCGTGTTCCTCCTGTAATGGGTGTTCGGCCGAGCGGCCGTGTGGTGTCTGTGGAACATGGTCTTCCACCTTTTGGGCGTCAGTAAATCGTGTCGTTCATTCTCGTGGCCGTGCCTCCCGCTCCCGCGGGAAAGGAGAACGTGGTCGTTCGGGGCCTCCCGAGCCGACTTTGTCTGGTGAGAGTTATTCCTCCTCCGTGGGGGATGTGCAGTCTTTTCCTGTGGTGGATACTGCGGGAGCCGTTGAGTGTTCTGGTGTAGAGATGCCTGGTTCCGGGACTACGGTCCCCCTCCAGTCGACATCTGAGGCTGTCACTAGGGTTGTGACTCCTCCTTCGGAGCCGAGCCGGTGTGCTCTCTCCACTATTTCACCAGCCTCAACGACTCTCGACGTATCTACTACTGCTGCTGGTCCGTCTGCTTCGTTGTCTTTTCAGCCGGCCTCGGCTTTTCGCTGCAGGGGGCTGCAGAACTGTCCGATACTGTATACGTGGGATATCGACCCCAACCTTCCCTGACTTCAACTCGGCGAAGTCGGAAGGGGCTGCCGGCCGAGCCCATCGCTGTGGTCTCGTCGCCGTCGAGTACCACAGTTGTGTCTTTGGATTCGGATGTTCGTAGTGGAAACACTATGAACTCCGTGGCGTTTCCGTCCACTCACTCTGGTCACACGACCAGTTTTGGGGGACCAACGCCTTTTGTGCAGCCTGGACCTTCTGCTCCGCAGAGGTCCGCAGTGACTCTCATGAGTTCTCGCAATATTGATCCTCGGGGTGCATCGTACCCCTATACACGTCTGCCTTCAGATGTTTCGGCTGCCGCCCGTCGTCCCGCGTCGGGTGTTTTGGAGGATCGTGACCCTTCGCTGGTTAAGAGGGTCAGAGGTGAAGCCACTTTGCCGGTTCGCTCCCCTGTCGCACCGGTCGGTACAGGCAGTGAGCTTAGGGAGGCCCTCTCCTTACTCACTCAGGTTCTCTCAAAGAGCCTTCCTGTTGCTTCCAGCGAGGCTATGAGTGGTTTCCAGGCGCCTCCTATGGCGCCGCCTCCCAGGATTGGAAACAGGCCGGTTTCCAATTCCTCTGGTGTCCCGACACCATGGGAGGCGTCGGCTGGTTTGCCCACGATGGGCTATGTGTCTTCCGACTCTGGGGAGGAGTCTGACATGCTTGAGGTCGAGGGCCAGCAGTCTTCGGACTTGGGGGCAGCTCTTGACTTTGTGTTTGGGTTTCTGCCTGAGCTCAAACCTGCTAACCAGCCGACAGTGTCAGCCTGGCCGCGATCATCGGTCGCGCGCCAACAGCCTATGGAGCAACCTGCTTCTGGGCGCCTTCGACCATGCCAGTCGGTACAGGTGGTTGAGGCTTTTTCAGCATTGGATGCCAAGCTGAATTCCAAGGCTTTGAAGACTTCGTTCTTCACCAGGGTTGACACCTTTTTGTCTCCTGTGCGTTATCGTTCCTACGATTCTGCCAATCCGTCAGTCTGCCAGACTTTGACGGTTCTGGATCAGGACTCCACTTCCCTCGGGCTTTCCAAGCCCAAGTCTGTCGTCATTCCAATGACGACTCTGGAGTCCACGTTGGGCTTATCTGGGGAGATGCTTGGCATGCTTTCTCTCTCAGATCACGTCGTCTCAGCTTTGGCTGCTTATCTGCCTCCAGATAAGTTTGACGAGGTACAGGCTCCTTTGCGTGTGCTGTCCAAGGCGCTTATGCACCTTACTCACACGCATGCCTGTAACATGGCCAATTTGGAATTAGTTCGAAGGGACGCTGTGCTGGACACAGGACGATCCCTTCCCGAGGAGCAGCGTGCTACTCTTCGATCTGCTTCTTTGGCAGGTCCGCAACTTTTCCATGGTTCCGTGTCGACGGTCCGGGATGACGTCCTACGTCATTCCAAAGATCAGCTGCTGTTTCGTCAGCTTGATCAGCCTTCTCGGGGAGGCAAGGGCCGTTCCAAGCCTAACAAGTACCCTTCTGCTTCCTCTGTGAAGCAAAAGGCTGGTCCTTCTGCCGCCGCCTCTACTTCTTACTCACGGGGTAAAGGTAGGGGTCGGCAGAATCGAGGGAAGTCTCAGGATTCTTCATTTAGCAGAGGAGGTGGTTTCTCCTCTCGCGGGCCTCGTCGGGGCTCGAAATGAAGGTCCTCACCTCGACTCGTCCCAGGTTGGAGGAAGGATAGCAGAGTTCGCAGACCATTGGACCACCATCACATCCGATCCATGGGTGTTAGATGTTGTTCGGTCCAGGCTGCGCATATCCTTCCGACGGCACCCCACTCTGACAAGGGTGCCTCTTCCAACCACAGTTCCTTCAGACGTTTTACGTCGGGAACTTTTGTCCACGGAGATTGCCAATCTCCTGGCAAAGGGGGCGATCGAGGTCGTCAAGAACGTTCAGTCAGTGGGTTTCTATTCCTGCCTGTTCTTGGTGCCGAAGAAGGACGGCCGACTCCGACCGGTTATCGATCTGAGCATCCTGAACCAGTCTATCATTGCTCCCAAGTTCAGCATGGAGACTTTCAGGTCGGTCCGCCAATCAATTCACCAGGGAGATTTCGCAGCCAGCATCGACCTGCGAGACGCTTACTTCCACGTTCCGATGCATCGGGCGTCACGGAAGTATCTCAGGTTCGCTTTTCTGGGGCGAGTTTACCAGTTCAAGGCCATGCCTTTCGGCCTCAACCTGGCTCCTTGAGCATTCACCAGACTGATGTCGCATGTGATAGCGTTCCATCGCACACAGTCCAGGGTGACTACTTCGGCATATCTGGACGATATCCTCCAGAGGCATTCCAATGCTGCCTTACTGGAATCGGATGTCGCCACTCTGTTGAGCTTGCTCACGTCGCTAGGATTCAGAGTCAGTCGTTTTGTCATCAGTCGTTTTGTCATCTGGGGATGTCTTTCCAAACCAAATTCAATTTGGTGGCTGTTCCCCAGGCCAAGGCTGTGATTCTCTCAGCTTTTGCTCTGACCCTGTCCCAGTCCTGGTCCGCGACCGCTCGGAGTTTTCTCTGGCTGATCGGTCTCTGCGGTTCGGTGACGGATCTCATTCCTCTAGGTCGGCTGCGTGTCAGACCTCTCCAACACTTTCTGCTCAGTCGTTGGAGACCGATTGTAGATTCTCTGGATCAGGTGCTTCCGTTTCCGGACTCTCTGTATCCTCACCGTCTTCCCTGGACAGATGTTCAGTGGATTACGCAGGGTGTTCCGCTGGACTTACC
The DNA here is from genome assembly GCA_031216915.1 of Pictodentalium vernedei. Lineage (NCBI taxonomy): Eukaryota > Metazoa > Mollusca > Scaphopoda > Dentaliida > Dentaliidae > Pictodentalium > Pictodentalium vernedei. The sequence goes on from CM062293.1 coordinate 351,521,341, forward strand.
CACGTCCGATCGCGTTCTGACGGCAGATGCCAGCGATCTCGGATGGGGTGCGACGTTGGATCCTCTCGGTCTTTCCCTACACGGGATGTGGGACCAGGATCAAGCAGCTCTACACATCAACCAGAAGGAGCTTCTTGCTCTTCTTCTGAGTTTCAGGCAGTGGATCCCTCACTTGTCGAATCGCCAGGTCCTTCTACTATCCGACAATTCGACAGTGGTTGCTTACATTCGGAACCAGGGCGGCACGCACTCGCTTCCGATGTACGAGTTAGCTCAGGATCTTTTACTGCTCGCTCAGGAGGTTCACGCCGGAGTGGTTGTTCGTCACATTCCCGGTCGTCTGAACGTCCTAGCCGACTCCCTGTCCCGACAGGGCAGGGTTATTTCCACCGAGTGGATGCTTCACAGGGCAGTGTTCCAGTCGCTTTGCGATCTCTGGGGACGTCCCCACATCGATCTCTTTGCGACTCGTTGGAACCATCAGGTGGACACTTTCGTGTCCCCGTGTCCAGATCCTCTGGTTTTTGCCGTGGACGCTCTGTCACTCGATTGGAACGGTCTAGTCGGCTACGCCTTCCCGCCGGTTCCGATTCTTCCTCAGGTTCTCGCCAAAATTCGAACCTGCAGTTGTCGAATCATTCTGATCGCTCCCCTGTCGCCTCAGCGGGTGTGGATCAATCAGCTCCGCTCGCTGATGGCGGCGGTTCCGGCACGTCTCCCACTACGTCGCGACCTTCTTTGTCAAGGTCGCCCGAGGAGGTTTCACGTCGACCCGACTTCATTGTGCCTTCACGCATATCTTTTGTCAGGTCCTATCTCCTCCGTAGAGGTTTTTCGAGACGAGCAGTGGAGTGCATTTCTTCTTCAAGGAGGCACTCCACTGGTTTAGCTTATGCAGCTAAATGGAAGGTCTTCTGTCGATGGTGTGCTGATCACTCTGCTGATTATGCCAATCCTTCGATTTCACAGATTGCGGAGTTTCTGGTATATCTGTTTGATTCTCGGGGTCTCCAGCCTGTTACCATCAAGGGTTACAGGTCTATGCTTTCAGAGACTTTTTCTTATGTGGGGAAGCGTCGTATCGGCACTAATCCTTACCTCTCCAAGCTTGTTCGGCACTTTTCTTTGAAAAGGCCTCGGACTTTGCAGCTTACTCCACGATGGAATCTTTCGTGGGTGCTGCTTTGCTTGGGGGAGGCGCCGTTCGAACCTTTATCCCAGGTGGATATGCAATTTCTCACATACAAGACGGCTTTTCTGATGGCATTTGCTTCGGCCAGACGGGTTAGTGAGCTTCACGCCCTCTCGGTTGACCCGGCCTTTTTTAGGAGTTCTCCCAACAGTGTTACTTTTACCACTGATTGCTCCTTTTTGGCTAAGAATCAGTTACCAGATACTACTCCTCCTCCTATCTGTATCAGGGCTCTTCCCTCTGTTGAGGGTACTCGCCCTTTGCTCTGTCCGGTCCGTGCTATTCGCATTTATCTTGATCGGACACGCTTCATACGGAAGGGCAGAAAATGGTTTTTTCTGTCTCTCATTCCGGGTCGACAGAAGATCTCTCCTCAATCCATTTCTCGATGGATTTGTCTTGCTATTCGTACGGCTTATAGTCGTTTAGCAGCTGGCGATTGTATTACCAATCGTATTTCTGCCCACGAGGTGCGGTCACTGTCTACCTCTTGGGCTTATTCTAACTCCGTCAAGTTGTCGGATGTTATGCAGGCAGCCTACTGGAGAAATGCTTCTACTTTCTCCACCTTTTATTTACGCCAGTTGCAGGAGCAGTCGGAGGACCTTTTTGCCTTGGGTCCTCTTTCTTCTGCTCAGGCTGTTGTCTGCCATAGCCATTAGGCTTCTTGAAGGTCAGTTTCAGCCTTGTGCTGTTACTGCCCTTTTTTCTGTCTGTGTGTCACACAGGCTCATATGTCTCTTTTCATTGTCCTTTACCAATGATTGCGACATTATGGTTGATAAGCCTCGGGACCTCTTCCTTCTGCTTCACGGTTCCAGTGCACTAGGGTTATGTGGGGGTTGGTTATGCGATTCCCTCCAGCCTTTTGTCTATTCAGCCTGTAGTAAACAATTGTGAGTAGGTTGATAAGAAATCTAAATTTTATAGTAAATTTCCTTTCTTATTATACCTACCACAATTGTTTACATGGAGGCCCTCCCGTCTTCTTTACGGGTAAAGAATCTTTCCTCCCCGCTGATCACATAACTCTAACGTTTACGGATTCAAAAAAGAATGAGTCTTTAGAGACGGTATATGCGCACTGGCAACGGAAGTCGTGGAGTTGTACTTGGGAGAGAGCGTCCCGTACTGGGTCTGCGCCGGTTGCACTCGACCCAGTTTTGGCTTATTTTTATTGGTGCTTTTGCACCACTTTTCTTTCCCAACTTGCTTGGGAAAGACAAAAATAGAGAGTATTTTATCCGAGTTAGGGACTTCCACTGTAGTGCAAGCCTGTAGTAAACAATTGTGGTAGGTATAATAAGAAAGGAAATTTACTATAAAATTTAGATTTTTTCTGTCTGTGTGTCACACAGGCTCATATGTCTCTTTTCATTGTCCTTTACCAATGATTGCGACATTATGGTTGATAAGCCTCGGGACCTCTTCCTTCTGCTTCACGGTTCCAGTGCACTAGGGTTATGTGGGGGTTGGTTATGCGATTCCCTCCAGCCTTTTGTCTATTCAGCCTGTAGTAAACAATTGTGAGTAGGTTGATAAGAAATCTAAATTTTATAGTAAATTTCCTTTCTTATTATACCTACCACAATTGTTTACATGGAGGCCCTCCCGTCTTCTTTACGGGTAAAGAATTTTTCCTCCCCGCTGATCACATAACTCTAACGTTTACTGATTCAAAAAGAATGAGTCTTTAGAGACGGTATATGCGCACTGGCAACGGAAGTCGTGGAGTTGTACTTGGGAGAGAGCGTCCCGTACTGGGTCTGCGCCGGTTGCACTCGACCCAGTTTTGGCTTATTTTTATTGGTGCTTTTGCACCACTTTTCTTTCCCAACTTGCTTGGGAAAGACAAAAATAGAGAGTATTTTATCCGAGTTAGGGACTTCCACTGTAGTGCAAGCCTGTAGTAAACAATTGTGGTAGGTATAATAAGAAAGGAAATTTACTATAAAATTTTGATTTTTGTCCATTTAAAGACATATCACGCAAGTTCTGACTTTAGATATCGGTCATGATTTTTGAATGAAGTGGGTGATCAGTCACACTTTTTGCACAAAAATCAGGCAGGTCATAAGGCTTGGGGCAGTTGCCCGCTTAAAAATGATAGGCATGCTAGGTCGCGACTATAAAGGCCATTCTACAAAATTGTGGCCATGGGACAGAGGAGAGGCATGAGCCCTAACAAAATGGTAAAATCTGTCTGATGTCGTACACAAAAAGTCTTATTTTCTAAATATTGTTATTTTGAAAAAAATTTTCTCCAAACACAGTTTATTATAATCCATCAATGGAGCAAGCTCATTGAGTAAGATATATTTCTTATCAACCTACCTTGCAATTGTTTACTACAGGCTTGCACTACAGTGGAAGAACCTAACTCGGATAAAATACTCACTATTTTAATCTTTCCCAAGAGATTTGGGAAAGAAAGGTGGTGCAAAAACACCACGAAAAAATAAGCCAAAACTGGGTTGAGTGCCATCGGTGCACACCCAGTATGGGACGCTCTTCCATAGTACAAATCCACAACTACCGTAAAGCAATGCGCAGTGCATCAATTCATCATTCTTTTGATTATCCGTACACGTGGTGGATGTGTGCCATTTTGCTCCGTAACAGTGATATTTCAACTCGTCGATAATGGTTTTCCTGTGACAGGGATTATGGATCTGAAGATCGTATAATAACAGGACTGTGTTTTATACATTCTCGTTAATATTTTCAACCACATTCTCATTGTATATTATTTACTATTCCGTTTTTGCGAATGTTTTGTTTTCGACATCGTGTCAACACGATTCGACAATGAATTTTTCGGTTGATGAAAATTATTGTTATTGGAGTTAGGTGTCAATCAGGGACTGTCTGGACAGGATTTCTTCACTCTGTGGAGGGCTGAATTTCTGTTTTTTCGGTCCCTGTTGACCGTCTGGGTTCTGTCGTGTACCCACCGTTTTTTTTCTGTCACCTTCTCTCGTAGTTGAGGGTGTTCTTCTACTTTCTGTTGAGTTCACCTTTTTATTCTACTGCTCTCACCTCTGTTTTTTCCAGTTCGGTTCCTTTAGGGCAATTCCTTTTGCCCTCGCCTTGGTGCGTTCTCGTGGCTGTTTCTTCCGCACCCACGGGTGGTGTGGAATGCTGTTGTTTTGGGAGCCTCCCGACTCGACCATGTCTGGTGTGAGTTATACCCCCTCCGTGGGGGATGTGCAGCTCCTCCCACTCCTGCGGAAGGGGGGGAGGGCGTAGGGGGAATGCTTACGTTTTGGGGCCCCCAACTCGACCACGTCTGGTGTGAGTTTTACCCCCTCCGTGGGGGAGGTGCAGCTCCTCCCGCTCCCGCGGGGGGTGGGGAACGCTGTCGTTTTGGGGCTGCCGGACTTGACCACATCTAGCGAGAATTGCTCCCCCCTCCGTGGGGGATGTGCAGCTCCTCCCGCACCAGCGGGGGTGGGGAACGCTGTCGTTTCGGGGCTTCCCGACTCTACCATGTCTGGTGAGAGTTATTCCCCTTCCGTGGGGAATGTGCAGTTTTCTTTACCGTGGTGGATACTGCGGGAGCTGTTGGATTTCTGGTGAAGAGATGCCTGGTTCCGGGACTATGCGCCCTCTCCAGTCGACATCTGAGGCTGTCACTAGGGTTATGACTCCTCCTTTGGAGGCCGAGCTAGGTGGCTTTCTCCGCTTTTCCGCCAGTTCCAACAGCTCCTGTCGTATCTGCTGCTACTGCTGTTCTGTCTACAGCGTCATTGGGCACCGTTTTTAGCCGGCCTCTGCAGGGATGTCTGTGGTGTGGTTGTGGGGTATCGGCCTCAGCCTTCCCCAACTTCAACTCGGCGAAGTCAGAAGTGGCTGCCAACTGAACCTCCTACTGTGTCCTCTCAGCCATTGAGCACAGTAGTTTTATACCTGCAGTGGTCTGCTGCGGTGTCTGGGAGTGGAGACGTGGGGGTATCGGCCTCAGCCTTCCCTGACTTCAACTCGGCAAAGTTGGAAGTGGCTGCCGGCCGGACCCTCTACTGTGGTCTCTGCGCCGTCGAGCACCACAGTTGTCATTGGATTTGGATGTTCTTAGTGGGGACACTATGAACTCTGTTGCATTTCCGTCCACTCATTCTGGCCACACGACCAGTTTTGGGGGACCAACGTCTTTTGTGCAGCCTGGACCTTCTGCCCCGCAGAGATCCGCAGTGACTCTCATGAGTTCCCGCTATGTTAATCCTCGGGGTGTGTCGTACCCCTATACACGTCTGCCTTCAGACGTTTCGGCTGCCGCCCGTCATCCCACATCGGGTGTTTTGGAGGATCGTGACCCTTCGCTGGTTAAGAGGGTCAGAGGTGAAGCCACTTTGCCGGTTCGTTCCCTTGTCGAACTGGCCAGTATAGGCAGTGAGCTTAGGGAGGCCCTCTCCTTACTCACTCAGGTTCTGTCAAAGAGCCTTCCCGTTGCTTCCAGCGAGGCAGCGAGTGGTTTCCAGGCGCCCCCTATGGCGCCGCCTCCCGGAATTGGAAATAGGCTGCTTTCTGATCCCCCTGGTGTTCCGACACCATGGGAGGTGTCGGCTGGTTTGCCCATGATGGGCTATGTGTCTTCCGACTCAGGGGAAGAGGCAGACATGCTTGATGTCGAGAGCCAGCAGTCTTCGGACTTGGGGGCAGCTCTTGATTTTGTGTTTGGGTTCCTTCCAGATCTCAAACCATTAAACCAGCCAACAGTGTCAGCCGGGCCGCGATCATCGGTCGCGTGCCAATTAACAGCCTATAGAGCAACCTGCTTCTGGGCGTCTTCGACCCTGCCAGTCTGCACAGGTGGTTGAAGCATTTTCAGCCTTGGACTCTAAGCTGAGTTCCAAGGCTATGAAGGCTCCGTTCTTCACCAGGGTTGACACCTTTTTGCCTCCGGCGTGTTATCGTTCCTACGATTCCGCCAATCCATCAGTCTGCCAGACTTTGATGGTTTTGGATCAGGACTCCAATTCCCTCAGGCTTTCCAAGCCCAAGTCTGCTGTCATTCCGATGACGACTCTGGAGTCCACGTTGGGCTTATCGAGAGAGAAGCTTGGTATGCTTTCTCTCTCAGATTACGTCGTCTCAGCTTTAGCTGCTTATCTGCCTCCAGATAAGTTTGACGAGGTACAGGCTCCTTTGCGTGTGCTGTCCAAGGCGCTCTTCTCACACGCATGCCTGTAACACAACTAATCTGGAATTAGTTTGAAGGGACTCTGTGCTGGACACAGGCCGATCCCTTCCTGAGGAGCAGCGTGCTGCTCTTCGATCTGCTTCTTTGGCAGGTCCGCAACTTTTCCATGGTTCCGTGTCGATGGTCGGGGCTGACGTTCTACGTCATTCCAAAGATCAGCTGCTGTTTCGTCAGCTTGATCAGCCTTCTAGGGGAGGCAGGGGCCATTCCAAGCCTAACAAGTACCCTTCTGCTTCCTCTACAAAGCAAAAGGCTGATCCTTCTGCCCCGCTTCTACTTCTTACTCAAGGGGTAAGGGTAAGCGTCGGCAGACTAGAGGGAAGTCTCAGGATTCTTCAGTAGAGGAGGTGTTTTCTCCTCTCGCGGGCCTCATCAGGGCTCGAAATGAAGGTCCTCACCTCGACTTGTCCCAGGTTGGAGGAAGGATAGCAGAGTTTGCAGACCATTGGGCCACCATCACATCCATTCCTTGGGTGTTAGATGATGTTCGGTCTGGGCTGCGAGTATTCTTCCGAAGGCACCCCACTCTGTCCAGGGTGCCTCTTCCAACCACAGTTCCTCCAGACGTTTTACGTCGTGGACTTTTGTCCACGGAGATAGACAATCTCCTGACAGAGGGGGTGATTGAGGTCATCAAGAACATTCAGTCAGTGGGGTTCTACTCCCGCCTGTTCTTGGTGCCGAAGAAGGACGGCCGACTCCGACCGGTTATCGATCTGAGTATCCTGAACCAGTCTATCATTGCTCCCAAGTTCAGCATGAAGACTTTCAGGTCGGTCCGCCGTTCAATTCACCAAGGAGATTTCGCTTCCAGCATCGACTTGTGAGACGCTTACTTTCACGTTCTGATTTATCGGGCGTCACGGAAGTATCTCAGGTTCACTTTTCTGGGACAAGTTTACCGGTTCAAGGCCATGCCTTTCGGCCTCAACCTGGCTCCTTGGGCCTTCACCAGACTGATGTCGCATGTGATAGCTTTCCATCGCACACAGTCCAGGGTGACTACTTCGGCATATCTAAACGATATCCTCCAGAGGCATTCCAATGCTGCCTTACTGGAGTCGGATGTCGCCACTCTGTTGAGCTTTCTCACATCGCTAGGATTCAGAGTCAACGAGGAGAAGTCAGACCTCGTCCCTTCTCAGTCGTTTTGTCATCTGGGGATGGCTTTCCGCACCCAATTCAATTTGGTGGCGGTTCCCCAGGCCAAGGCTGTGATTCTCTTAGCTTTTGCTCTGACTCTGTCCCAGTCCACATCCGCGACGGCACGGAGTATTCTCCGGCTGATCGGTCCCTGCGGTTCGGTGACGGATCTCATTCCTCTAGGTCGGCTGCGTGTCAGATCTCTCCGACACTTTCTGCTCAGTCGTTGGAGGCCAAATGTAGATTCTCTGGATCTGGTGCTTTAGTTTCCAGAATCTCTTTATCCTCACCTTCTCCCCTGGACGGATGTCCAGTGGCTTACGCAGGGTGTTCCATTGGACTTACCCACGTCCGATCGCGTTCTGATGGCAGATGCCAGCGATCTCAGATAGGGTGCGACGTTGGATCCTCTAGGTCTTTCCCTTCACGGGATGTGGGACCAGGATCAGGCAGCTCTACACATCAACCAGAAGGAGCTTCTTGCTCTTCTTCTGAGTTTCAGGCAGTGGATCCCTCACCTGTCGAATCGCCAGGTCCTTCTGTTGTCTGACAATTCGACGGTGGTTGCTTACATTCGGAACCAGGGTGGCACGCACTCAGTTCCAATGTACAAATTGGCTTGGGGTCTTTTACTGCGCGCTCAGGATGTCAATGCTGGAGTGGTGGTTTGTCACATTTCCGGTCATCTGAACGTCCAAGCCAACTCCCTGTCCCAACGGGGCAGGGTCTTTTCCATCGAGTGGATGCTCTACAGGGTGGTGTTCCAGTCGCTTTGCGATCTCTGGGGTCGTCCCACATCGATCTCTTTGTGACTCGTTGGAACCATGAGGTGGACACTTTCGTGTCCCTGTGTCCAGATCCTCTGGCTTTCTTCATGGACACTCTGTCACTCGATTGGAATGGTCTTGTCGGCTTCGCCTTCCCGCCGGTTCCGAATCTGCCTCAGATTCTATCCAAGATATGAACCTGCAGTTGTCGAATCATTCTGATCGCTCCCTTGTCACTTCAGTGGGTGTGGATCAATCAGCTCCGCTCTCTGTTGGCGGCGGTTCCAGCACGTCTCCCTCTACATCGTGACGTTCTTTGCGAGGTCACCAGAGGAGGTTTCACATTGACCTGACTTCTTTGTGCCTTCACGCATATCTTTTGTCAGGTCCTGTCTCCTCCGTGGAGTTTTTTCGAGACGAGCAGTGGAGTGCATTTCTTCTTCAAGGAGGCACTCCACTGGTTTATCCTATGCGGCTAAGTGGAAGGTCTTCTGTCAATGGTGTGCTGATCACTCTGTTGATTATGCCAATCCTTCGATTTTACAGACTGTGGAGTTTCTGGTATATCTGTTTGATTCTCAGGGTCTCCAGCCTGTCACCATCAAAGCATACAGGTCCATGCTTTCGACTTTGCAGCTTACCCCGAGATGGAATCTTTCTTGGATGCTGCTTTGCTTGGGTGGGGGTGGGGGTGGGGGGGGGGGGGGGTGAGGGGGGTGCCATTCAAACTTTCATCCCAGGTGGATATGCGTTTTCTCACATACAAGACGGCTTTTCTGATGGCTTTTGCCTCAGCCAGACGGGTTAATGAGCTTCACTCGATCCCTCTCGGTTGACCCAGCCTTTTTTAGGAGCTCTCCCAACAGTGTTACATTTACCACTGATTTCTCCTTTCTGGCCAAGAATCAGATACCAGAAATTACTCCACCTCCTATCTGGATCAGGGCTCTTCCTTCTGCTGAGGGTAACTGCCCTTTGCTCTGTCCACTTCGTGCAATTCGCATTTATCTCAATCCGATGCAGTTCATTAGGAAAGGCAGGAAACAATTTTTTCTGTCCCTTATTCCTCGTCAACCGAAGATCTCTTCTCAATCCATTTCTCGATGGATTTGTCTTGCTATTCGCGCGGCTTACTCTCATCTAATGACCGGCGATTGTATTACCAATCGTATTTCTGCCCACGAGGTGTGTGCATTGTCTACCTCTTGGGCTTATACCAATTCTGTCTTGTTGTCGGATGTTATTCCTGCAGCCTACTGGAGAAATGCTACTTTCTCCACCTATCTGCGTCACTTGCAGGAGCAGTCAGAGGACCTTTTTACTATGGGCCCTCTTTCTTCTGCTCAGGCTGTTGTCTCCCCTAGCCATTAGGCTTCTTACAAGGCCAGTTCCAGCTCCTGCCCTTTCTGTCTGTGCGTCGCACAGAACCATACGCCTCATCTCTCATTGTCTTTTACTAATGATTGTGATGCTATGGTTTGATAGGTCATGGGATCTCTTCATCTGTCCACAGTTACAGTGCTATTGGGTTATGTGATTCCCTCCATCCTATTGTCTATTCAGCCTGTAGTAAACAATTGTAAGGTAGGTTGATAAGAAATTTAAATTTTATAGTAAATTTCCTTTCTTGTTATACCTACCACAATTGTTTACATGGAGGCCCTCCCTTCTTCTTTTTCGGGTAAGAATCCTTCCTCCCCGCTGATCACATAACTCCAATGTTGGCGGATTCAAAAGAATGATTCATTAGTTACTGCCTGCGCATTGGTTTTCCAGAAGCTGTGGATTTGTACTAAGAGAAGAGTGTCCCCTACTGGGTGTGCGCCTGTAGTGCTCGACCCAGTTTTGGCTTATTTTTTCTTGGTGCTTTTGCACCACTTTCTCTCCCAAATCGCTTGGGAAAGATCAAAATAGTATATTTCCCGAGTTAGTGTCTTCCACTGTAGTGCAAGCTTGTAGTAAACAATTGTGGTAGATATAATAAGAAAGGAAATTTACTATAAAATTTAAATTTTTGGAGCAAAAGAAATTAAATTTTTTAGTTACTCACAAAATGTATTGGAATTGTGCTCCCAAATTGTATTACATAATCAATTTTAGATAATATGTTTTTTTTAATCTTTTTCCTATCGTAAATAGGGGAGGGGACAATTAATTGCAAAAAATCTCTTGAATAACCAGGAATAACAGTGAATAACAGTGAATAATTGAACATTTTCATTTTTTACCCTAAAAACACAGTTTCAAGAGCCTTTAATAATATTTTTTCAGTTGCTCAATTTGTATATTACGTGTGCGAATGTGGCCATAAATCCCTAACCTGATAAGTTGGCTGCATCCATCTGTGTAAATTTACAAATTGAGCAGCTGAAAAAAATTATTTAAAAAAAAATTTCTACAAAACCATAATATGTGACCCCTCACAATATCAGTTGTACAACTTGCTTGCCAATCCCTGTAAAACATTAATTTTTAAAAAGTATATTTACCTTGAGCTGAGGATGTTTTTGAAGTATTCTTATTTCCACTTGTTCTGTAAATGAACCTTTTTCTGTCCTCATTTCTGTTATTCCTTTGGTTTTGATTCCTTGTAGTACCTGACATGGTTGTCATAGAAACAGGTCTTCTGAAGGGATTAATTCGTCTCCTCCTTTCTTTTATCTGTGCTGTATTAAGCATTCTTCTTGTATTCTGAATGCCTTTATTTATTTTGTGAACTTTCTCACTACTTTCATTCTTTTTTTCATCATTCATTGTATTCACTGTTGATGTTTCCATGATGTGTGGTTTGATAGATTGGGTGTGTGAATGTGTTAATATTGAGGTTGATGTCTCTGATGGTTGATGAGTTGAATTTAGATAATGATTAGCTTTAGTTATTTCAATCATGTCTGTTGTTGTGAATGCATCAGTCTTCTCAATATTTGTTGATAATCTTGATTTTGTTGTGTCATTATTTCTTGTTAATTTTTCTGTAAGTGTTGCCATGGGGTTAGGAATTTTTCTATGATTAAAATCTTCTTTTTTTGCATTTTGCTTGATGTGCATTGTGGTTCTGTCACTGCTATTTTCTGTTAATTTATCAGTAGTAATAGGTGTAATTATTTTATTAAAAGAATAATCAGGCTGCTGAGGAATGTTTACGGTTGTGACACTTTCTGATAATTTTACAGGGTCTTTGGTGAATGCAGATTGCACCATCTCAGATACTTGCTTAATTGTATCTTTAACACTTTCTGTCATAGTATCAATTACTGTTGAAAAATGCTGTACAAAATCAGTAGTGTTATTTACTCTTGTTGACTGAGGTGTTGTATTCCAACTCACAGACTCACTACTGATATGTATGTCTGATGATATTGTAGGGCTTGAGGCAGCTGATTTACCTTGATCGATCTCTACCTCATTTGTTGTCAATTCCTCTGTATCTTGACCTAAAGTTTCAGCTCTAAAATTAGTCTCCTTTGTTGTTGAAAGTTGCTTTACTACATCTTCATCTGTAGCTTCATTTGTTGTTAGACTAACAGCACTTGGTTTGTAAGAACTCTGATCTGAGGTATCTTGTGTGTATTTGTTTTGAGAACCCTCTGTTTGATTCACATATGTTAAAGATGGCAGTGGAACAGAAGAGCTCATCAGCCTGTCAAGTTGAACATTATTTCTTTGACTGTTGACAATCACATGAGGATTATCTGTTGACGGAAGGATATTCAGAGTAGAAGTTTTCTGCTCAGTTGTTTGTTTGGAATTGTCAGAAGTGATTCTTGTTTTGTTTGACGTCTTCAGGTTTCTTTGAGCTTGTATCTTTCTCAAGGCCTCTAAACTCACTGCTGAACCAGAGTAGAATGGTATGATTCGCTGTTTTCTTACAGATGATGCCCTGTCCAAGTTTGCTGTAAATGGTTTGTCACTGTTGGATGCATGTTGCTCAGTATCCACTTTCATATTTCCCAAAGATGCTGTAGCATCACTTAAATGGAGCATGAGCCCAATGGCAAATATTAACAGAAGTTTCATCGCAAAAGTGGTATCTGAAAATAAAAGGATAGAGAATATCAGGCCTTTTTCAGATGAAATGACTGTGGAACACCATTCAAGGAAATCCCCATTCAAATATTGTTCATTTTATCAATTTTTGTTCCCCAAATGTAAGAACCAGCAACATAACCTTTGGAGGGTGGGTGGTCCTCAAGATTTGCATTGAAATAACTGATAAGGTACTTAGAAAGCAAGTTTTGAGTTTACCCCAAAAATGCATGTTGGGGCACCTGTTCCTTTGCATTAAAAAGTTATCAAAGTTGGAATTAGGCCCTTAAGGGTTATTTGGCATGAAATTGATTTTTTTTCCAGGGAAGACCCTGGGCCATCACCAGTGGAGGATTCACAATCTTAAATAACCCTGTACAGTATAAGGTGAAATGAACTGGACAGCAGAATATTTTGACCCTCCCCCTCCACACACACTCATACACACACTTCATTTATCCGGTTGTAGACTCTTATTGGAATGAACTTGTTAACTCATGCAAGCCTCAGAAAAAAAAGTGAATGAATGATGAAAGTTTCAGTGTGCCAAAGGCGCAAAGGTACGATGAGGGATTGAAATCCCTTGCAAGCCCAGTAACTTAATTTGCTTATGAATCGATGATAGATGGAAGTGAGGGCCAAGCATCTTATTGGTTTGAGTCTGTGCACTGATTGTGGGGTAGTGGTGTCAGACTCCCGATAATGTCGAACCAGAAGGTGACTAGGAATTGTGCGTAACTACAAGACATTTGCTCTGGTGTTTTATTTAGAAACATGGAGATAGTTACCGTATGGTAATATTGAAACAGCAGTTTGATGATTTTAGAAAAGAAACCCCAACAAGTTGCTGGTTTGGGAGCAGCCCCAGCATATTATCTGTAACAGTTATAAAAAAGGAAAAAGTCCACCAAAATGTGTTTTTGAAAGCTGGGAGTTATTCATCAACCTTCAAGTGAGAGTTGATGCTGAACATTGACCATGTGGTCTGCCTTCAGGAGGAACAGATGACAAAAAGAAAAAAAATTCCATACACTTGTAGACATACACCCCAAAGCCCTTAAAATGGCTGTTATACCTTTATTTAAATGTTTATTTATTTAAAATATACACTGGTCCCAGCCAGGCAAGCTTGTTTCAATCCTTGCTTGGTATTTGATGGTTTCCTGTGTATGTTGGCAGGAAGCTTGTTCCAATCCCTCCTGCACTTTGTCTACCGTTCTAAAGTGATTTATTAAGCGTTAAGTGAGGTAGTGCTTGTTTTACCAGTGAAATAGTACACAGTCACTAATGCTTGGGGTACAAGTCCTTAAAATAGGCGACATGGGGCATAAACGATTGACTGACCTTGACTTTATCTCCATGCTGTGGTCACAATTAGCCATTGTACAGAAATATGTGACCTTAAACATCAATAAATAAAATAAATTGAGCATCATAATTATACACCTCAAGACTTTTGGCCTAGCAGGCATTTTTTATCAAGTGTTGTCTGTCAGTTCAGACAGGTGACACTTGAACAGAAACAACTGCTCAGAGTTTAGGACTCTCTCTGTTCACTATTATCCAAAGAGTCTGTGTCAAAGTGACTGCCATATTACATCACAGGTGAATAGATCTTATGTCAGATGTTAAGTTTATTCCAGTGAGTTAGTCATAAGACAAGTTTATTTATCAACCAATGGGATTATTCAATTGTTTATTAAAAAATATTGTCAATTTCATCTGCTCATTATGTGTGATAGGGATTTATGGTATTGTTCACTTCTCATGGGGAAATCTATTTCATAAGAACTGACCTTTCAGAAACTTCTAGCAAAATTTTTCAGACCGTTTTTTTATTTTTACATTTTTTAGTTTAATGCTCTGTACATTGATATCAAAATGCCTTTATTCCAAGTAGCAATTTAATCCTCAAATTCTCAGATTAATTTATCTTAAATTATAATTATTACCATATATACAGGTACACAGATGCAGATAACAGTGTTTATACAAGCAACCAACATTGACATAAAAGCACTGTCAAGATAAATGCAGACTATCATTTTTTTTTTTAAACAATATTTTATTTCTCAAACTAGAAATAGGGATTGACGAACAGGCATAGCTTACATCAACGTCTCTCCCAATACATTTAACAAATTACAAAAATAATAAATGTGTGCATGTGCGTGTGCAATGGAGGGCAACACATAATTCTGATTTCATTAATCACATTTTACGAAGCCCTTAATTATGTTCTATGCATGTTGCCTTTAAAAAAGGGAAATCCATCCTTCAGCAAATCTTGGGTGATTTTTCGCATGACAGACAGACATTTTTGAACATTGAAATATGTACTGGTCTATTAGATTTATGACAGCTACAGAACAGTTGTGGCCACTGAAATAGGTGGCTGCATGATACTCCCTCTCCCCAGCCCCCCCCCCCCACCCCCTCCTCTCTCTCTCTCTCTCTCTGAGAGAGAAGAGAGAGTGTTTGGCATTTATCATAGTTTAACCCATTCCATTGAAAACATCCCGTATCTAAAACATAGTCTTGGAAGGCTTGAAAAATCTGACTATCAGTTGAGTTTGCATGGAAGAATACACATGGGGCAACATTTTTCTGAACAATATAAAAAGGGATGTTTGCACGTAATATGCAAATTCACCAGCTGAAAAAAATATTATTTTTCAAAAAATTTCAACAAAACTGTATCATGTGACCCCTCTCTGGAATGAGCTCATCGAGCTCGTTCCAATGAGCAGTCACATGATATGGTTTGGTTGAAATTTTTTGAAAATTTAAAAAAAATGGTATTTAAAATAATACATTTTGATATCGCCTTCGTTGGGTAAAGGGTTAGTATATTTCTCATAATAGTACTTAGAATGTAACCTATTCCATCTTCTTTGACAAAGCTCAATGAGCTTTGTCAAACAAGACTGAATTGGTGAACTTCCCAGTTGCATCATGGGAAAGAGTATTGCTTGAAATTTTTGTATTTTGACATCAGTGTGTAAGTGGTTAAATTTACTGTTGTTACTGTGTTCAAGAAATGAAGCTTTCTCCAGAGATTTCCTTACTGTTTCACTGAGGTATCAACAGTATTTTGTATAAGAATTCCAGCATTAGTTCACAACACTGGCAAGCTTTTTTTGAGTGTGTTTTTCTTTAGTCTTAACTAATCTTTTGTACTTTCAAGTTTACTTCTGTATTTGTTTCATTTTGAAATCTTTTATCTCATACATAGCAAAATGTCTCAACATTGGCTTAAAACTTTTCACAGATTCTAAAGATTAAGAGCAGATCATGATGTGAGCAATGCAGTGGATTAACTGTGTTTCTTCTCAGTTTGCAATGTTGACATTGCAGTACCTGAAGTTTGTGTCTTTCTGCAATTTACAAATTTAAAATGACCTGTAAAGAAGTTATCTTAATTTTTTCAGGTGACCCATTTTTTGGAGGGTAATCCTTTTTTTGCTCACCTCACTGAAAGTCGGGTTGAGCTATACTGATCACTCTTCATAGATTGTCGTCCATTGCAAAGTTAGTGTTTGAGTTTTCGACACCCAAACCACTTCACCGATTTCAATAAAATTTCATATAAATGATGGTAGGGATAATTCGGTTTTATTAAAACTGATGATATGCAGCCCCCCCCCCCCCCCCTCCCACAGGAGATTGCCTCAGATTTTAAAATAATAATCTCGAGATCTGAAGGATGGAATATCTTGATTTTTGATATTCAGGTGTATATTTGAGGTGTATACTTAAGTTTATTTTCAGTTGTTAAGGGAGGGGCAAGATGTTTGGCCCCCACCCCAACTTTCTATATTCAGAACCGATGGCGCGATTCAAACTAAATCTGGTCTGAGGTATTATTATTATTATTTTTTCACGCATCCCCATAGGAACCTTCAGAGTTAAAATAGAACTTTTTTGAAACGCCCATTTTTCCAAAACCACACAGATCGGAGAACTGTTATTTGGTATGAAGCATCCTTCTAACCAGTAAAATTGAGTGGGCAAAATAAATTGCAGTCAGTTGTGTCAGAGGGTACCTTATGAGGAATTTAAAAAATTGCTGATTCAGCGTATTTTCAAAAATGAAAAACTCTTCTCCAGAAGCACTTGTCAGACCTTTCGATATTTGATATACAATATCTTTTGGAGGATCAGATTCAAGTATGTTTAAATCAAGGTGCTGTGTTTATATGTGGACTCCATGGAGAGCTTGAATTTTAACTTCATACAAAAGGAGGAAAAAACTTGAAAAATCATATTCTTCAGATCAGTCGTATATTTGTTATACAACTTCCTTATAGGCGGCAGTTTCAAATTTTTTCAAATCAAGTACCTTTGTGAGTCAGTATGTTACAAATTCACACCATGTTTGACAAGTTAAGGTCAGTTATATGAGGGGTGTACATGTAGTTAACTAACCCAAAACCAACCTTTACTGAGCTAATTATAATGAATTCTCTTTACTTGATAAGATAAGTTAATATGTTAATAATATTGTGCTGTGTTTGATAAGTTAGGGTCAGTGATTTAAGGGTTAGGGTTAGCTAACCCAATTCCAGCCTTTACTGAACTAATAATAATGAATTCTCTCAAAAGAGAGACATCCACCATGACATCAATTGTTTCTCAGGCTACATCGAATTAATACTGATAAACACTTTTCAGACAGTCACTTTTTCTGTGTGACAATAAAATGGTAAAATAAATGACCCCCCCCCCCCCCCCCCCAAAAAAAAAAAAAGAAAAAAAAAAGAAGTTAAGATGTTGGCTTTTTGGTCAAAATTTAAAGAAAAAACATCCAAAAATATACAAAAATCGTGAAAATTTAGAAAATTTTTTTTTATGTTTTCTGTAATTTGTCAAGTTCACTGTTCTTCAAATATATCAGCTGTTACCGGTATGCCAATTTCTACAGGACTGTTGATGTAAAATTCATTTAGGTACTGACTATATTTACACCAATTTATTATGCACAAACTGAAATATAATATTTGTTATGAATGGGAAGTCCGTAATTCCATCATTGCCTCTTTCCACCCAGCTAGAAATTTTTTCTGTCATGCTGACAGGACTACCCCTCCTGGGCCCACTAGTTGGTTATGCACAATCTGTTGTGTTAAAATTATAATCACAGACTGCATGTTTTAATAATAACTCGGCATTATCAGAACAATAGCTAGTCATTCTTTTACAAAATACCCAGTTTGGCCTCAAAAAATAAATCTGCTGTTTCATGGGCTATTTGTGGTAAAATTGCAGGTGGGGAGTGAGTTTATTTATTTTTGCTTTTTTGTAATTATTTCTTTGCCATCAAAAGTTTGTGTTCTTGGTTTGTTTTATGTTTTAGGCCTCATAATCTACAGAATAGCATGGGTGGGAGTGTATTTCGTCCCTTGAGTGCAAGAAGGCTTCGCAGTGCAAAAGCATTACAATACCTTGTTGCACTCATAGGACAGTTTTATTAACTTGGGTAAAATATCAGACATAAACCATTTAATTTTTATTTTTTCGAGTTTGCATTGGTGATAAAATAGAGCATGCAGTTGCCAAAAGGCCTGAGAAACAGTTTTTAGCTCAACTTTGACGAAGTCAAATTTTAGCTATTGTCATGGCCCGTCGTCCGTCTGTCCGTCTGTCCATATGTCAACAATTGGCTATGGCTCGGGCTAGAGGTCGTATTTATGAACCAATCTTTACGAAACTTCTTGTGTACCTTTGTTATGACCCTGGGACGGGAACGAGTGTTTTTAGGTGTGGTCCGAAATTCAAGATGGCTGCCAGTGGCCATTTTGTACCGATGATGCAAAAATCAGTTTTTTGTACAGAACTTCTGTATGAAAGTTCTGATTTGAATAAAGTTTTGTATAAATGTTTAGTACCATGGGATACATCACATATAATACGGGTTTTTTTCTCGTGCGTAAATTATGCAAATTAGACTGACTTTGATTTATTTAGTGTTACTTTCAGAGCTGTAAGTGCCAAGCTGCTATGGCTCGGGCTAGAGGCCGTATTTATGAACCGATCTTTACGAAACTTCTTGGGTACCTTTGTTATGACCGTGGGACGAGAACGAGTGTTTTTGGGTGCGGTCCAAAATTCAAGATGGCTGCCAGCCGCCATTTTGTACCGACGATGCAGAAATCTGTTTTTTTGTACAGAACTTCCATATGAAAGCTCTGATTTGAATAATTTTTTGTATGAATGTTTAGTACCATGGGATACATCACATATAATACAGGTTTTTTTCTCGTACGTAAATTGTGCAAATTAGACTAATTTTGATGTTTTTTGGGGTTACTTTCAGCACTGTAAGTGCAAATGCCAATACGGCTCGGGCTAGAGGCCGTATTTATGAACCGATCTTTACGAAACTTCTTGGGTACCTTTGGTATCACCGTGGGACGAGAACGAGTGTTTTTGGGTCCGGTCCGAAATTCAAGATGGCCGATGGCAGCCATTTTGTACAAAATTAGGTGCAATCAGATTTTTGCACAGAACTTCCATATGAAAGCCCTGATTTGAATAATTATTTTGTGTGAATGTTTAGTACCATGGGATGCATCACATATAATACGGGTTTTTTTCTCGTGCAGAAATTATGCAAATTAGATGAACTTTGATTTTTTCAGTGCGACTTACACACAGTAAGTACACATGTCAAGAGTCTGTATTTATGAACTGATCTTCACGAAATGTCTTGGGTACCTTTGTTATCACCTTGGGACGAGAACGAGTGTTTCTGGGTGCGGTCTAAAATTCAAGATGGCTGCCAGTGGCCATTTTGTACCGAAATTAGGTCTAATCAGTTTTTTGTACACATCTTCTATACAGCTCAGACTAGAGGCCATATTTATGAACCAATCTTTACGAAACTTCTTGGGTACCTTTGTTATCACCGTGGGATGAGAGCGAGTGTTTTTGAGTGTGGTCCGAAATTCAAGATGGCCACCAGCAGCCATTTTGTACCAAAATTAGTGCAATCAGTCTTTTGTATAGAACTTCTGTATGAAAGTTCTGATTTGAATAAATTTTTGTATGAATGTTTAGTAACATGGAATACATCACATATTGTAAGGGGTTTTTTTTCGTGCCGAAATTATGCAAATTAGATGAACTTTGATTTATTCAGTGCTACTTACACAATGTAAGCACACATGTCAATACGGCTCAGGGTAGAGGCTGTATTTATGAGCCGATCTTCACAAAACTTCTTGGGTACCTTTGTTATCTCCTTGGGATGAGAATGAGTGTTTCTGGGTACGGTCCAAAATTCAAGATGGCTGCCAGTGGCCATTTTGTACCGAAATTAGGTCCAATCAGTTTTTTGTCACAAGTTCTATACAGCTCGTATTTATGAACTGATCTTCACAAAACTTCTTGAGTACTTTTGTTTTCACCTTGGGACAGGAACGAGTGTGTTTTGGGGTGCCTTTGTTATCACTGTGCTATGAGAACAAATATTTTGGGGTTCAGTCAGACCCACTCTGGGACTCAAAGATTTTTTCTAGTTCAGCATCTGACTGTCACCTACCTTTACAATACTTTACCTATACATTTGTTACAGGCAACGGTCAGTATTCATGTACAGACCGTTACAATACTTTATATGTACCTTTGTTATCAGGTTATTACCTAGATGTTTGTCATTGCTGTGTCACATACTATACATGTACATGTCTTTGTCTTGACAAGTTGAGCTACAGTGTCATTGACACTTTCATTTTAACTTTTTATGGCCTTATTGGTCTAATATGAAGTTTAACCTTACCTGTCAGAGTTTTACCTCTACTTTCTAATGAAACTGCCATGCCATCGCCTTTGATGAGTTATCCTGAATAACCCACTGATCGAAGTTTTCAAATTTTCAATTTTAATTCTTCCCAATATGATAAAATTATTTCAATTTTCATGACCTTTAAACAGGAGCTTAAAGAAATATGGGTTTCACCCTTTGGACACCAAACAACCACAAACTGTCACTTTTATATTACTTTGAAAAATTTGTCCTCAAATGTATTCTTTCTTGAGAGCGCTACTGGTAGGCTGCACTTATCTTGACAATGTTTTAACTCTTAGCCCACTGAGTATTTTCTAGATATTTTTCATCAGATCTAGTTATGGCTGTCTAATAGCAGTTGTGGCTAGATTTGATGAAGAATCATTGAAATTTAAATCAAGAAGCCATTGGTGAAAAAATCTATTCAATTTATGAGGAGAAAACTGTATTAAATATGTACTTATTTCCGAGACAAGGGAAATCCTGTCATGTGCAGGAATATCTGTCAGCAGAATGTTAGGAGTTAATCTTTTTTTGGCTGCCTATATAAACACTCTTTAGTCATCTGCAGCTGTGTATGGTAGAAATGATTTGAGAATCCAAGGTTTAAGTGAAATTAAGTCAGACTATACACTTGGCCTTGGATGTTTGGCCAAATAATGATCTCGGGACTTTGTCCTCTACCATTATATCTGGCTGAATACTCTGGATCACATGTATTTTACAGAATCTCTCCTGTCAAAAAAGACTGAAAATATTGCATAACACTTCTTATTTTCATTTGTTTCTCTTTTGACTTTGCAATGTTTCATCTGTGAAAACTCCATCCAGAGGTGTAAACTTTTTGCATCCCTCCATCACCACTTGATCATGAAAGACACCACTTATGTGATTATGGAACTATATGGGCCATGATGAAAAGAAAGACATTAACATCAGCATAAGTTAATGAAGTTTTCACTAGTACCTCTAAGATAAGCAAGCTTACACTTTAAATTCATAAATTTGGAAGTGGGACAATTTCCCATTGTTATTTAAATAAATTATCCGCCTGTGGGAACCCTGGGAAGTGAAGCAGTGCTTGTTTACTGTGGTAAAGAAATTCTTGTTTTACTGGTAAAATAGGACCCAGTCACCAATGCTTGGAGGGGGGGGGGGGAAGCCCTCTAAAATGGGCAACATAGGTATAAATGATAGACTTAACGTGACATTACCTCCATTCTGTGGTCACAATTAGCCATTGTGCAGAAGTAGGTGAACACCGGTAAATTATAAATTATTAAGACAAAAAGCAAACTTCCTCCGCCAATAATACTGTATAACATAGACCTTTGGTCAAGTAGAAACATCTTATGACATACATACACAGAACGACATGCATGTGTGAATGGGTTAATCGATATGGCACAAGTGCCAGTACGGATGGATAGAACGAGAAGCCGCAGACTCAAGTACCATATTGATTAACCCATTTCACACACATGTGTTGTTCTGTGTTTATTACATGCCTTCACCTCTAGAAAAACCAATTATCAGAAGGTCACTCTGCAATTCATTTGACAGCTGTCAACAAAAAGAACACATTTTATTGCCAGTCAAATTTGCAAGGGGAACCCATGTTACTATTTCGTCCCCTGAGTTCCAATGTGTCCTGTGTGCCTTCTGGCACATAGAACACATTGGAACTCAGGGGACAATTTTTAGCTATTGCTAGCGATTTGTAGAATGTTTCAGTGAAATTTCGCTTCTATATAAAAATAGTCCATCAACGATTTGCAGAACACACATTTGCGGAACAGATTTCCAGTTTCTGCATGATTTAGTGTTGCTGTAGATGGAGATTTTGTAGAATGGGCATGTAATAAACAGGTTATCTAGTCTCCAGATACTGACACTGATACCAGAGGCTTGACTGGGTTGCAACTCCTATGATGATTTTTCAAACTATATTGAACCGTTTATTGAAGCACTTAAATATGTATCACAAATTCATCATTTTCATCTTGTGATTTTGTTACATTTGAAACAAGCTTTAGTTTAGATCACCCCAAAATTCAAGGTGGTGTCCAAAATAGGAAACATGCTAATATACTTGATTTGTCTTGGTTAATTGGTTGAGTACTGGAAGCCCAAATTTGAGCTTTACTCTGAAGTGTGGGTACCACCAGTTAAAGGCTTCCTATTCTGTGGATGTGCTTCATTATACCCCCACAAAACAAAGTTTTAAGGGGGTATATAGGAGTCAACTTGTCAGTCGGTCAGTCTGTTGTCGTCGTCGTCATCAGTCCGTTGCACATGTAAACTTGTGGAGCAAACTACTTCCACAACTGATTGCCCACAGTTGGCCGATTGTGGTGGCCATTTCCGATCATCGGTTGAACACTAAGAGTCCTTTTCATAGGCCTGGAAATGAAGAGCTTACATCATATCCTGTTTGCAGGTTACACTATATAACATGGTGATAACAAGTATAGGAAAAATGTGTTGTGAAGCTTTTTTATCATCTCTGTTTTTACTATGCCCGCCATGTGGCAAAAATTCTTTTGAGCCATAAATAATGGCATGCCTCTCAGTTCATATGTGTATAATTCATATGTGGACACAATGCTTAGACTTTGAGTGGAGTTAGTCGTAAAAAATTGTCAAATTAATTTCCAAATCTGCTGGGAAATGGAATTCAACTCATGTATTATTTTGTCATAACCTGTAGTTTGTTCACATATTTTACAACTAGGTGGTCCTCCTGTCCTAGAAAAAGAAGCCCCACCCACATGGTGGAGAATTTCTAGCGGGACAGAATGATGGAATGTTGGAATGATTGAAGCACAAACTTTCCATTTATATAATAGATTGAAGCTTGCTCCAATGAAGGGTGGTCACCTGATATGGTTTTGTTGACAATTTTTAGCTCAACTTTGGCGATGCCAAATTTGAGCTTATGCCATGGCCAGTCGTCCGCCTGGCTGTCCGTCCATCTGTCTGTCTGTCCATCTGGCCGTCTGTCCATCAACAATTCAATACGGCTCGGGCTAGAGGCCCTATTTATGAACCGATCTTTACGAAACTTCTTGGGTACCTTTGTTATGACCGTGGGACGAGAACGAGTGTTTTTGGGTCCGATCCGAAATTCAAGTTGGCCGCTGGCAGCCATTTTGTACAAAATTAGGTGCAATCAGATTTTTGCGCAGAACTTCCATATGAAAGCGCTGATTTGCCTAATTTTTTGTATGAATGTGTAGTACCATGGGATACATCACATATAATACAGGTTTTTTTCTCGTGCGTAAATTATGCAAATTAGACTAACTTTGATGTTTTTTGGTGTTACTTTCAGCACTGTAAGTGCAAATGCCAATATGGCTCGGGCTAGAGGCCGTATTTATAAACCGATCTTTACGAAACTTCGTGGGTACCTTTGGTATCATCGTGGGACGAGAACGAGTGTTTTTGGGTCCAGTCCAAAATTCAAGATGGCCGATGGCAGCCATTTTGTACAAAATTACGCACATGTCAATACGGCTCGGGCAGAGTCTGTATTTATGAACTGATCTTCACAAAACGTCTTGGGAACCTTTGTTATCACCTTGGGACAAGAACAAGTGTTTCTGGGTGTGGTTTAAACTTCAAGATGGCTGCCAGTGTCCATTTTGTACCGAAATTAGGTCTAATCAGTTTTTTGTACACAACTTCTATACAGCTCAGGTTAGAGGCCGTATTTATGAACCGATCTTTACAAAACTTCTTGGGTACCTTTCTTATCAACGTGGAATGAGAACGAGTGTTTTTGGGTGTGGTCCAAAATTCAAGATGGCCACCAGCAGCCATTTTGTACCAAAATTAGTGCAATCAGTCTTTTGTACAGAACTTCTGTATGAAAGTTCTGATTTGAATAAATTTTTGTATGAATGTTTAGAAACATGGAATACATCACATATAGTACGGGTTTTTTCTCGTGCAGAAATTATGCAAATTAGATGAACTTTGATTTATTCAGTGCTACTTATACACTGTAAGTGCACATGTCAATACAGCTTGGGCTAGAGGCTGTATTTATGAACCGATCTTCACAAAACTTCTTTGGTACCTTTGTTATCACCTTGGGACGAGAACAAGTGTTTCTGGGTGTGGTCCAAAATTCAAGATGGCTGCCAGTGGCCATTTTGTACCGAAATTAGGTCCAATCAGTTTTTTGTCACAACTTCTATACAGCTCGTATTTATGAACTGATCTTCACGAAACTTCTTGGGTACCTTTGTTTTCACCTTGGGACAGGAACGAGGGTGTTTTGGGTGCCTTTGTTATCACTGTGCTATGAGAACAAATATTTTGGGGTTCAGTCAGACCCACTCTGGGACTCAAAAATTTCTTTTCTAGTTTAGCATCTGACTCTCACCCACCTTTTACAATACTTTACCTATACATTTGTTACAGGCTACGGTCAGTATTTATGTACAATACTTTATATGTACCTTTGTTATCAGGTCATTACCAAGATGTTTGTCATTGCTGTGTCATATACTATACATGTACATGTCTTAACAAGTTGAGCTACAGTAATAATAATAACACTTTGGCCAGCCACTGATTTGTCGTGGTTCTCGGACGAGAAGGCCTTGGTTACCCCTGAACTCCCAACTGCCTCCCTATTCCCACGCTTCTCCTCTCCTCCCAACACTCGGAGACGAACTGCTTGATGACATCCCTTGCCCCATTCTTCCCAATCTCTCCGATTAGCATATTAACCCTCTCCTTTGAGTCTCCCCCAACCACATGTCCTTCATTCTCCCATCCCACTTCCCCATTATACCCCCAGTGAATCTCATTCTTTTAGACTGATACTTTGGGCATTCTAGAAGAAAGTGTTCCAGGGTCTCCAACATGCCCAAGTAACACATCTGGCACTCCCTTTCACCGTCTTTCCCAATTTTTTCCTCTCAGCTCCAGGGATCGCGACCTCAGCTTGAACAACAGTGACCCCCCCCAAAGGAGCCATCAAGGTACTTTTCAAAACCTGGCCTCTCTTTATCATGCAGGCCACCCAAAGACCTCTTTGATTTGACCCCCTCTCGCCAATTATGGTTACAATCCTCCATGACCCTTTCTCTGACGATTTTTTTACCCTGGTTTGCCCCAACGTCCAGGTCCGAGATCTCCAATGAGTAGTTCTCTACTAGCTCCCTCACTTGGACCATCCATCCCATTTTGATATTTGAGTTGAAAATTCTCAGGAACATTACTTTACACCATCAGCTGTCGGAGAGATTTATTGACACTTTCAGTGCAATAATTTTACAAATGAATGGACTGGTTGTCTTGTGTAGAGTGTTCATGAATTTCGTGATTGTTTGATAACAAAATTGTTAAAATGCTTTGTGACCCATGATAAAGACATTGCACGCACCAGTTTACTTTTTCTTGTGGGCATTATTTTTCTTCTGTGTTCCTGCATATCTTGTGATTTTCTCACAATTGAGTTATCACATTCAAAATCTGACAAAAGAGATATTTTCTGAAAAAATATATTATGTGTGCTTATTTGAATGATAGCTGAATTGATTGATGGTTTTTTAGATAAAAAAAATACTACATAAGGTTTTGAAGTATAAATGAACAGTTCATTATTTAACCCTTTACCCAACATAATGGCCAAAACCGTTATTTTTTCATTTTTTTGTTTCAAAGACATAGGTTATGACCCCTCATTGGAAGGAGCTCATTGAGCTCGTTCCAACGAGGGGTCATAACCTATGTTTTTTTGCAAGTGTCGTCTGCTTTTCATGTTAGGTAAAAGGTTAAAAAATCAGAATTGTAAATTTTAAATTGAATGATTATATCTCTGTACTTAATATGTAAATATATGCAAGATGTACAGTGTCTCCATCCTTTTACCTTAATAATATGGACTGTACGCGGAGAGTGGATTTCCAATAAAGGACCTGCAGAGTCAAATTTTAACCCAGTCAGTTACATTACACATGTTCCTTGAAAAAGCATAAGCTGCACAGGCAAAGTTCCAACAAAAGAACCTCCAGATTAAGCCCAGAGGTCTCTTGGCTGAAACTTTGACTGTGATTCTATTGCTTTTTCACAGGGTTAAAAAATTAATTGTCTGGGTGGATATGCCACACAGTCTGTGTTTTAGGAGTATATCACACTTTGCCTGCTGTACCTGTAGAGTGTTTCCACATGAAAGTTATGTAAGGCAACCCCTCCCCCCCCACCCCACCCACCAAATAATTTGTTCTGAATTTTAAGACCCTAAAATTAAAAACAATCTCAGTTTTACTGGTAAAATAGGACCTGGTCACCAATGCATGGGCTGGAAGTCTTCTAAAACAGGCAGCATGAGAATAAACAATTGGCTGGATTTGACATTATATCTTTGTTGCGGTTACGATTAGCCATTGTGCAGAAATATGTGAACTCAAACACCAATAAATACTGAAATAAATAAGACCCTCAAAATCCTGGTAGGCATGTTGAAAAATAATATTTTTGGACAATTTTTTGGTTTAATATTTTCTTTCATTCATCCTTTTCTGAATATATTGACTTATTGACCACTATGTATACTTAAAGTGAATGCTTCTCCATGTGCTGGTGAAAATTGATCATTTTGTTAAAATGTGAAACTTTGTGGTCTGTAATAACAAAATTTGCTTCCATCGTAACAATTTCCCAGTGTGGTTATTAGAGCACTTGGGAAGATACAAAGTGATGCTTGACATGACACTGCCAGTGATTGGTGGGACCAGCTGGTTCAAGCTCTCAGAACATGTGTCTAAATCTACGAGGAATTCAATGCTGTTATGACCTGGAACCATGCAGTTAAGCTGGTAGCCCATATTTGGGCTTTATTACCGTTTTACTGGTAAAATAGTACCCAGTCACTAATGCTTGGGGTGCAAGTCCTCTAAAACAGGCAACATGAGGCATAAAGCATTGACTGATTTGACTTTGTCGCCATGTTGTGGTCACGATTAGCCATTGTACAGAAGTATGTGACCTTAAACACCTGTAAATAAATAAGTATTTAATATTTGGGAATTTGCCTTGTTACATGTTATGGGAGAGTGCCAACAGGCACTCTCCCATAAAATGTAACCAGGAAAAAACATGTGAAGAAATTGTGTAGACTAACAATAATTTAGCACTCCACCATTTAAATAGTCCTTAAGTGTACGGCTGTCATGATTAATCGACTGTTGATCGGTCACGGCGAAATCGATTAGTATTTTTTGTTGTCGAATAATCGGTAAATTGTACCCCGTTTTAGACGTTTAATAATTAAAAGAAAATTTGATGAAAAAACTATTATTTCTAAAGGTAAAGAGTTAATGACATCGATGTTAAACCCCCAAGAAGCTTTTGGAAGCAATTGTCTTTCAGGTACATTCATCAAAGCCTTGATGTTCTGAACTTTCGAACCGTCAGTGTAATAATCAAGACCGGTCGGCAGTTGCGAAGTTCGCAACTGCCGACCGGTCTTGATTGTTACACTGACAGTTCAAAAGTTAAGAACATCAAAGCTTTGAATGTACCTAAAAAAGGATCGTCTTTGTTGTTTCCTTGAGGTAGGTCATCTGACTTGAACTTCATTTTTATCGACTTCAAAGAGGAGGGGGGGGGGGGGGCATTTAGGTACGATTAATTATTTATCATCAATTATTTGCGGCGATTAATCAATTCCTAAATTAAAAAATCGTGACAGCCCTACTTAATTGTGCCTATATTTAAATTCACTCTTTTGGAATAGTTCAGTTTGTTGAAAAAGCAAACACATGGTTCACTTTTCCGACCAACTGAAATATTCCAGACACTTGAATCTAAAAAAATACCATAAACATTAATTTTCTTTGAATCAGTTAAGGCTAGAAATATTAATCAAGATTTGATTTGATTGCATTGTTGTTGACATTACTATTAGTAACAATGATTCGCTGGAGCAGTAGATTTTTGATTATTCATTTATTTATTTATGGGGATTTAACAACACTTTTGACAGCCTTAGTCACCTCGTGTCGGACAGTTTTTTGGGTGGAGGAAGCCGGGAGTACCTGGAGAGAACCACCGGGCAATGGCGAGCAACTGCCAGACTCCCCCACTTACTAACTCCACACAAGCAGGGCTAGCATTTGTTGAAAACAATTGCACTATCGATGTGTGGTACGCCTAGTACACAATGCCCCCCCCTCCCCCCCCCCCCCCCCCACATGCCCCCACATGGGCAGTCGGGATGAAGTGCCCAATGCCCAAGGACACAATGCATTACCCCTGGTGGGGATCAAACCATGGACTTTCCCGTAACCACTGAGCCACCAAGATTTATGATTATGCTATGTAGTTCCACTAATTGTGTTAATATCTTGATGGTTTAAAGGTTAAATACTTATTGATTGGAATATCTACAACTGGAGCATGAAAGAATAACTGTATTTCTCTGTGAGTGACAGACCATCACATTACATTAATGACAGTCTGTGTTCAGACTCCACAAAAAGTGGTTAAACAAACCATCCATAACAGTGTTGAATTCTTCACAGAACTAGATTGGTGGCCCGAGAACGTGCAGCTGGATTTGATCCCGCTATTAGTTTAATGCTAACATGCACTTTTATTTATTGATGATGCCATAAGTAATGCAACTCTTGCATCCGACAGTGTTTCAATTTGCCAAATTGACATAAAATTGATTTGTTTGAACATACACCTCTAAACAACTGCATCAGGAATCTCTGCACTGGGTCAGAATTCTTGGTTGGTGATTTTCTTTCAAGGTAGATTGACAAACCAGAAATTTGTATGGTATTTTTATGCCTCAGAGAACCAGTCAAAATGAGTTTTGCAGACTCTGTATGAATATTTCATCCCTTGAGTGTAACCAGGTGCCATCTGCAATGCTAATGCATTGCAGATGGCACCTTGTTGCACTTAAGGGATGGGTTAGTCATGCTTTTCACAGTGATTGCTGGGGCCTGCAGCACCTGGCAAAATATGGTATACCTACAGGATAACCACAAAAATTGCCTCTTACTTTTCTTCACTTTTAGCACATCTACTTGATCTCCCATTTTTTCTGATACTAATTCTTTGAATGTCCAAATGTTGGCATGGAGACAGGCAATATATTGAAAAAACTGAATAGATTCCAAAAAGCCAAACCGAACCAGTCATTGAATATCGAAACTGTATGTAGTTTCACCATTTGTAAGGGCCTGTTGAGGCTTGATAGCAGTCCAAGTGTTGATTTTCATGAAAGAAGTGATTGTTTTTACCTGCGTCGCCGGCGGCAGAGCAGGTCTAGTAACCGCTCGACACCGTCCGTCAGTCTGTCCGTCAGTCTGTCTGTCAGTCCATCCGAAACATTTCTTCCGTCAAAGTTTTCTTGGCTTCCATGAAAGGGAATGATTTTATATTTGGTCTGCTGCTTCATAATGATGAGTTGTATCGTGTGTCTAATTTTCAGATCTGCCGTGCAGCCACTTCCTGTTTGCCGATACTTTGAAATTTGACTGTACTCACTGAACATTGAAATATTTTGTCACACTTTTCTCGGCTTCTATGCGACGGATTCATTCAATATTTCACCTGGAGCTTGATAATGTTGAGTTGTATCATGTATGCAATTTTCAGATCTGCCATGCAGCCACTTCATCTTTGCCGATACTTTAATCAATTGCATGCAGCGACGCTGGTCCAGACCCGGTATTGGTCTTGTTTTTTTTAGTTTTAACCTTTAAGGCCGGGCAATTGTCTCAAATTCTCACTAGACTACAACCCATACATATCCAGTTGCTTAAGAGGGATTTCTAGTCAAGTCTTGGCTGCCTGTTAAGACAGCCAAGACTTGCCTAGAAATGACTACCCAGGTGATTTGTCTGTTGTCAGCAGGACCTCCTAATGGTAGCATGTTAAGTGCACATGCTCTCAGATGGCAAAAGCCTGAAATAGGCCTTTAACCCTTTACCCAACGTAACGGCCAAAACCGGCCAGCGCTATTCTCAAAAATCGCCAATTAATTTTCAAAATATTTTCATTTTTTGTCTCAAAAACATAGGTTATGACCCCTCGTTGGAACGAGCTCGTGGAGCTCGTTCCAACGAGGGGTCATAACCTATGTTTTTGAGACAAAAAATGAAAAAAATTAGTTATTCAAGAATTTTTTTTGCAAGTGTCATCTGCTTTTCATGTTAGGTAAAGGGTTAAAGGTTAAAGTGTGTTTGGAGCAAATCACAAAATTACTGTGGATATGATTTGTGTTGGCAGAAAAAGGCCAATTTTGAGCTCATTGACAGTTACAGTGCATCCAATCGATTATATATCTTGTTTGAAAGAGCTCCTGGACCCCTTCAAACAGGATATAGATGAAATTTTATATTGGATGTGTCCTTACATGTATATCTTGCTTGACAGAGCTCCTTGAGGTCTTCCAAAGAAGATGTAATAGATTAAGTGCTTTTTTGATGTACCATTATATCTGTTGCTTGATAGAGCTTCTGTAGCTCTTGCGAACAAGATGTAATAGAGTAAATGCTTATATTGGATCCACTGAAGCTAAAGAGGTAGGTGGAGAGAGGCAAAGTAACAAAAAACCAAATGGATACTGATATCATAAGGGTACTGAAACACCGAACATAAACCAATCATTGAATATTGAAATCGTCTGCATTCTTCCTACATTTGATTTTTTAAGGCCTTCTTGATGATTGATAGCAGTTGAAGTCTTCATTTTCAGATGGGACAGATATTCTTTTCAGTTTTGTTAATGCTCAAGAGCCTTGGGCAATTGTCCTGAATTCTCACTACACTACAACCTGTACATGTCTAGTTGCTTAGCAGCAATTTTTAGTCAAGTCTTGGCTGCCTGTTAAGGCAGCCAAGACTTGACTAGAAATCACTGCCCACGTCATTTGTCTATTACCAGCAGGATCAATGGAATTTGTGGTGCTGTGGTAGAATGATACAAGAACTTATTCTGTATTTTCTTGGTGCAAATTGGTTCAAATGTTGGTACTACCAAGTAAGATACTGAATACCAAACCGATTCTGTTGTATACCCCTTCCCCTCCCCTCCCCTCTCCCACCTCCACACCCCCACCCACCCCCCACCCCCACCCTAAAAATATTGAAACTGGTATTATACCAAAAAACATTTACCCCAATAATAAGGACAAAATATTAAATATTGAAAAGTTTATTCAACAGGATGAATAATTGATCTGACTAACAAATTCTTTTGTCAGTCTCTTTAGTCTAGTCAGTGGGAGTGTGGTGGGTCAGGTCAATGGTTAGGGCTTGGACTTCAAACCAAAAGTTCCACTGTTCGGTCCCTGTCAGGGCTGACTGTGTTGTGTCATTGTCCAAGGCACTTCATCCAGATTGCCCATGTGAGGGGCATGATGGCACTGTGTACTAAGGTGTACTGTAATTTTCATGTTAAATAAATGTTTGAAGTCCATGGATAGATAATGGAGTAAACACCAAATTGGGCAGGAGTATCCAGGGTAGATCCATCATACAGTACTGCCACCATGGACTGGTCACTTTCCCTCAGTGGGCAATATTTCTATGGACACAATAATATTAGATTCCGAACACTAATTATAGGAATATTCATCAAAAGTTTAATTAATGAAGTACTGGGTACTACCCGGTGCTTCATTAATTAAAATTTTGCTGATGATGATTTTTATTACCTGGTCCTTGCATCACAGCTCATGCGTGGAATATGACCAATCCATGGCGACTGTACTGTAAAGCTTGGCAGCGGGTGTAAGGATTGAATTATCACTGAACCACTCTATACGAATACAGGATGATGACTTGCACATTTTGCTGTCTATAAGTATATTATGCAACTTTTACCCTCTACACTCTGATGTCAAAATTGCAAAGTTCTCAGCAGCAAATATTTCCCATAATGCAGTTTGATATTTAACCAAATATACCTTGTTTGACAGGGCTCATTGAGCTCTGTCAAACAAGATATAATTTGTTAAATTCATAGTGTAACTAGAGAAAAATCAGAGTGATTGGATAAAATTCTGTTGCACCACCAGAGTGCTAGGGGTTAATTAATAAATTTAAAACAAAACAAAAAAAAACTCTATTTAACTCTTTACCCAACGTAATGTCCAAAACTGGTCAGTGCTATTTTCAAAAATCACCATTAAATTTTCATTATTTTTTTTATATTTTGTCTCCGAAACATAACTTATGACCCCCTCTTTGGAACGAGCTCCATGAGCTCATTCCAATGAGGGCTCATAAGCTATGTTTTTGAGATAAAAAATGAAAATATTTCGTTATTCGAGAATTTTGTTTGCAAGTGTCGTTTGCTTTTCATGTTAAGTAAAGGATTAATAATTGATTCCTACATGTGATTTGGGTTTTTTTTGTATTGTAAAGCCTTTTTTTTAAGCTGGTAAAGTGTGATGAAATTGTACGTTTTTTCAAGAAAGGATGATGCAAATATATCCTCAAAATGCCATTGACTGATGAGCTCAATTTGATTCCAATTTAAAAATTAACTTGGCAGCATATATACTCCTGAAACTGCCTGGCATTCAAGTGTCTGACACTCGCCACAGATGCCTTTGACAAAGGCACATCCATGCTAGGCATCTGCCAACCCCACCACTCTTGTCTCAAATTCAGAAACATTCGGAACAATACACTGGATCTGCTTATGATGGGTTTTCAGAAGTCATCATTATTAAATCTGAGGTTCATTTGGGTGGTTTTCATTGTTCAGATTCGATTTTGGTACTGTTTCAGGGAAAAAATCCCAGTTCCATTCGGTTTTCTATGTGTTAACCCTTTACCTTTACCCGCATCCGCCCGCGTAATATGCAAATTCAGCGGTTGAAAAAATATTATTTTTCAAAAAATTTCAACAAAACCATATCATGTGACCCCTCGTTGAAACGAGCTCATCGAGCTCGTTCCAACAAGGGGTCACATGATATGGTTTTGTTGAAATTTTTTGAAAAATTCGAAAAAATGAAATTTAAAATAATAAATTTTGATATCGTCTGCGTTGGGTAAAGGGTTAAGAACATATAATAAATAACATCAGGCTCCTTTACTTGGATAAAATCTGCATTACTTTGTACGACACCACTTACCCAGCCAGGCCTTTAAATTCATTTATTTCAGGGACACCGTTTTGCCCTAATTTGGGGACATTAAAACCGGAAATAGCAGTTTTATCCTGTTGTGTTTTATTATCATACCTTTCTTTGTGTTTCTATGGTCATATTATGATGGAAATTCTTCCAAAATACAGAAAAGGCACAGAAAATTTATATCTTATTCTTAATGCCTTCATACCTTCTCTAATTTGGGGACACCTGTAAAAGGTGTGAAATTGGGGTAATCTAAAGGCCTGCCTCACCACAAAAAGCCC
Organism: Pictodentalium vernedei; assembly: GCA_031216915.1. NCBI lineage: Eukaryota > Metazoa > Mollusca > Scaphopoda > Dentaliida > Dentaliidae > Pictodentalium > Pictodentalium vernedei. The sequence continues at coordinate 351,554,866 of CM062293.1, forward strand.
TATCTGTAAGTATCAGAATTTAACATTTATCATAACTTTCCTTTTATTAGGCCTCACAAAGTAGATCTTCTGTTTTTCAGGCCATTTTTTTTGTAAAATTGCATGTGGGTGGGCGGTTTTTTATTTTATTTTTTATAATTATTTCTTTGCTATCAAAAGTTCATATTTTTGTTTTATTTATGTTTAAGGCCTCATAATCAAGAGAATAGCATGGGTAGTGGTGTATTTCATCCCTTGAGTGCAAGAAGGCTTTGCAGTGCTATAGCATTGCAAAGCCTTCTTGCACTTAAGGGACAAATTTATCAAATTTATTAACTTGGGTATGTTTTTTTTTACTTTTACTAGCTTGCATTGGTTATGAAAAGAGCATATGCGGCAGCCAAAAGGATCATGCGGGAGGGCCTGAGAAACAGATTTTTAACTTTTTTAGGCCTTACACTTAGGGGTTTTGGGGGATCAGTTACTTAGCCTATTCAGTCACAAAAAACATAAATTAATAAAGTTCATCTGTTTAGTTTTCATTGTCACACGTGACAGTGAGAATGTGGCATATTTGCCCCTTTGCCAGATAGATTAAGTGTTAAGTCTTCATAGGGACAACTAATCAAACTAAGTTACCCCCAACCCCCCCCCCCCCCCCCCCCTCTGTAATATAGTTTTTTTTTGTGGTTTGGTTTTCGTGTTCGCCACATAAAAACGGAACCGAACCGGAAAGAAAACCCACCCAACTCTTGGGCTGAATCGAGAGCTACAACCAGATAATATTCGGTTATCTGTAGCCATTATTTCACCAAATCTGGGATCAAAACTGTAGGAATTGGAAAGCAGCATTCTCTGAAACTATTCCATAGTATGTATATAAACAACTCGACAACGTTCGTTTGTATACATACTATGGAATAGTTTCTGTAGTTACTCAGTACTCACGGAAATTGCCGATCATTAACAAAATTTTGAACACCAAAGTCGATTATTTCTCAATATAAACAGTGCTGCTTCGAGGTATAATCTATCCCAAAGGAGAAGCGGCAGATTTACCATGTTTTAACCAGGGAATGACGATGACTACTGATATTTCAGATAATCAGTTGACGTTTTTTCAAATCGGTTAGGTAGGTAACCGGTTTCAAACCGATTATCCGGTTAACAATTTCAGTACTACCCAGCTCCAGCCTGAGGCATGATCATTGAAGTTCGACTGTTTTAACTTGTACTGTTGTTTGTCATTTACCTCTCCAAACTGATTACCTTAGTAGTGTTACATGTTCTACAGATTTTTATGACAGTTGGAACATTTTCTGCCCATTATGATCCCACAACTCAGTGCTAGCTGTGATCACAGATGCACACACAGTATCAACCGGATCACAATCTGATCAATACTTCTCAGTCCACTTTTCTCCCTGTCAGGCCTTTAGATTAGCAATTGATTTGGGCACAATGAAAAATACGGATCCATCATATTGTGGCCTGGTGGGAGTGAAATATAGTTTGGCCTTAACCCAGTGATATAAGTCTATCAGGATCAAATCATGATCTGCGTGTGAAAATGATCGCTTTTCTGATCTTAGAACCAGTGCTATACATTGAATTACTGAGATTACTGATTAGCTGGGGATTCTGAATATAGGAAATTGGCTACATCTCCGCAAGAGTCATTAATACCAATATTCTATTGAGAAACATGAGAAGCAAAAGCAGAGTTTTAGGCCACACAAAGTTGACCTTCTGTTTCTGAGGCCATTATTTGTAAAATTACATGCGGGCGAGCGTTTTTTCATTTTATTTTTTATTTCAGTAATTACTTCTTTGCCATCAAAAGTTCATCTTTTCAAGTTTTAGGCCTCATAATTTACAGAATAGCATGGGTGGTGGTGTATTTCATCCCTTGAGTGCAAGAAGGCTTTGCAATGCTAAAGCATTACAAAGCCTTCTTGCACTCAAGGGACAAATTCATCAATTTTTTTAACTTGGATAAAATATCAGACATAAACCATTTAATTTTTATTTTTTTAGTTTAAATTGGTTATAAAAAGAGAGCATGCGGCAGCGAAAAGGACCATGCGAGAGGGCCTGAGAAACAGATTTTTTATTTTTTTAGGCCTTAGCCAAGTCCATTTTCTGAACTTCTCGTACTTCTTGGTTTCTCACAGAGTTTCAGTTATGGGTGGAAACCAGTGGTGGTGCAGGGTTTTCCCTAACAGGTGAATTTTGCTCCCTGACAGGGAAGATATACAGTATTCCTTGTGAAAGGAGACAGTTTCCCAGATGGGAGACTGGGGGGAAGGGGGGGGGCGGTTGCTAGACCCCCACCTGACCACCTCCATGGTGCCACCACTAGTGGAAGCTCCACTCCATTCAGGTATGTTGGTTGATATACACTTGCAGTGTATTATATGGGTAATTCTTGTTTCAAAACAGAAGGTGTGAAATAAATTTTGTTAATTGATGTTTAACAATCCTTTCAACAAACAAGGTCATTCCATATGGGACATGGGTATTGATGCCAGAACTGTGTGTGTGAATGATTTTATGTTTGATTTATCCACTTGCATTCTACTGGCAGATAAAACTATTGAGGATAGAAAAGCTATTGCCATTACAATAATTAAAATTTTAGCACATTTAACAAAAATTTCCCCATCAGAATGTATCTACCTTTTGAAAAGTGGGTTTTGTAGTCAACTTTTTATGAATTTTTCATCATTGACTGTATTTGATGAAAAATACTTTAAAAAGACTCAGCGGGTTAAATAAATGTTAATCCATTACCTAACAAAATTGCCAAAACTGGTCAGGACTATGCACACATTATCATTTGGGTTTTTTTCCCCCCAAAACAGAGGTTATGATCTGGAACAAGCCTGTTGAGCTTGTTCCAATGAGAGGTTATTAGCCATGAGATTTTTATGCAAAAAATGAAACCATTTAGTTATTTAATAATTTTTTTTTTTTTAAGTAATGTCTGTTATTCATGTTGGGTAAAGGGTTATTCTGAACAGCTTGATTTCCACATTAAAAACATAAAAAGAAAGTTCAAGTTAACATGGAGAGTACCATTCCAGACACTTGAAATAATCTCATTTCTAGTACTTTGCATTGCTTGATTGATGGTTTAAAATGGTTCCAGCTGTGCTATTTCAAAGTCAGTTTCAGAATTTTTTTTTAAAACACCCAAAAAAAAAATGACTGAAATAATGCACAATTTTCCAAAGATATAAAAAACAGACCCATGAATGTATATTTTTATGGATTCTTTTTTGACAAGTACTTTTTTGCAGTCATTACATGTATTTGTGCAGAACAGAATAAGTTTTAGATACCTGTGAAGTGAATTTGTATTGAGGAATATATGGTACTTGCACACAGATAATTGGCTTGGCAATATGTTACTATGGTTGCAGCACATGTGCCATGGTTCCTTTTGTTTTCATGAAACAGTATTGTCAGTCCAGGGTTCCAACACATTGATATTTGGCAAGCTATACTTTTCCGTAAGCAATTTTTCCCCATAATGCAGCTGGAAATTTAACCAATTCAGTTTTGTTTGTCTTTTGAGTTTAGCGAGTGCCATCATACAAGATTGAAGTGGTTAAATTTTTAGTAACATTATGGGAAAAATTTCCTGTTTGAAATTTTGGTGTTTTGACATCAGTATGAAGAGGGTTAAATTAATTTAAATGTTTCGAGATTCAGTACTTCATCAAGGTCGTTTCTTCAACTGGTAGGGTGGCTGAATTATTTTTGGTTGACAAAATTTGTTCATAGGTATTTTCTTTATTACAATTTATGGGAGAGTGCCCATGGGCACTCTCGCATAAATTTTAACAAAGAAAATCCATACAGACAAAATAGTTTCAGCCCAAAGATAAAATGGAGTGCATCCACAGAATATCAAGCCTTTAAGTTGTGGTACCTGTCTTGCAGAATAAAGCCCAAATATGAGCTTACAGCAGTCTGCCAGTTAACCATTCACCTAACATGGCTAGTGGACGGCTCTCGCAAAAAATGTTGAGAATGATTATAAAATTTTCATTTGTTGCCTAAAAAATATGACTTATGATACCTCATTTAAACGAGCTTGGCAAGCTTGTTTCAATAATGATTAGTAATAAGATATGTTTTGCAAGCAAAAATGGAAACAGCAATAGCAAAATGTGAATTGTGATTTTTCAAATATCTCAAATTAATTGAAAATGATCACAATTTCTAAACATGGGGTCCATTGGTTGATGGAAACTTTCTGACTGCTTTTTATCCTTTCGTCAATAGTTTTGAGTTATTTTCTGGTTTCAAATGCCAAACTATTCATGGGAATTTTACAGACAGACCTTCAGATTCATGTGGATTTGGGAGAATCAGTTTCGATTGTTGTGAACTGTTGGTACAAGAATCCATATTCATTCTTTGATAATTTAGAATTTGAGAGTACTATTAAACCCTTGTGAGTGCAACCAGTACATTCTGCTGAATTATTTTTCATTGTTTTACTTCAGAGATATCCTTTAAATGCCTAGTAAATGCTGTGTGTTATCCACAGAATGCAATCACTACTGCCTATAAACTCCTGTTGAACCTGTGTATATTTTTTACAAACCGCTCCATGACAGTGTGGGCCAACTGAGCAAGAAGGTCTGCCAAGATTTTACATGGGTAGAAGGGTTCGGAAACATTCAAACAGTTCTCATGAGAACTGATGCTGCTGAAAAAAGTATAGAAGAAATAGGTACTAGAGCCAGTAATCAGATTTAAACAATGAGTAGGATAAGGGTTTTAACCACTCAGCTTACTGAGGGGTTAAAACCCTTATTCTGCGAGTGGTTTAACCCTTTACCTAACATGAAAAGCAGACGACACTTGCAAAAAAAATTCTTGAAAAACTAATTTTTTTCATTTTTTGTCTCAAAAACATAGGTTATGACCCCTCGTTGGAACGAGCTCGACGAGCACGTTCCAACGAGGGGTCATAACCTATGTTTTTGAGACAAAAAATGAAAAAAATAATGAAAATTAATTGGCGATTTTTGAGAATAGTGCTGGCCGGTTTTGGCCGTTACGTTGGGTAAAGGGTTAAATCTGATCACCGGCTCTAGTATCTATTTGTTTTATTTATACCATGCTTTTAACTGGTTGAGGGCTAGATTATTTTTGGTGGTCTGAATTTGTTATTCAAAACTTGTTTTATTACAAATTATTGGAGAGTGCCCACAGGCATTCTCCAATAATTTGAAATTAAACAAATTTATATAAACAAAATATTATTTGTGCTGGACTGAATATGAAATATAAGCAAGGAAAGTGTTGGCTTTTGCTCTGGTATCCTCATTTTTTGAAAGCCCTGATCGTGGCTTCAACCAGTTAATAAATAATTGACTTTGTCACTTAACGTGGAGTAAAAATGACACTTTCTATTGCAAACACACAGGTTTGTTTTGTTTACATTTTGCACCGGTGGACAGTACTACCGGCAGTACGTGAATTCTCGATTGACAGCTAGACACATCCTCAAAATTGATTGAATTTACCTTGCTTTTTCAGGCAAATTATTAACAATTCTTAAATTTTGTTTTAAGTATTTAATTGTAGGTATTTTAAGCTTAATAAGTCATTGCACATAGTAGATAGTACCGCAAAATATTGTATACTTGAATGAAACATCGCAAAGTGTGAATGTATCGAAGTTGGCAAATTGCGTCAAGCCAAAGGTCAAGTTGGATGAACACCTGACTATAGGTGTAAATTTTTTTAACTGCAGGAGAAGCTTTACACCAGTAGTGGGGTTAAAAGCTAAAATTTAACATTCAGGCTTTTCACAGGTAGTAAGATGGGTGAGCATGGCATAAAATGAAATAATAGTATTGTAGACAAGATAACAATTAATAACATGATTTTGGAGAGCCCTCCAGTTTATTGATGGCCCAACGGGAATGAATAACAAACCAACATACCAACTCGCTCCGGACTGATCAGAGTAAGTTTACTTTTTTTTGAGGGATCAAGATCAAAGACAGGCTTAACCTTTACCCACTGAATCAGCCATTTCTGCCCTCATAATTTACAAATTGATCAGTTGAAAAACATATATTTTTCAAAATGTTTTTACAAAAACCATATCATGTGACTCCTCATTGGAACGAGCTTGTCAAGCTTTTTTCAATAAAGGGTCACATGATATTGTTTTGTTCAAATTTCTTTAAAAAATTTAAAAAACAGTAAGTAAAATAAGAAATTTTGATATCCTGTGCATTGAGTACCTTTCATGAAGGGAGCTCTCAGAGTGTCCAAGATATTGGTGGTGACTGAATTTAGGCACTCAAAAAAAATTGTCTGCAGCTGATTTCCATCAATGTTTGTCATTTTTGACTGGTGAGATTGTACAGTTCTGTTGGAAGAAAAGTGGACAATTACTTTTGACCAGATTATAACCCTGTTGTGATCCAGTCAAAATTTTCTCTCTCTTTTTGTAATCAAAGAACTGTTCTATTCCCATAAAAAAATTATTTTGAAGCATAAACATACTTAACCCTTTACCCAACGAATTGCCCGCATCCGCCCGTGTAATATGCTAATTCAGCAGCCGAAAAAATATTATTTTTCGAAAAATTTCAACAAAACCATATCGTGTGACCTCTCTTTGGAACGGGTTCGTTGAGCTCGTTCCAAAGAGGGGTCACATGATATGGCTTTGTTGAAATTTTTTTAAAAAAATAAAAAAATGATATTTAAAATAGTAAATTTTGAAATCGTCTGCGTTGGGTAAAGGGTTAAAAGCCTGTTGTTATAAAAACAATTAATTTATTTTAACCCTTTACCTGATGCATATGTCCCCGTGGGAACCCCGGGAAGTAAGCAGCACTTGTTTACTGCGGTAAACCAGTTCCGCTTTACTAGTAAAATAGGACCCAGTCACCAATGCTTGGGGTGAAAGTCCTCTAAAATGGGCAACATGTTGATCAACGATTGACTATCCTTGACTTCATCGCCATGTTGTGTCACGATTAGCCATTGTGCATAAATATGTGACGTTAACCACCAACAAACAAACAAACCTGATGCATAGGATAACAAAATTTTAGGGAGCATTGAACTTCAAATTGAATGGTCCTTAGTTCGATCCCCATTAGGGGTAACTGCATGTGTCCTTGGGCAAGGAACTTAATCCCAGTTGCTCACATGGAGGCAGGGTGACGCCATGTACTATGACATATGATGGTGCACTTGTCTTCAACCAATGCTAATCCTGTTTGTGTGTCAGTAGTTTGGGGACAGTTGACAGTCTGACATTTGCTTGCCATTGCTTGGTGGTTCTCTCTTTGTACTTTGGCTTCCTCCACCTGTAAAACTGTCCGAACCGAAGCAACCACTGGCTGTCAAAAGTGCCATTAACCCCCAATAAATAAATAGAGAAATCAAAATTTTATTATTTTAATTATTGTTTTGTAAATATTTTCAAAAAAATTCATCAAAACCATATCATGTGACCCTCATTGGAACAAGCTCGGTGAGCTTGTTCCAGTTAAGGGTCACATGATATGGCTATGTTGAAACTTTTTGGAAAATATATTTTTTTCAACTGCTAAATATGAAAATTACGTGGGTGAATGCTCCTGATTTGTTAGGTAAAGGGTTAATGGATAATTTCAAATTCAGCTATGATCTATACATACTAGATAAAAGATGGGAAAATGAATCCAAATAAAAAACAAATTTGAAACTCACTTTTCATTTTTTCAAGGCAGATCACTATTCAGATTCTCGTGTCATATGTGCGGAGAAAATTTGTTAAAAATTACAGTAGTTTCTCCTGGATTCCTCTTCAAAAGCCCTGTCTTCTTTTGCTGACTCTTTTTCAGCTGTCAGTCTTCTGTCTTATAGAATTTCAAACGATGGTAAAATTGTGCTTGAAGCTCCAGTGGGGAACAAATCAACTTTTATACACTCTGTTTATTTGCCTTTGGTGAAGGTATCTGTTAGATTTGTCAACCACTTGTTTATCAGTAAAGCATCAAGAAAAGTTGTGAAAAAAACCTTTTTATTGATTTGCCTTTGTTTTATTATTATTGTGGATGTTGACACTTCATGTCAGTTTCAGTAATCTTCAATTTGAGTTTGGTTCAGTAAGATTGAGGATGTTTATTTGATGTACACTTTTTAGGGTTTTACTGTGTCCATGTTACATGCCACTGTATCAAAATCTCTCTTAACTCTTTGAGCAAGAGATGAGCAATATACTGATAAACCGAAGCAATTCCGATATCATAGAGATACTGAAAAAAATGAACCAAAACAATCATTGAATATCTAAATCGGCTGTCTTTTCAAATTTTCCCACATTTGCTATATGTCAACAGGACTTCCCAATGGTGGATTGTTAAGAGCACATGCTCTAAGATTGCAGAAGCCTGATAAAGGCCTTTAAAGGTTAACCCTTTATCCAACTTAATGGCAAAAACCGGCCAGCGCCATTCACAAAAAATACTGTCCAGTTTTCATTATCTTTTTATTTTTTATTACAAAAATATAGCTTATGACCCCCTATTGGAACGAGCTCATTGTGCTTGTTCCAATGAGGGGTCATAAGCTATGTTTTTGTGATAAAGAAAAAAATTAGTTATTTAAGTATTTTATTTGCAAGTGTCGTCTGTTTTTCGTGTTGGGTAAAGGGTTAAGGTATGTTTGGAACACATCACAAAATTACTGTAGATGTGATTTGTGTTGGCAAAAGAATGCCAATCAAGCCAGAAAATAAGCAGGCTGTCATCTGCAAAATGAGGTCCCCAGATGTTGAATTTAGTGATGCTACCCTGCACAGCAGCATTGCATCACTAAATTTACCCTCTGTGAACCTCAATCTGAATAAGGGTCTCAAAACCAAACAGATAGAGGTACCCAGAGGATAAACTGGCCCACTGTATGGAATAGCATCATCAAATTCACCCTCTGGGGACCTCATTCTGCAAATGTCAGACTGCTTATTTTCAGGCCTGATGCCAATGCTGCACTCATTGGCAGTTACTTTTGTGGAGCTGTGGTAGAATGAGACATGAACAGCTTTTTCTGTATTTTCCTGCTTTGAATTTGCCTTTGGTTCTATTACCAAATCTCAGTCAAGTTGAATACCGAAACCTAACCTTGGTGTACCCCTAAAAATACTGAAACCTATACTGAACTTTAAAATTCCAATATCACCCATCACTACGTTGAGCATAAGTTTTTTCAACTATTCACTCAATTCTTTCAAATCCACCCAGGTATAAGACACAGGCTTCTTCCTAACAGAAATTAAGGAATGGATGTAGGAGCTCTCCTGTAAATTAGCTCTCTCAAGGCAAACACTAGCCCAGGGATAGATGATGAAATAAAGACTGCCAATTTGATACAGTTGAACCCTGTTAATTGAATAATCACCTTCCCAGTGAAAAATCCTCAGGTGTATCCAGTTAACAAGAATTTGGTTATTCAAGTGATAAACTGAGCATCCAATCCATTATATCTTGTTTGAAAGAGTTCCTGGAGCCTTTCAAACAAGATATAGATGAAATGTTTATATTGGATGTGTCCTTATATATCTTGTTTGACAGAGATCATTGAGATTTTTCAAAAGAGTTATAATAGATTAAATGATTTTTTTTTGATGTATCATTATATCTGTTGCTTGATAGTGCTTCTGTAACTCTTCCAAACAAGATGTAGTCAAGTAAATGCTTATATTGGATGTTCCGAAGCTAAAGAGATAGGTAGAGATCAGCAAAATACCAAAAACCAAATGGATACCGATATCATGAGAGTACCCAAACACAAAACCAAACCAATCATTGAGCATCAAAATTGTCTGTATTTTCCAATTTTCCTACATTCGCTTTTGAAAGGCCCTCTTGATGGTTGATAGCTGTTGAAGTGTTCATTTTCATGAAAGAAGGGACAGATTTTCTTTTCAGTTTTGTTAATGCTCAAGAGCCTTGAGCCTTAATTCTTACTAGACTGCAACCTGTATATGTCTAGTTGCTTACCTGCAATTTCTAGTCAAGTCTTGGCTGCCTTAACAGGCAGCCAAGACTTGACTAGAAATCACTGCCCACATGATTTGTCTATTGTCAGCAGGACCTCCTAATGATGGCATGTTCAGGGCATGTGCTCTGAGATTCCAAAAACCTGAAATAGGCCTTTTAAGGGTTGAGGTGTCTTTGAAACAAGTCACATAATTACTATAGATATGATTTGTGTTCGCAAAAAATGCCAATGCTTTGGTTGAATGATACAAGAACAACTTATTCTGTATTTTCCTGATGTGAATTCCCTTTTGGAACTGTAATCAACAAATCTCATTCAAGGCATACTGAATACCAAATCGATTCCACTGTACACTCCTTCGTCCCTCCAAAATACCTGTAACTGATACCAAACTCAAAATTCCAATAACACCCATCTCCAGAAGTATGTCTATAAAGGTTGTAAATTCAGAGGCTAGCGCAGTGATTGTTTGATAGATTACAATATTTTTTACTCTATCGCCTAACAATTAACAGGTCAAGTTTGCACTGAAGGTATGATAAATTTTGTTGTTTGTTGTTCAGTAGCTGTATGCAATTAACTCTCTGAATTCTGATATCAAAATGACAAAGTTTTAAGCAGCAAATATTTTCCATAATGTGGCTTGATTTTGAACCAAATATACCTTGTTTGACAGAGCTCTCTGAGCTCTGTCAAACATGATATAATTGGTTAAATTCATAATTAAGAGGAAAACAGTGATGGAAGAAAATTCTATTATACTACCATAGTGCTAGGGGTTAACAGGGGTATTATCCCTACCATGTAGTGAGAGTGGAATATAGGAATGGGGTCCGTCCATCTATCCTTCTGCATTTCTTGTAATCACAGTTTACAGCAAAATTTCAAAGTATTTCTCAAAGATAAAATTATTTTTATTCTGTGGATTATGATTTTAGGCAAGATCTGTCACAATCAAACCATGTATTAGGCCTAAGAAAGTTAAGAATTTGTTTCTCAGACCCTCCTGCATGGTCATTTTGGCTGCTGCATGCTCTCTTTTTATAACCAATGCAAACTTAAAAAAAATAAAAATTAAATGGTTTGTGTCTGATATTTTACCCAAGTTAATAAAATTGATAAATTTGTCCCTTGAGTGCAACAAGGCTTTGCAATGCTTTTGCATTGCAAAGCCTTCTTGCACTCAAGGGACTAAATACACCACCCCCATGCTATTTTGTAGATTATGCATGAGGACTAAAACATAAAACAAACCAAGAACATTAACTTTTGATGGCAAAGAAATAATTACAAAAATTACAAAAACAAAAAATAAAATTAAAAAACGCCCGCCCATATGCAATTTTACAAAAAAAAAATGTCCTTAAAAACAGAAGATCTAGTTTGTGTGGCCTTAAATGAATATTTTTCACTAGCGAAGTGGATATTCAATTAACAGCATTCTACTATTACATGCACTGGAAATTATCTGTTAGAGTCTTGCGTCTTTCAACGATGGGTTTGGGGGATGGAACATCTGAGCTTTTGGCCAGCAATGAACATATAGGCCATCAGAAAACATCACTGTGTTCAACCCATTGACCATTGTGTAATAAACATCAAGAGTAAATACTTCTTTGTGGTTATACCACACTCAGCATAATCTGCATATTTAACAAATAATCTATGTCATTTCCAAGAATAGAGTACAATACGATTGTTTGGATTACGTAGTGCAGGGATAGTAACTTAAAAACCCAACTCAAAAAGCTACCATAAGGCCTCACAAAATAGATTTTCTGTTTCTCAGGCCATTTTTTGTGATATTGCATGCGGGCAGACTGTCTTTTATTTTATTTTTTATTTTTTTAATTATTTCTTTAAGAGTATTGTTATAACATTGTGAGTGTAACCAACACATATTCCATAGTGAAACTCAAACCTCAAATTTTTATATTTACAAGAGTTTAACTCTTGTGTCCCTAGTTCAACTTTTGGTGAGTTTTTTGCCCTTTTTGTTTATTTATTCGTGTTTAAGTTCCCATACTTATGCACAATGTTTAATCGTGACCATGACAGTTTTACGGGTGGAGGAAGCCGGAGTACCTGGAGAGAATCACCGAGCATCAACGGGCAACTGTCAGCTCCTCAACATTCTGACTATGTTCAAGCTCTACACAAGCAGGGTTACAGCGGTTGAAGACATGTGCACCATCGACATGCAGTACGCCTTAGTACATGGCATCATTGTGCCCTCATGTAGGCAACAGGGATAAAGCGCCTTGCCCAAGGACACAACATGGGTCATCCCTTCTTGTCTTAACATATACATGTAGAACACATGTCCCAACACACATACTTTTAGCAGTCTTCATGATGGAAGTTACAGTACCTTGTCAGTGGTTTCTAGTGAAGTCTTGGCTGCTTATATAGGCAGCCAAGACTTCACTAGACACTACTGCTAAGTCCAAGTGTTACCTTACTGTGAGGGAACAAAAAATAAGTTGAATTCTCCAGGCTTTTAACCCTTTACCCAACATAATGGCCCAAACTGGCCAGCTCTATTCTAAAAAATTGCCATTTAATTTTCATTATATTTTCATTTTTTGTCTCAAAAACATAAGTTATGGCCCCTCTTTGGAACGAGCTCGTCAAGCTTGTTCCAATGAGGGGTCATAACCTATGTTTTTGAGACAAAAAATAAAAGAAATCAGTTATTTAAGAATTTTGTTTGCAAGTGTCATCTGCTTTTCATCTGCTTTTCATGTTAGGTAAAGGGTTAAGGACGCATTCAAAATTTGTGACAAGAATCAATCTGACTCTTGCATGGATTTTAAGCCTTGCTGTTAGTCATGGATATGTTATGGCATATAGTGGAACCCTGTTAACTGAATAGCCATTTTGCCAGTGAATTATATTCACAGGAAACTGGAGTATTCAATTAATAAGAATTTGTCATTTCTCTGTATTATAGTGATAAAATGAGCATTTATTCTATTATATATTGTTTGACCAGATTGGCTAAAATGATTGTGTCCTTCCCATGTGCATCTTTACAGTAGACCCTGCAAATCTCAAATTTCTGATTGAATCAAATCAGGTGGATGATTTCAAATTGAATGAAATCTTGAATCGAATCTCACCGCTCTTCAAGACTTGTATAGATTGCACCTTCTTATAAACGTGGAATATAGAAAATGTCAAGTCTTCACTTGAGTATTGTATTAGATGGCGACTTGTCTGTTCGGGCATGTCAATCAAAAAGCGAAATAGTTCCGAAACAGAATCAAAGTAGTTTTGGAAGCAGAACTTTCTTAAACTCTTATTCTGTCTTCAGATCTCATGTTGATCTAATCATAGTAGAAGAATTCGAGAGGAGATACATTGCAGTACAGTGGAACCCTGTTAATTGAATAGCCACTTTGCCAATGAAAATTATTCAATTAACAGGAGTCCTAATTTAACAGGGATTGGGTCACTTTCCTGTATTCTAGAGCTAAACTTAACATTCACTCTATTATATCTTGTTTAGAGCTCTGTCAAACAAGATATAATAGATTAAATGCCTGCATTGGAAGTACTGAGGCCAAATAGGTCTATAAACAAAGGAAAACTGGGGGAGAGTCAAGTAATTTCTCGACTGGTTACAAGATTTTTTATTCACTTAACAGGTGTTTACTCTATAACCTACCTTCGATTAACAGGTCAAATTTGTACTGGAGGTATGATAAATGGTTTTGTGTTGGTAAATTATATCCAATTAACAGGGTTATTCAGTTAAGAGATAACCAATTCAGTGAGCTCCACTGTATTTGGGGAATATTATGATTAAAAATTTTCTGAATTGGTGCTACTCGAATCAAATCAAACTGATTCATCAGGATGATTTCGAACCCGATCAAGTTTTGAAGCTTCAGGCAGCCCTGCTTCGTATACATCAAGTTTTTCCTGGATGAAAACACTGGTCTGCAAGTGTTTTATTGTTACTTGTAATCTATTCTCCACATTCTGTATCCTAGAATAGTTTCAACAATTATGTGTATGTTGGGTTTTTTGGCAAAAATTATTCAGTTTGTTGTCCAGCATTTCTGAAGTAAAAGAAACAGGAGATCATGTTTTTTTTTCATGTGTCACTTTGATCACTTAACCCTTTACCTAACGAATCAGCTGCAACTACCCGCGTAATTAAAAAATTAAGCAGCTGAAAAAATTATATTTTTCAAAAATTGTCAACAAAACCATATCATGTGACCCCTCATTGGACCGAGCGCATTGAGCTCATTCCAATGAGTGATCACATGATATGGTGTTGTTTTTTTTAAATTTGAAAAAAACAAAAATTAAAATAATAAATTTTGATATCTGCATTAGATAAAGGGTTAACTGGTTGATTGCTAGAAGCTACTATCATGGCTCTATTTAAAAGTGCAAGAAGCCACTATCATGGCTCTATTGAAAAGTGCAAGAAGCCACTATCATGGCTCTATTGAAAAGTGCTAGAAGCCACTATCATGGCTATATTGAAAAGTGCTAGAAGTCACTTTAGTTGCTTTACACTGGATTCATTGGGAGCACTGTGGCTCAGTGGTAGACCTTTGGACTTCTATTCTAGAGGTCCCGAGTTTGATCCCCATCCGGGATGACCCGCGTTGTTTTATCCTGGTTTCCTACATGGGGGCACGATGATGCCATGTACTAAGGCGAACTGCATGTCGATGGTGTACGTCTTCAACCGCTGTAACGCTGCTTGAGTGGAGCTTGAACAGAGTTAGAATGTTGAGGAGCTGACAGTTGCTCATCGATGCTCGGTGGTTCTCTCCGGGTACTCCGGCTTCCTCCACCCGTAAAATTGTCACGGTCACGATTAGCCATTGTGCATAAGTATGTAACCTTGAACACCAACAAATAAATAAATACTGGATCCATTAGCTTCTTGTTTCTGCAATAGTAGAAGAAAAAAACATTTGCTTAAAATTAGTTACAATTTATTGAGAATGCCTGTTGGTACACCAATAAATTATAACAAAACAATTTTTTTATGTACAAGATCTCTCTAAACTAAGGCTACTCTTAATGGTAGCTTGGTATCTTTGAAACAAATACCCATGTTTCAAATCGCCTTTGAAAAAAAATTTAGCTCTCAACCAGTTAATATGGAGTAAATGTGAAAGATAACCACATAGTCCAGGACATGGTGGCATTGCGGTCACCGGTTCTGGACACATCATCAAAGTTAAGCAACTTTGAGCCCTGATCAATTCAGACTCCCACATTGTGTCCTTGAGCAAAGCACTTAACCCTGATTGTCCACATGGGGGCACATTGACGCCGTGTAGTAAGGCATACAGTATGTCGGTGGGGTGCATGCTTTCAAAACCACTCTATCCTTGCCCGTGCTGCAGTGCGGAGTTACGATGTTGGGGAGCTGACAGCTGCTCGGTGGTTCTCTCCAAGTACTCTGGCTTCCTCCACCCATAAAACTGTCACCAACATGATATGACCATTGCTGTTAATGTGTCATTAAACCCTAATAAATAAATAAATAAATAACCACATAGTCTTTCATTTTGAATTGGATTTAGCTAACAAGTTTGTCGTTCTTGTTTTTCAGCTAGCAGTAACTGCTGCATCTCCTCTCTACAGAGGATACATATCAGACAATGATACAAGATGGACTGTGATTTCACAATCTGTAGACTGTAGGACGAGAGAAGAGAGAGGACTGGAGGTTATTAATTACTTTTATTTTGTGCTTGTTATATACTTTTCCCTGTTTGAACCGCTGGGATTGGCGCAATGCTTCTTCACTGAGGTTTGTTTGTTTGTTTATTGACATTTTCAACAGCCAGGGTCACATCGTGTCTGACTGTTTTACGGGTGCAGGAAGTTGGAGTAACCAGAGAGAACCACCAAGAAATAAGCAGACTGTCATCTGCCAAATGAGGTCCCCAGAGGGTGAATTTGGTGATGCTACCCTGCACAGCAGGGTAGCATCATTAAATTTACCCTCTGTGAACCTCATTCTGAATGAAGGTCTCAAACCTAAACAGAAAGAGGTACCCAGAGGATAAATTGGCCCACTGTATGGGATAGCATCCACAAATTCACCCTTTGGAGACCTCATTCTGCAAATGACAGATTGCTTATTTTCGGGCTAGCCACCAAGAAGTTCCAAGCAACTGCCTGATGTGCCAACTTAATAACTTTTCAAAAGCAGAGAAGACAAGTGCACCATCAATGTGCAGTATGCTTTAGGACACAGCATGACTTTACCCAGCAATCAGAACTAAGTGTCTTGCCCATGGAGACAATGCAGTTACCACTGGTCAGGATTGATACATTGACTTTTCAGTTTAACCCTTTACCTAACATGAAAAGCAGACGACACTTGCAAAAAAAATTCTTGAATAACTAATTTTTTTCGTTTTTTGTCTCAAAAATATTGTTTATATAACCTCTCATTGGAACGAGCTTGATGAGATCGTTCCAATGGAGAGTGCAGTGGCTCAGTAGGTAGAGGTGCAGGCTGCAAGCCGAGAGGTCCTCGGTTCGAATCCCACCTGCGGCAACCGCGTTGTGTCCTTGGGCAAGACACTTCATCTCCATTGCCCGCGTGGGGGCATGATGACGCCGTGTACTATGGCGTACTGCACGTCGATGGTGCGCATGTCTCCAACCAATCCAACGCGAGTTACGATGTTGGGGAGCTGGCAGCTGCTCGTCCTTGCTCGGTGGTTCTCTCCGGGTACTCCGGCTTCCTCCACCTGTAAAACTGTCAAGGTCATGATTAGCCATTGTGCATAAATATGTGACCTTAAACATCAATGAATAAATAAATAAATAAATAAATCGTTCCAATGAGGGATCATAACCTATGATTTTGAGACAAAATATGAAAAATTAATGAAAATTAATTGGCGATTTTTTAAAATGGCGCTGACCGGTTTTGGCCGTTACGTTGGGTAAAGGGTTAAATTCCCTTGCTCTAACCACTGAGCCACCATGCTCCTGTTCTCAGTGGTAAACAAGTTGTGTATTTCTGGTAAAATAGCACCTCAGGTTATTGATACCAGGGTTGGAATTCCTCTGAAGTGGACTGCACAGGTATGCATGATTGGCTAAACTGGACTTTATACCTGTGTTGCAATCATGATATAGCCATAGATGCTGAATGACCATAAACAGGATTGAACAAAATTATATGCTGCTGTGAGAAATACTATAAAGTCAGGGGAAATATTGGAGTAGTGCTTTATCTTGTAGTTTCATGAAAAGTGTGTTTGCCACCCAAAGATTAATAAATCAAGATGTTTTGGGCCATTGGTGTTTGGTGTGTTGCATTCCACCTTGTCTAAATTTATATAGTAGGGTGTGATACAGTGATCTGCCACACCCTGCTTGTACTTTTTGGTGCGGTACAGAGGCTGTATCACACCAAAAATTAACTTATGGCTCTCCATCTTGTAATGCAAGAACTTGAGAAGTTTATTGAGTTTTGTGGATAATAGATGTATGGCTCATAAAAATGATGTCACAATTATACGTTTACTTGATATCTTATGCACTTTTAAGTAAAAACATTTTCTGGTTTTGCTGTTACATACTTTACAAATATCCATATATCAGAGATACACCATACTAGGGCGAAAAAGTATATGAGTGGGCTTATTTTCGAGAGATAAAGCCTGCGGAAGAATTTACATGCAAAGTTGACACATGTTAGGTGACTTGGTCAATCCTGTAACAAATATGAATTTAACCCCTTACCTAACTAATTGGTTGCATGAGTCCACTTAAATTACAAATTGAACTGTTGAAAAAAAATGTCAAATATTTTCAACAAAACCATATCATGTGATCCCTCATTGGAATGAGCTCAACAAGCTCATTCCAATGAGTGATTACATGATATGGTTTTGTTGAATTTTTTTTAAATATTTGAAAAAGAAATTTTTAAAATAACAAATTTTGATGTCTCTACATTTGGCTAATGGGTTCTTTTTTATTATGCCCCTGAAAATTTTTTTTTGGGGGGGGATATATAGTTGAGGTCTCCGTCCGACCGTACAAACATATTGTATTAAAATTCGAGCATCAATTGTCAGATTTTAATGTTCTTTGGTATGGTGATAGGGCAGCTTGGGGGAATGGATGCCCTCATACCTAGCATTTCGTCCATTCATGTTTGGATGAGTTATGGCCCCTGTTTGTTTTTTACCTCTGTTTCTGACTAAGGTGAATTGTACCTAGCCTGTAGGGTTGTTTGGATGAACCAATTCTCTTCAAACAATCAGAAGTTCCTCTGTCCGTGTATCCATCCGTGCGTCCATCCATCCATCCGCCCATCCATCCATCTGTACGAACATTTTGTATTATAACTCGAGCATCAGTTGTTGGATTTTAATGTTCATTGGTATGGTGATAGGGCAGCTTGGGGGAATGGATGCCCTTGTATCTAGTGTTTCCTCCATTCATGTTTGGTAGAGTTATGGCCCCTGTATGTTTTTAGCCTCTGTTTCTGACTAAGGTAAATTGTACCATAGCCTATAGGGTTGTTTGGATGAACCAATTCTCTTCAAACATTCAGAAGCTATTTATTTACATGCAAGTCCGACTTTGCTATCTTCGAGGGCATCAGCACACGCGTCAGCGCTGCTCTTGTAACAACTTACATCTACCAGCATGACTGATGGATGTTGTCATTATAAAGTCAGGGTCTAGGCTTATTTACAAGGAAGGGGGCTCTGAAACTGAAATCTGAAAATCTGGTAGGTGTGTTTATTTTTGATTATGAGCTTATACCCAAGTCAGTACATTATAATAATTTGAAACTAGACATCACCAGAATGATCAGTCGGTATTTTTCCTGCAGATGGGATACTTTCATCTTGTTATGAACTTGGTGTATGCCAGTTGGACTGTCCCATACATAGAATAGAATCAATTCTTTTTTTATTGGAGCTCAAAGATATAGCAGTTTTGTTGAAATCGAATTTGGAAAAAGATTCAGATTGTAAACAAGTAGCTTTGTCTTATCAGAAACGGATTACTTATACACCACACCATTTGTTTGCATAAACCTAGTTTAATCCATTGATGAAGTCCACACATAAATATTGACTGCTGTGTTTTGTTTCTTATAATAGAATTCCACACTTCCTGTGTTTAGAAGACACAGCTCGTCTAACATGTGAACTTTGCTGTACTATGTCAGACCAGTACAGATCTATCTATTATGTGGTCAGCATGACAGTGGGAAAGTGGTGTAATATTTTTTACACCAGGCTTCTACTTCTAGTATTATATTTACTATCCGTGCTTCCACAACTGCTCTTTGTTGACCCCTAACCTAACTTGATGTTGATCTGGAAATAAAGAGCTGATATCGTAACCCATTTGTAGATTACACTGTATTAACCCTTTCAATACTGGTAGTATCTTCCATGCCAGTTAAATGGCAGAAATTGGAAGAGTCCATATCCATTATTTGGAGGTAGAGCAATTATTATTTTCAACGTGCAGCCTGAAGGCTGCACGTTGAAAATATTAATTGTTCTACCACACGTTCACTCAGTAGCCATCCCACTTAATGAAATTATGACCGGAAAAGCGGCCTCTCATGTTGAAAGAGTTAATATGGTGGTAACCTACAGGAAAAATGTGTTGTAATTCTTTCTCTGTTTTTACTATGCAAGTCAAGCTGTTTATGTCTTGACAAACTTTCCGCCAAAATAAACTGCAACCACTAATGTACAATCTCGCTTTTGCACGTTTGTAAACGGCATGCCACTCTAGTCATATGTGGATGCAAGTCGCAACCTTTAAGTCAAGTTTGTACAGAAAGATTGTCTGACTGGCAATTATTCTGCGTTATTTTATGGTACATGTACTGTGTTCATGCATTTTACAATTGACGTAACCTGCACTTAACCTAAATGATTGTTCGCATGTTATTTCCAAGCCTGTTAATGACCATAACCAACCTGTGCTATTTAATGATATTACCACTCAATTTTATTATTTTTCCAACTTTTGTCTCAAAAACATAGCTTTTGACTGCTCAGCCTGTTGAGCTCGTTCCAGTGAGAGGCTATAAACTATGGTTTTGAAGCCAAAAGTCAAAATGTTTTGTTGCTTTAGAATTTTTTTTAGCTATGACAAGCAACTTATGTGTGGCAGTGTCAGTCAGCCTATCTGTCTCTCAGTCGATCGGTCTTGACCACTGAGTGTTTTAACCCTTATGTCCCTGTACAGCCACAAACAGCCCCTCTTACAGCCCCCTTTATATTGCTCTGAAAACATTGTCCCACATCTTTTCTTCCTTGATAACCTAAAGGCCTAAAAAAAGTTAAAAATCTGTTTCTCAGGCCATCCCACATGCTCCTTTTGGCTGCCACATGTTCTCTTTTTATAACCAATGCACACTTAAAAAAATAATAATTACATGGTTTATGTCTGATATTTTACCCAAGTTTATAAAATTGATAAATTTGTCCCTTGAGTGCAACGAGGCTTTGCAATGCTTTTGCATTGCAAAGCCTTCTTGCACTCAAGGGACGAAATGCACCACCACCCATGCTATTCTGTAGATTATGAGACCTAAAACATAAACAAACCAAGAACATGAACTTTTGACTTCACAGAAATAATTATAAAAATAAAAAATAAAATAAAAAAAATGCCCACCCACATGCAGTTTTACCAAAAAAATGGCCTTTGTGGAGCCAAACTTTAATTTTGGAAGATTATCCTAATTACTCTGTGGTGAGACATTTTTCTTAAATCTTTTCAGCCTCTGAAGAACAACAAATTTCGAATAAAAAAATCTCGATATGACTCAATTGATAGCTACCTATCACCACAGGGAGAGAGATACAATGATATAGAACTGGTCTATGATAGAGATATATGTCAGGAGTTACTAGATGCAGGTACTGTGTATTCATCCTAATTAGATATTGATAAGTTAATATTTAACCTAACCAGTGATGAAGCCGGGGGAATGGAATTTGGGGCACTCACCCCCTCCCTCTCTTTTCCTTAAAATGTTAACCATCTATAAACTCAAGTATGAAATCCATAAAACTTAAGTTCAGGCACTCTCACCTTGATATTTCTTGGGTCATTATGCTACAGTAGTTGCTTCTTCACTATCTGGGGACTTAACCCTTAAGAGCCTAATTCTGACTTTGATAACTTTTTAATGCAAAGAACAGGTGCCCCAACATCCATTGTTTGGGTAAACTCAAAACTTGTGTTCTAAGTACCTTGTCAGTTGTTTATTGACAAGTCTTGGCTCATTAACGGACTATTTTTGGACGATCACATCATCTGTCAAAACCTACTTGGAATTTCCGTTTGACCTACAATCACGGAAGCCATGTAGTTTAAATGAAGCAATTGCATTCTAATAAGCTATCGCAAAGACAATAAACTAAATAAAAACATCTTTGTGTTTTGAATTACTTCTAAAGTTTAGAAATGAGAGTTCAAACCAATCATTATTAGCTGTAAAATGATAGTAAATTGAATAGAACTAGCTCATATATGCATGTACTACGATAGTACAAACAAACGTACACCATATATTTGTCCTATTTATAAATCTGCCCATGAGAATGTGTTTGTAAACTTGAGCAGATGATTGATCACTCGAAACTTAACCGATTACAAAATAACTTTTGCCACACTGCCTATGAGTTTCATAAACATATTTCATATGTTGATTATATGGCTACCATGTTAAGCCTTGAAGGCGTAATTCCCACTTTGATCACTTTTTAGTGTAAAAAATGGGTGTCCTACATGTGGTATACTACTCAAAGTTTGTTAAGCACCAAGTATATCCAACTACCTGTTTTACATTTTAGTTGAAATATTGTAATGAAACATGTATATATATTTTATTTAATTATATCTTTAATGATTTAAGTACAGAAATTAAGATTTTATTTGTGTTTGACATTATTTTAGCTTTTTGATACGACAACCATGGAAAATGGATATTATTGGTAAAAGAGGAAAATTTGCAATTTGCCAAAAAGTAGACGGAGCGAACTGGTATGGGTTTAATATCGAGTATGAGACCCATTACTGTTAATTACAGCTTGACAATGCCTTCTCATGCTCCCAATCAGGTTCCTGGTGGTCCTTTGTGGGATGTTGTTCCATTCTGGGACCAGCATGGCACCAAGCTCATGGACACTTCTTGGCTGGACTAGACGGGCTGAAATTGCAAGCTGCAACTCATTCCAGACATGTTCGATTGGATTGAGGTCAGGGGATCTTGCTGGCCAGTCCATACGCTCAATCTCCTCCCTCTGTTGGTACTCACCGACAACATGGGCTGTAGTGAGGATGGGCATGATCGTCCATAGAATAAATCTATCACCCACTGCACCTACATATAATCTGACATGAACATCCAGGATCTTATTAATATCCCGCTGTGCAGTCAATGTACCATTTTCAAGGACACAGAGCTCTGTATGTCCATCCCTATTGATGCCGCCCCAGACCATGATTTGCCCTCCAATGCGGTCCATGACCCATTCATATCGTGCCTGGTGGTGGTTCTGGGACAGCAGAATGCGAATACATGGTCCTCTCGATCGGAGACCACCTTCGTGCAACCTTGCCTGGATAGTCTGCGTCGAAACATTTACCCCAGTTGCATTTTGAAGGCCACTACGAAGCTGGGGTGATGTGGCAAAGCGGTTCCTACGGGCCTGAATGATCAAATAACCGGTCTTCAGCTGCAGATGTTGCCCTGTCTCTTCCACCACCATGCCGTCTTACTGGTGTGACATACTGCTGGAATCTTGCCCAGGCACTGGTCATCACCATATGGTGCACACCAAGGGCTTTACCAACCTGACGATAGGTAGCCCCTTGCTCCACCATCACTACAGCCCGCCACATTTCTGTTTCAGACAAATATCTTCTTACATTTGCATTTGCCATATTCAATCATTAAATCACAAGGGTTTGTGTTGAATTGAAGATTGAATACCCTACACATGTCATGTACATGCAGACAGTACACGAAAACATCATGAAAATCAAGGGGTACATGCTTTCCATGACTGTCACGAAAGTCTGCCTGTCAAGAGAGCTAATGTAAACACTGGGGACTATCTCAATACATTCCTCAATCATATCCACCACAAATATCGCAAATATGTCTCTAATTTCACAATGATGTGTTAAATATTTGGAGCTTAGCAAACTTTGAGTAGTATATTTGGATAAACTTTGAAATTACAGCTTGTTTCAATGAGGGGTCACATGATATGGTTTTGTTGGAATATTTTTAAAAATAATATTTTTTCAACTGCTGAATTTGCACATTACGCGGGCAGATGCAGCCGATTCATTGGATAGAGGGTTAAGGGTAAATAAAAATAATAGATTTGTGACCTATTATAAAATGAAGCTTTCTCTCATATGATATTTATGAAATGAGTCTTGAAATTGACCATTTTGCTGCTCCCCTGATGAGTTTCATAAGCACATATGTCATATTATGTTTATCGTATAGCAACCATGTTAACCCTTAAAGGCCCAATTCCAACTTTTTACTGCAACAAAACATGTGCCCTAACTTGCAGTCCTTGTGTAAACTTTGAAGTTACTTCTAAGTAACTTGGCAGTTGTTTCTAGGCAAGTCTTGGTTGCCTACATAGGCAGCCAAAACTTGCCTTGGTACAACTGCAAAGCCACACGATGTAGACTTTCAAACAGTATATAAAATGTATAAAAAAAATATTCAGACCTTTAAGATTTTACCCAACGCAGACGATTTCACAATTTATTATTTTAATATTTGTCTTTTTTCAAATTTTTCAAAAAATGTCAACCAAACCATATCACGTGATCCCTCTTTGAAACGAGTTCAACAAGCTCATTCAATGAGGGGGTCACATGATATGGTTTGGTTCAAAATTTCTGAATTTTTTTTTTTAACTACTTATTTTTCAAATTTCTTGGGTGGATGCGGCTGATTCGTTAAGTAAAGGGTTAAGAAAAATAATAGAATTGTCCTGTTAGCAGAAGTTATTCGGAGTAAACTCACACCAATACCAATATTGAATTGTATTTTTGGATATACTGCCCAGCTGCAGGTCCCCATTCTACAGCAGACAGAAAGCCACCGAATTGTCAGAATGTTGGAAGTAAAACGGGTGCTCGGCATTAGTTATATTGATGTAACAAAAATGCTCATAGAATATACCCCCAGCATATTTTCTCTTAGCTTTTTAGCTCATCTGCCCTAAAAGGCCATGTGAGCTTTTCTCATCACTTAGCATCTGTCGTCGTCCGGCGTCTGTAAAATTTTCATCTTCTTCTCTGTAACTGCTGAACCGGGGTGAACCAAACTTGGCAGGAATGGTCTATGGGAGGTACTCTACAAACGATCCTCATTTTGTTCCCGTCGGATGAAAAACATGTCTTCCAGAGGCATTCTTTGATTCTGGTTGGTGGATTTTCAAAAATCTTCTTCTCTGAAACTGCCAGGCCAAATGTTTTGAAACTTCATATAAATGATGACTGTGACCCCCTCTACCAATGATTCTCATTTAATGTTGATCAGGTTGCAAACATTGCCGCAGTTGCAGCTTACAGTTTCTGTAGAAACCCTGTGGAAAATCACATTTTCATCTTCTTCTCTGGAACTACTGAGCCGACTTGAACCAAACTTGGCAGGGATGGTCTATGAGGGGGTCCTCTACAAACGATCCTCATTTTGTTTCTGTGGGTTGAAAAACTTGGCCGCCAGAGGCATTCTTTGATTCTGATTGGTGGATTTTCTAAAATCTTCTCTGAAACTGCCAAGCCAAATGTTTTGATACTTTTAATGTTGATCGGGTTGTAAACATGGCCACAATTGTGGCTTATAGTTACTATAGAAACCCTATGGGAAATCACATTTTCCTCTTCTTCTCTGGAAAAAATGTGGCAACGTGAAAACAAACCTGGCAGGGATAGTCTATGGGAGCTCCTCTATAAACGATCCTCATTTTGTTCCCGTGGGTTGAAAAACATGGCCACCTGAGGCCTTCTTTGATTCTGATTGGTGGATTTTGAAAAATCTTCTCTGAAACCACAGGGCCAAATGTTTTAAAACTTTGCATGGTTGATGACTGGGACCCCCTCTACCAACGATCCTCATTTAATGTTGATTGGGTTGTAAACATTGCCACAGTTGCGGCTTATATTTAATACAGAAACCCTATAGGAAATCACAGTTTCATTTTTTTCTCTGGAACTTCTAAGCCGACATGAACCAAACCTGGCAGGGATAGTCTATGGGAGGTCTTCTACAAATGCTCCTCATTTTTGTTACCATGTATTGAAAAACATGGCTGCCAGAAGCATTTTTTTATTCTGATTGGTGGATTTTGAAAAATCTTTTCCTCCAAAACCATAGGACCAAATGTTTTGAAACTTTGCATGGTTGATGACTGGGACACCCTCTACAAATGATCCTCATTTAACCCTTTACCCAACGTAACGTCAAAACCAGCCAGCGCGATTGTCAAAAATCGCCAATTAATTTTCATTATTTTTTCATTTTTTGTCTCAAAAACATAGGTTATGACCCCTCGTTGGAACGAGCACATTGAGCTCGTTCCAGTGAGGAGTCATAACCTATGTTTTTGAGACAAATAATGAAAAAAAATAGTTATTCAAGAATTTGTTTTGCAAGTGTTGTCTGCTTTTCATGTTAGGTAAAGGGTTAATGTTGATCATGTTGCAACCATGGCCACAATTGCAGCTTATAGTTACTTTAAAAACTCTATTGAAAATCACATTTTCATCTTCTTCTCTGGAACTACCTAGCTGATATGAACCAAATTTTGCAGGAATAGTCTCTAAGAGGTCCTCAACAAACAATCCTCTTTTTGTTCCCATTGGTTGGAAAATATGGCCACCAGAGACATTCTCTGATACTGACTGATGGATTTTGTAAAAATCTTTCCCTCTGAAACTACAAAGTCAAATGTTTTAAAACTTCACATGATTGAGGACTGGGACACCTTCTACCAATGATGTAATGTTGATGTAATGTTGCAAACATGGCGACAATTGCAGCTTATAGTTACCATGGAAGGCCTATTGTAAATCACATTTTTATATGTAGTTCCAGGTGAGCGATTACAGGCTCTTTAGAGCCTCTAGTTTGTTACTTCAAATAACAGGTAGTGACTGGCTTTAGAAATACACAGTCCATTGGCTCTTCTTGTCATGAATTTTGTGTGATGTTCTGTTGTTTGGCATTTCATTTACCAACTTTTGTTAAGAATATTTTTCAATACCGAAATTTTGGTATTTTGAGATTCCCTTGGTATGGTAAGTCGGTATTGGCTTGATACCGATACCAAATGGTATTTAGGGTACACCACCCATCTCTAGCAGAAGGGTTTATGTAATGCTTAGAGACTTTGTGGATAATTGACTTTGGTCATTATTTTGGGTATCAGGTATACTAATTTGGAGGATCCTTTTTCAGGTATTGATGGCTTGCTTGCAAGACATATTTCTCATTTATTCATACGGGACACAATATCATTATTCAGCGAAAAAATTAATCAGAATGACGAAGAGGAAACAGACCATTTTGAGGTATGTTCTGCCATTAACTTTTGTATTTTATTTTACTGCTACTGAAGCAAAAGTTAGTTGAGATCTCAACCAGGTTTGTATAGGGAGAGTGGTCACTCAGTGATTATGGCATTGGACTTCAAACCAAAAGGTTCACTGTTTGATCCGTACCATGAGTAACTGCATTGTGTCTTTGGGCAAGGCACTTAATCCTGATTTCCCACTTGGGTACACTGTGTACTAAGGCGTACTGCATGGTGATAATGCCCTTGTCTTCTACCAGTGCTAACCCTGCTTGTGCAGAGTTAGTATGTTGAGGCATCTTTACAGTTGCTTGCCACTGCTTACTGGTTCTTTCAGGGTACTCCAGCACCCCCGACCCATAAAACTGTCTAACCCCGCCCCTATTGGACTGTAGGATTAAATTGTTTCTTATCCTCCCAACAAGTGCAAAATTATTGAATTGTACAGGACAATACCATTCAGAAACTCAAAAGTTGAAACCCTTTAACCCTTGAAGCCAATTTTCGATTTGCTCACTTTTACTGTAAAAAACGGGTGCTCCTTCCTCCTTTCCCCTTCCTAATATGCAGTATTTGGGTAAATTTGCAAGTTACTTTCTGAGAATCTTTGTAATTGTTTCTAGGAGAGTCTGGCTGCCTATGTAGGCAGCCAAGACTCTCCTAGAAACAACTGCAAAGCAAAAGTTTTTTATGCTAAGAGAGTTAACCCCTTACTTAATGTAACAACCATATCTAACCAGTGTTATTTACAAAAATCACCATTCAACTTTTATTATATTTTAATTTTTTGCCTCCAAAATAAAGCTTCAAATACCACACTGGAGTGAGTTCATCAAGCTCACTCCAACCAGGAATCATAAGCTATTGTTCTTTTTAGTGTAAACTGAAAAAAATGTTTAGTTATTCCAAATATGAAATGGGAGGTATGATCATTGATTTTATGTGGTAATATGGGTTAATTAAATCACATCTGCATGGATGGGTTAATTATGTATTGCTCTGATATAATTATCAAGGCCATAACACTGTCCATTGACAGTTGACGAGGTTGAAAGAGATTGTTATGACACCTGTTTTATCAAACTAATTTCTCTGTCCTAATGTGTCCTTACACACTGTGTATTCTATCCCCCTTCTAACTGAGCTGACTGAAATGAGATTAACTTGCAAAGGGGAATAAAAAAAAGATGCCTTCTACCTTCTGCATACCAGTTGTATTTCTAATTTCTGTAACTGTTAGCTAAACATAATCAAGATTCTGTACATCTGTCTATAATTTGTTCAGCACAGTTCTTTTCCGATCATCATTAAATTTCAAATGCATGATCAGGCTCATGCCTTGATGAGAAACTCCCATTATGGTCATGGTTGGCTGCCCACAATGACTACCACAGCAACCATGTTGGATTTCTTCAGCACAAACTACAGGTCACATTTTTGCATTAATTTTCTTGAAACTTAATATGATGAGTAGATGAGAATGTCCTATTTTGGTCACAGTTGGCCACCAATAATGGTGGCCATCTTGGATTCCTCTAGAACAGCCTGCAGGTATCATTGATGTAATTTTCTTAAAACCTGGTAGAATGACTTGCTTGATGATTAAATAAGAAAGTCCTATATTTATCACAGTTGGCCACACATCCTCCCTGCTATGTCCGCCATCTTTGATTTCTTATCAACCTACCTTACAATTGTTTACTACAGGCTTCACTACAGTGGAAGACCCTAACTCGGATAAAATACTCTTTATTTTAATCTTTCCCAAGAGATTTGGGAAAGAAAAGTGGTGTAAAAACACCACGAAAAAATAAGCCAAAACTCGGTCGAGCGCCATCGGCACACACCCAGTAGGAGACGCTCTTCTCTTAGTACAATTCCACGACTTACCACTTAACCAGTGTGCAAAGCAAACAGTCATCAAACCATTCTTTTTTTTGTTCGCTCCACGTGAAGGACGTGCTGCCATTTGCATTACGCAACAGTGATAATTCAACTCGGCGATAATGTTTTCCTGTGACTGGAATTATGGATCTGAGGATCGTATAATAACAGGACTGTTTTTTATATATTCTTGTTAATTTTTTCAACCACATTTTCATTAAATTTTATATATTTTCTGTGTTGCACGTGAATTTCGCGTACCGTGCGGTTCAGACATAAAATTTTTCGGCTGATAAATTTTGTTATTTTTATTGGATTTAGGTGTCAATGAAGGACTGTATGGACAGGATTTCTTCACTCTGTTGAGGGCGGAATTTCTGTTTTTAGGTCCCTGTCGGCCGTCTAGGTTCTGTTGCGTTCCCGCCGGTTCTTTTTTCTGCCACCTTTCTTTCGTAGTTGGGGGGTGTTCTACTTTCTGTATCTTTTGAGTTCACCTTTCGGGGCCTCCCGACATGGCCACGTCTGGTAAGAGTTATACCCCCTCCAGTGGGATGTGCAGTTTTTTATCGTGGTGGATACTGTGGGAGCTGTTGAGATGTCTGGTGAACAGATGCCTGGTTCCGGGACTATGCGCCCTCTCCAGCCGACATCAGAGGCTGTCACTAGGGTTGTGACTCCTCCTTTGGATGCCGAGCTCGGTTGCTCTCTCTCCTTTTCCGCCAGTTTCAACAGCTCCCGTCATATATCTGCTGCTACTGCTGTTCCGTCTACAACGTCATCGGTCACCGTTTTATACAGCCTCGACTTATCCCTGCAGGGGTCTGCTGCGATGTCTGTAACTTGGTTGTGGGGCATTGGCCTCAGCCTTCCCTGACTTCAACTTGGCGACGTTGGAAGTGGCTGCCGACCAAACCCACTGCTGTGTCCTCTCAGCTGTTGAGCACAGCAGTTTATCCCTGCAGGGGTCTGCAGAGGTGTCTGGTAGTGTAGACGTGGGGTATCGGTCTCAGCCTTCTCTGACTTCAACTTGGCAAAGTCGGAAGGGGCTGCCGGCCGAACCCTCTTTTGTTGTCTCTCAGCCATCGAGTACCTCAGTTTTTCTCATTGGATTTGGATGTTCATGGTGGGGTCACTATGAGCTCTGTGGCGTTTCCGTCCACACATTCTGGTCCCATGGCCTGTTTTGCGTGACTAACCCTTTTTTCTGATCCCCTTGGTGTGTCAACACCATGGGAGGCGTCGGCTGGTTTGCCTATGATGGGCTACGTGTTGTCCGACTCATGGGATGAGTCCGACATACCTGACATCGAGAGCCAACAGTCTTCTGACTTGGGGACAGTATATTGTAAATTACATGTGCGACTACAAACATTGCATAATGTTTAAAGTTAAATAAATATATTGATTGATTGATTGACTTTGTGTTTGGGTTCCTTCCAGATCTCAAACCAGCTGACAGTGTCAGCCCGGTCGCACGCCTACAGCCTGTGGAGCAACCTGCCTTCGACCGTGCCTGTCAGTACAGGTGGTTGAAGCATTTACAGCTAGGGACTCTAAGCTGAGTTCCAAGGCTATGAAGACATCATTCTTCATCAGGGTTGACACTTTTTTGCCTCCGGTGCGTTATCGTTCCTAATATTTTGCCAATCCGTCAGTCAGCCAGACTTTGATTGTCTTGTATCAGGACTCCAACTCCCAAGCCGGCCATTTTTCATACGGAGACTCTGGAGTCCGTATTGGGCTTATCGGGAGAGATGGTGGAATGCTTTCTCTCTTCGATCATGTCGTCTCTGCTTTGCTGCTTATCTGCTCCCAGATAAGTTTGACGACGAACAGGTTTTTTGTGTTTGCTGTCCAAGGCGCTCATGCATCTTCTCACACACATGCCTGTAACATGACTAACTTGGTATTAGTTCGCAGGGACGCTGTGCTGGACACAAGCCTTTCCCTTCTTGAGGGGCAGTGCGCTGCTCTTCGATCTGCCTCTATCAGCGGGTCCGCAACTATTCCATGTTTCTGTGGCGACGGTCAGGGATGACTCCCTATGTCATTCCATTGATCTGCTGCTGTTTCGTCAGCTTGATCAGCCTTCTATTGGAGGCAGGGGCCGTCCAAAGCCTAACAAGTACCCTTCTGCTTCCTCTGCTAAGCTAAGGGCTGTCGCCACTTCTACTCACTCACAGGGTAAGGGTAGGCATCGGCAGTAGTCACCTCGAATTTGTCCCAGGTTGACGCATTCCACTCAGTCAACGTTACACATTGGGAACTTTTGATCACGGAGATAGGCAATCTTCTGTCAAAGGGGGCGATCGAGGTCATGAAGAACATTCTTTCAGTGGGATTTTATTCCCGCCTGTTCTTGGTGCGGAAGAAGGACGGCCGACTCAGACACGTTATCGACCTGAGTATCTTGACGCAGTATATCATTGTCAGTTCGCACTCCTTTCCCCAGGATGTTTTCCAGTGCAAGGCCATGTCCTTTGGCCTCAACCTGGATCCTTGGGCCTTTACCTGTCTGATGTCGCATGTGTTAGTCTTACATCGCACACAGTCCAGGGTGTCTTCTTCGGCTTATCTAGTTGATATCCTCCAGAGGCATTCCAATGCTGCCTTTCTGGAGTCTGATGTAGTCATACTGTTGAGCCTACTCACGGTACTAGGGTTCAGAGTCAACAGGGAGAAGTCAGACCTGGTCCCTTCTCCGTCATTTTGTCATCTGGGATGGGCTTCCGTACTCAGCTGGATACAGTGGCGGTTTCCCAGGTAAGGGCTGTGATTTTCTCAGAGTCTTCCCCACCTGCTTGGTCTCTGCGGTTCGGTGACGGATCTCATTCCTCTAGGTCGGCTGCATGTCAGACCTCTCCAACACTTTCTGCTCAGTCGTTGGAGGCCAAATGTCGATCCTCTGGATCTGGTGCTTCAGTTACCGGAGTCTCTTCCTCGTCACCGTCTCCCCTGACAGATGTTCAGTGGATTATGCAGGGAGTTTCGTTGGACTTCCCCACATCCGATTGTGTTCTGACGGCAGTCGCCAGCGAGCTCTGATGTGGTGTTATGTTAGACCCTCTAGGTCTTTTCCTTCACGGGTCATGGGACCAGGATCTAGCAGCTCTTCATGTCAACCAGAAGGAGCTTCTTGCTCTTCTTCTGCGTTTCTGGCAGTGGATCTCCCACCTTTCGAATTTTCAGGTCCTGCTGTTGTCCAACAGTTCGACGGTGGTTGTTTACATTCGGAACCAGAGCAGCACGCACTATGTTCCCATGTACGAATTGGTTCAGGATCTTCTACTGCTCGCTCAGGATGTCAGCGCGGAGTGGTGGTTCATCCCTTTCCCGGTCGTCTGAACGTCCTAGCCGACTCCCTGTCCCAATGGGGCAGGTTCTTTTCCACCGAGTGGATGCTTCACATGGTGATGTTCCAGTCTCTTTGCCATCTCTGGGGTCATCCCCACATCGATCACTTTGCGACTCGTTGGAACCCTCAGGTGTCCCCGTGTCCAGATGCTCTGGCTTTTGCCATAGAGGCTCTGTTCCTCCTTTGGAATGGTCTTGTCGGCTACGCCTTCCTGCCGGTTCCGATTCTGCCTCCAGTTCTAGCCCAGATATGAACCTGCAGTTGTCGAATCCTTTCGATCGCACCCCTGTCGCCTCAGTGGGTGTGGATTAATCTGCTCCGCTCTCTGTTAGCGGCGGTTCCAGCACTTCTCTCTCTACATCGCGACCTTCTTTGCCAAGGTCGCCCGAGAAGGTTTCACGTCGACCCAACTTCATTGTGCCTTCACGCATGTCTTTTGTCAGGTCCTGTCTCCTCCGTAGTGTTTTTTTCGAGACGAGCAGTGGAGTTGCTTTTCTTCTTTAAGGAGGCACTCCACTGGTTTAGCCTATGTGGCTAAGTGGAGGGTCTTCTGCCGATGGTGTGCGGATCACTCTGTTGCTTCTGTCACTCCTTCGATCACACAGATTGCAGAGTTTCTGGTATATGTTTGATTCTGGGGGTCTCCAGCAATGGGTACAGGTCCATGCTTCGGAGACCTTTTCGTATGTGGGACAGCATTGTATCAGCACTACTCCATGCCTCTCCAAGCTTGTTCGGCACTTTTCCTTGAAAAGGCCTAGCATTTTGCAGCTTACTCCAAAATGGAATCTTTCTTGGGTGCTGCTTTGTGCTTGTGTGTGTGTGGGGGGGGGGGGGGGGGAGCCTTTATCCCAGGTGGATATGCGTTGTCTCACATACAAAATGGCTTTTCTGATGGCTTTTACGAGCTTCACGCCCTCTTGGTTGACCAGGCCTTTTTCTGGAGCTCTCCCACCAGTGTTATGTTTCCCAGTGATTGCTCCTTTATGGCCAGTAATCAGATACTTTGCTCTGTTCATTTGGACGGGTAGGATTGATTTTATGTCTCTTATTCCTGGTCGACAGAAGATCTCTCCTGGATCCTTTTCTTGATGGATTTGTCTTGCTGTTCTTGCAGTTTCTGCTCGTCTAGCGACTGGCAATGTATTACCAATTGTTTTTCTGCCACGAGGTGCATGCATTGTCTACCTCTTGGGGCTTATACTAACTCTGTTATGTTGTCGGATGTTATGCTGACAGCCGACTGGAGAAATACTACTTTATCCGCTTATCTGCGACAGTTGCAGGAGCAGGAAGAGGACCTTTGTTCTACGGGCCCGCTTTCTTTTGCGCAGGCTGTTGTCTATCCCAGCCATTTGGCTTCTTACAAGGTCAGTTCCAGCTCCGTGCTGTTTACTACCCTTTCTTTCTGTGCGTTGCACAGAACCATACACATTATCTCTCATTGTCTTTTACTAATGTTTGTGATGCTATGGTTTAATAGCCCTAGGGACCTTTTTCTCTGTCCACGATTCCAGTGCAATTGAGTTATGTGTGGGTTAGTTATGTGATTCCCTCCATCCTATTGTCTACTCAGCCTGTAGTAAACAATTGTAAAGTAGGTTGATAAGAAATATAAATTTCATAGTAAATTTCCTTTCTTATTATACCTACCGCAATTGTTTACATGGAGGCCCTCCCGTCTTCTTATTCAGGTAAGAATCCTTCCTCCCCGTTGATCACATAACTCTATGTGGGCGGACTCAAAAGAATGGTTTGATGACTGCTTTGCACACTGGTTAACGGAAATTGTGGATTTGTACTAAGAGAAGAGAATCCCCTACTGGGTGTGTGCCGATGGCGCTCGACCCAGTTTTGGCTTATTTTTTTGTGGTGTTTTTACACCACTTTTCTTTCCCAAATCTCTTGGGAAAGATTAAAATAGAGAGTATTTTATCCGAGTTAGGGTCTTCCACTGTAGTGCAAGCATGTAGTAAACAATTGCGGCAGGTATTATAAGAAAGGAAATTTACTATAAAATTTATATTTCTTCCCCCCCTCCCCCATTCATAATTCTTTCAACACAGGCTACAGCCTTCAGTTTTCTTCAATCTTTACCAAATGTATTTTCTTGGAGCTCTACAGGTTGACTTGGTATGAAGAGTAGATGAGAATGTTTTATTTTGGTCATGGTCGACTGCCCATAATGGCTGCTACAGCTGCCATCTTCGATTGCTCTACAGTTTCTCACTATTTCACAGGGGTGAGATTCTAAACATAACATAGGGCATATGTTGAAACTAATGTCATGTAAATTGGAGATAGACTTTTAGTATCAGATATATGATTGCATTAGGACAAGAGAATTTTGAAGTTTTGGTCACAGAGTTGCAGTCTGATGCATAGGGGTAAATTACCAGGGGAATTATGGGAAACAGTTGCTTCGAAAATTTGACCATTTTTAGCTCAACTTGACAAAGTCAAGCTGAGCTATTGCCATCACTTCTCCTCCATCTACGTACGTCCACAATTTCCTTTGGCACACCTCACAGGTTGCATTTATGATCAGATCGCTTTGAAACTTGGTATGCTTGTTTGGGGTCACTTCTAAATGGGAGCTATCGATTTTCTTCAATTTCCGTCAAAAAATGTTGCCGCAGCCAATGTTCTTAGAACTTAGTTTAGTCAGACCTCAATATTTTCCTTTGGCACACCCTACAGGGCACATTTATGATCGGATTGCTTTGAAACCTGGCATGCTTGTTTGGAGTGATCTCTAGATGGGAGCTATCGATTTTCTTCCATTTCCATCAAAAAATGTTGTCGTAGCCAACGTTCTTAGAACTTAGTTTTGTCAGACCTCAATATTTCCCTTTTGGCACACCCTACAGGGCACATTTATGATCGGATTGCTTTGAAACCTGGCATGCTTGTTTGGGGTGACCTCTAGATGGGAGCTATCGATTTTTTTCATTTTCATCAAAAAAAATTGCCAAGGCCAACGTTCTTAGAACTTAGTTTAGTCAGACCTTAATATTTCCCTTTGGCACACCCTACAGGGCACATTTATGATCAGATTGCATGCTTATTTGGGGTGACCTCTAGATGGGAGCTATCGATTTTATTCCATTTCCATCCGTCAAAAAATGTTGCCGCTGGCAACAATCTTTGAACTAAGTTTAGCCAGGCATCAATATACTCCTTTGGCACGCCGTACAGAGCACATTTTTGATCAGATGGGTTTGAAACTTGGTATGCTTGGTTTGGGTTACCTCTAGATGGGAGCTATCAATTTTCTTCGATTTTCATCAAAAAATGTTTCCAATGGCAATGACCTTTGATGAACTTTGTGCAGTTATGCATCAATAATTCGCTTTTGACACACCTGGCAGTGCACAGTTTTGACCAGATCACTTTGAAACTTGGTATGCTTGTTTGGGGTGGGAGCTATCGATTTTCTTCTATTTTCTGTCAAAGGATGTTGCCACTGGCAACAACCTTTGAACTTAGTTTAGTCAGGGATGAACATATTCCTTTAGCGCACCCTACAGGGCACATTTGTGATCAGGATGGTTTGAAACTTGGTATGTTTGTTTGTCGTTACCTGTAGATGGAAGCTATCGATTTTCTTCCATTTCTGTCAAAAATAGTTGCCATTGGCAACAACCTCTGATGAACTGAGTAAAAACTTGCAGTGCAGTTAAGCATCAATATTTCTCTTTGACACACCCTGCAGGGCACATTTATGATTGGATCGCTTGGTGTTCTTGTGTGGGGTGACATCTATATGGGAGCTGTCGATTTTCTTCCATTACTGTCAAAAAATGTTGCCACTGACCTTTGAACTTAGTTTAGTCAGACCTCAATATTTCCCTTTAACACACCCTTCAGGGCACATTTATGATCGGATCACTTTGAAAATTGGTATGTGTGTCCGAGGTGACCTCTAGATGTGAGCTATTGCTTTTTTTCATTTCCATAAAAAATTATTGTCGTTATCACCAGCCTTTGAACTTACTGCATTTGTGCATCAACTTATCCCTTTTGCACTCTCTGCAGGGTATATTTATGAATTTCCATAAAAAAAAAAAACAAAAAAAAAACATTGCCACAAGCAATGACCTTCTACTTAGTGCATTTGTGCATTAACATCTTCCTTTGGCATGCCTCAGAGGGCACATTCATTATCAGGTTGTTTTGAAACTTTGTATGCTTATGCAGGGTGACAAAGATAGGAGCTATTAATTTTCTTTTCATTTCCATCAAAAACTGTTGCTGTTAGCAACAATCTTTGAATTTATTGCATTTGTGCATCAACATTCTTCTTTGACATGGCCAACAGGCCACATTTATCATAGGATTGTTTTTATTTTATACGCCCGTTTTGAAAAAACGGGTCGTATTATGGTATACCGCTGTATGTCTGTCCGTCCGTCTGTCTGTCCGGTCATATGTCGTACGATAACTCAAGAACGCTTTGAGAGATTTTCGTGATTTTGGGGTATGTGGTGTATGTCGATGGGGGGAAGCTCCCTCTCGTTTAGTGTCGCCGTTCGATTAGTCATTCAAGAGTTATGGGACTTTATTACTTAGAAAATTGTTGATTTTTTACACGTCGTACGATAACTCGAGAACGCTTTGATAGATTTTCGTGATTTTTGGGTAGGTGGTGTATATCGATGGAGGGAAGCTCCCTTTCATTTAGTGTCGCCGTTTGATTAGTCGTTCCAGAGTTATGGGACTTTATTACTTAGAAAATTGTTGATTTTTTACACGTCGTACGATAACTCGAGAACGCTTCAAGAGATTTTCACGATTTTTTGGTAGGTGGTTTATGTTGATGGAAGGAAGCTCCCATTTGGTTGGTGTCGCCATTTGATTAGTCATTCCAGAGTTATGGGACTTTATTTTTCACATGTCGAACCATAACTTGAAAATGCTTAGAGCAATTTTCATGATTTTTTGGTTGCAAGTATATGTTGATAGAAGGAATCTCCCTTTCGATTTGTGTTGCTGTCCGATTTGTCACTCCAGAGTTATGGGACTTTATTCATCAAAATATAGGCAATTTTCCACATGTTGGACTTTGAGCAATTTTCATGATTTTTTGGTGGCAAGTATATGTAACCTGACAAGTACACATGTATACTCATATTGTGTGGTTCCCTCTTGTAATTAATAACGGGAGTATCATGCGCTCATGGCGCAGGTGTTTATTGAACTTGGTGTGCTCATTAGGCAAGACCTTTAGTTAAGAGCTATTGATTAGCATTCATTTCTGTGAAAAAAGTTGCCATTTACAATAACCTCTGAACATACTGCATTTGTGTATCAACATTCTTCCTTTAGCCACTTACAGTTTACATTTAAAAATGCATGGATTACTCTGATGTTGCGCACACACAATGCTGTTATGTTGAAATTTCATCAAATAACATTGGTACCAATGATCTTCAATTTTGCCATTTCATTTATAATTACCAAGTTCAAGTTTGTCAAGTTGAGCTACAGTGTCATTGACACTTTCATTTAAAATGTCATTTTTACATGGAGTTGTTACCAGGCATGTAGTTAAAAAATTAGATGGAAACATGGAATTTTTTTCACATTTTATAAACAGGGGCTTATATGCTCCAGGGTTAGATAAGTGTGTGTGTGTGTGGGGGGGGGGGGGGGGGGGGGGTGGGGGGTGGGGTGAGGGGAGGGGGGGGTGATTGAGTAGTGGGAAAATTCTGCTTTTGAGGATGCTGGGTGGCTGAAAATGACTGGTATCAGCAATTTTGCAGGTTGAAGCCTTGCATTTGACAATAAATTATTTCACCCACATTCAGGGGGAGCGCGGTGGCTCAGTAGGTAGAGGTGCAGGCTGCAAGCCGAGAGGTCCTTGGTTTGAATCCCACCTGCGGCAACCACGTTGTGTCCTTGGGCAAGACACTTCATCTCCATTGTCCGTGTGGGGGCACGGTACTGCACGTCGATGGAGCACTTGTCTTCAACCAATGCTAACCCTGCTTGTGTGGAGGTAGTATGTTGGGGAGCTGACAGTTGCTCGGTGGTTCTCTCTGGGTATGGTTTTTTAGATAACTAAGTTAAGGAATATTCACATTTGTGAGTGTGAGGCATGTCATTAGCTCAACTTTGGCAAAGCCAAATTTGAGGTATTGTCATGGCCCATCGTCCATCTGGCCGTCTGTCCGTCCATTGTGCCGTACACACGGCTCAGGCTAGAGGCCGTATTTATGAACTGATCTTTACGAAACTTCTTGGCTACCTTTGTTATCACTGTGAGACCAGAACAAGTATTTTTGGGTCTGGTCCGAAATTCAAGATGGCCTCTGGCAGCCATTTTGTACAAAATTAGGTGCAATTAGATTTTTGCGCAGAACTTCCATATGAAAGCTCCGATTTAAATAATTTTTTGTATGAATGTTTAGTACCATGGGATACATCACATATAATACAGGTTTTTTTCTCGTGCGTAAATTATGCAAATTAGACTAACTTTGATTTATTTAGTGTTACTTCCAGCACTGTAAGTGCAAATGCCAATATGGCTCGGGCTAGAGGCCGTATTTATAAACCAATCTTTACGAAACTTCTTGGGTACCTTTGTTATCGCCGTGGGACGAGAACGAGTTTTTTTGGGTCCGGTCTGAAATTCAAGATGGCCACTGGCAGCCATTTTGTACAAAATTAGGTGCAATCAGATTTTTGCGCAGAACTTCCATATGAAAGCGCTGATTTGAATAATTTTTGTGTGTGAATGTTTAATACCATGGGATACATCACATATAATACGGGTTTTTTTCTCGTGCATAAATTATGCCACTTAGACTAACTTTGATCTATTTAATGTTACTTTCAGCACTGTAACTGCAAATGCCAGTACGGCTCGGGCTAGAGGCTGTATTTATGAACTGATCTTTACAAAACTTCTTGAGTACCTTTGTTATCACCATGGGACAAGAACGAGTGGTTTTGGGGGCGGTCTGAAATTCAAGATGGCCACCAGCAGCCATTTTGTACTTTAGTTAGTGCAATCAGTTTTTAGCTGTGACTAGCAGCTCTATAAGTGGCAATGTCGGTCTGTCTGTCGGTCGATCGGTTTGTCGGTCTGTCTGTGACCAACGAGTTTCAAAACTCAATAACTTTTGAAATACTTGATGGAATGACTTTATATTTGGCATGTAAGTGTATCTTATTGATGTCTAGCCACTGTTCAATGCATGTGTTGTTCCAAATATTTTTCTTGGAGTTATGGCCCTTGATGAACTTAGAATTTTGTGACCAATGTGCTTCTAAAAGAATAACTTTCAAACTACTTGTTTTTTCACCATCAACTGTAAATTGCCCCTGAGAATATTTTTGGGACTTGCAGATTGCACCACCCATCGCAGCTATGTATTTCTGTATGAAAGTTCTGATTTGAATAAATTTTTGTATGAATGTTTAGTAACATGGAATACATCACATATAATACAGGTTTTTTTCTCGTGCAAAAATTATGCAAATTAGATGAAATTTGATTTATTCAGTACTACTTATACACAATAAGTGCACATGTCCATACGGCTCGGGCTAGAGTCTGTATTTATGAACCGATCTTCACGAAACTTCTTGAGTACCATCGTTATCACCTTGGGACGTGAACGAGTGTTTCTGGGTGTGATCCAAAATTCAAGATGGCTGTCAGTGGCCATTTTGTACCGAAATTAGGTCCAATCAGTTTTTTGTACACAACTTCTATACAGCTCAGGCTAGAGGCTGTATTTATGAACCGATCTTTACAAAACTTCTTGGGGTACCTTTGTTATCACTGTGGTATGAGAACAAGTGTTTTTGGGTGCAATCCAAAATTCAAGATGGCCATCAGCAGCCATTTGGAACCAAAATTAGTGCAATCAGTTTTTTGTACAGCACTACTGTATGAAAGCTCTGATTTGAATAAATTTTTGTTTGAATGTTTAGTAACATGGAATACATCACATATAATACAGGTTTTTTTTCTCGTGCAGAAATTATGCAAATTAGATGAACTTTGATTTATTCAGTACTACTTATACACTGTAAGTGCACATGTCAATACGGCTAAGGCTGGAGGATGTATTTATGAACCGATCTTCATGAAACTTCTTGGGTACCTTTGTTATCACCTTGGGATGAGAACGAGTGTTTTTGGGTGCGGTCCGAAATTCAAGATGGCTGCCAGAGGCCATTTTGTACCCAAATGCAATCAGTTTTTTGTACAGAACTTCTGTGTGAAAGTTCTGATTTGAATAAATTTCTGTATGAATGTCTAGTAACATGGAATACATCACATATAATACAGGTTTTTTTCTCGCGCAGAAATTATGCAAATTAGATTAACTTTGTTTTGTTCAGTGCTACTTATACACATTAAGTGCACATGTCTATACGGCTCGGGCTAGAGTCTGTATTTATGAACTGATTTTCACGAAACTTCTTGGGGTACCTTTGTTATCACCTTGTGAAAGGAACGCGTGTTTTGGGGTGCCTTTGTTATCACTGTGTTATGAGAACAAATATTTTTGGGTTCAGTCAGACCCACTCTGGGACTCAAAGATTTCTTTTCTAGTTTAACATCTAACTGTCACCCCACTTTTACAATACATTACCTATATATTTGTTACAGGCTACGGTCAGCATTTATGTACAGACCTTTACAATACTTTACATGTACTTTTGTCATTACCTAGATGTTTGTCTGGTGTGTCACATACTATACATGTACATGTCTTAAACAAGTTGAGCTACAGTGTCATTGACACTTTCATTTTTGGAAATGCCTGAAAAACTATGGAGCGGAACCTCAGCACAAGCTGCAGGTCACATTTATGGTTCACTTTTCTTTAAACTCAGCAGTGTGACTTTATATGATGAGTAGATGAGGACAACCTATATCTTTGCCTTGCTAAGCCTTCCTACAATCAAGGGATGAAATACACCCCCACCCATTCTATTCTGTAGATTATGAGGACTAAAACATAAAACAAACCAAGAACATGAACTTGGCAAAGAAATATTTAAAAAATAAAAAAACACCCACCCACATGTAATTTTACAAAAAATGGCCTGAGAAACTGACAAGCCAGAAAATAAGCAGACTGTCATCTGCAAAATAAGGTCCCCAGAGGGTGAATTTAGTGATGCTACCCTGCACAGCAGGGTAGCATCACTAAATTTACTCTCTGTGAACCTCAATCTGAATCAGGGTCTCAAAACTAAACAGAAAGAGGTACCCAGAGGATAAATTGGCCCACTGTATGGGATAGCACCATCAAATTCACCCTCTGGGGACCTCATTCTGCAAATGTCAGACTGCTTATTTTCAGGCCTGGAAACAGAAGAGCTACTTTGTGACAGTATTGTTGTCTACTGTGTTCTTTCAATGTACATTAACAAAAAGAGGTAAAGATAAAATCTACTTAATGATCATAATAGTGTGGTCCTTAATTTGATTTGCATATTGTACTCTATTCAGTTAAAGTTGTACTTCCAAGACCATTTTTACTTATTTCTACATAAAATATATTATTGCATATGTCCCACTGTTGTGTTAGGTAAAGGGTTAAATAAATTGTTAAAAGAAAAAATTAACAGCAGTGGTGTGCTCTGCTCAGTTAACCATTTAACCATTCAGGTAGAATAATTCATTGATAGAATACCTGTATGAATGTGGGATTTCACACTTCATACAAAACTTAACTACGGCGGAAAATATACTACACTCATGACCCTCTAATAGTGCGCAAACTTGTCTTTTGTAGAACAGCACTTAAGGCCCCCAAAAAAGTGTTTTGATTCTCAGGCACCGGCGCATTGGAAAAATACCCCCCCCGCATTGAATTTTTTTATGGATGTTCAAGATTTTCCCAAAAATAAACAATGCACCGCCGATCTCAGACGTTCATTGCAGTATAACAAAAATACCATATATGTCTGTGTATACGTCACCCCCGTGTATAAGTTTTTTTCTAAATGTGACAGGAAAAAACCAATATAAATACAACAACTGTGCAGGTTACAGCGCAAATTGTTGTCCTACATAAGCATATTTTTATACTGTACCAATGACCCAGACATAGCTGGTACTAACTCTTAAAAATATAGGGCCAAACACAAATTTTGCCCCCCAATCCCCAAAATTTGCATCTAAAACCAAAGAAAACATGTCCTGAATGGCCCTCCATACTTCACCTCTACTGCACATGTGCAGTGTCAAGGACGTCCCGAAATTGGCGCCATTAATCATTCTTTGTTTGGCCCTTCATCAGTTAACATCTGACTGATCTTTGTGCTTGTAAATCTCAGTTTAAATGATGCCAGACACATAAATATTAGTGAAATGGTGATTCTAAGGAGGATATAGAAGGAGGAGAGGAAAAATGAGTGACAGAAAATAATCAGGGCTGTAACTTAAAATTTTTTGATGAAATTATGTTAAGTTACCTATTTTCGAGGCAACAGCCTGTTGTAGTCATTCTTGTTATCAAGATTACACTGCTTATTCAGTGTTTTCCTCTCTCCCTTTCCTTTAAGTCCCCTCTTGCTATTCTCCCATGCTTTTGGCATATTTTCTGTAATATTATTACTAAAATTTCTTGGGAGTTTTAGCTGGATAACAGAATGA
Organism: Pictodentalium vernedei; assembly: GCA_031216915.1. Taxonomy (NCBI): domain Eukaryota; kingdom Metazoa; phylum Mollusca; class Scaphopoda; order Dentaliida; family Dentaliidae; genus Pictodentalium; species Pictodentalium vernedei. The sequence continues at coordinate 351,597,353 of CM062293.1, forward strand.
ATTCTGTTCTTTTCCCCATGTTTACGTCTTCACCTATGGGTGGTTAGGCGTAGTGTTCTGCATCTACCATCTGATGTTCTGCAGTTTCTTCCCTGGAAGTCTCTGTTTTGCATCAGATAGTGTATTATTGGTAACTGATTTCGGGCCAGGGTGCCTGGAGTCTTGATCTAGTGTTTTTACACTTATTGTTTACATTTCCAACAGCCCTCTGTGTGAGGGAGGATTTCTTGAAAATAATATCTTGATGTTAATTTAATCATAACTAGACACATTATTATTGTTCGTAAGTGTTGCATAAATTGTTTAAAATATTTTTAGAATTTTTGTCCACACTTAGGCTTGGGGTCCATTGGGGCTCAACGTTACTTTTCAGAAACTTGGGCTGTTCTGAAAAAAATATTTTTTCAAAAGTTTTGGATTCAATTATTTTTTCTATGTTAATGGATCTTGTTATTATGTATTTTGATTGTCAGGGGTTGGTGCGAGTACTAGGACTTTGTTTTCTTTTCACAATGAAAGGATATTGTTCAATTGTAATAAGAGGAAATCTTCCTCTGACTTTCATAATCATTGTATAATGTAGTCAGTGTACTCGCACTAACTCCTGTTCTGTATGTGTTGATTACGATGACAACATGGGAAGCGTGTGTCACGGTGTGTTAGTGGGGAATTGGCCATTCCGGTCCTTTCCCCGAAGGGTCACTCTACTTTATCAATCTCTATTTCAGACGATCATGATCAGGGTGATGTATCCGTGATGTCTTCCAAAAAGTGTGCCTCCGTCGTCACAATTAATGAAGAGCTAGCGGAAAAGTGCTCATGTAATACGTCAATTGCCTAAGAGGACCCTAGTAGGTTCGACGGCCTTTCACGTCCGCTAGCTCGCCCGGTGTAGCGTCCATTCATCGAATGGTTCGGCAGCCGGGTTCGTCCGTTGCGGTCTAGAAGGAGTTTTGGGTGATGCGAGCACTATAAAATATCCATGTGCACACCCAGTGATGGCGGATTAGAGGGGAGAACGGAGGAAGCCTTTTAGTCCAGTTCATAGCTCGTCCAGGCCCATCCGGGCTGCGAGCGAGAGAGGCCCCTCTCTCGTACATCAACATCTGGCCCCAGATGTTGTGGTACAAAATGTCTCGCATTCGGAGCATACGTCCGCCGCTCGGGACGCTCCGTTATATAGACAGTCCAGAGAGACTGTCAATAAGGCTTCCTCATTCTCATGGCAGTGCACACGACCGCACCTTGGCTACGTGACCTCCGATATCCAGTCAACTTCGCCAATCAGAGAATCATCGGCGACCAGGTCACGCCATCCGATAGCCAGGGACACGAGGCCTGGAGACTCCGGATGTTCGCATAAGAAAGTATGCGGGAGTCAACGTACACGGAGCTTCCAGCGGCAAAGCATCGTAAGACCGCTTCTGCACAGGCCTCGGTGACGGACGTGCTATCCCAAATAGCACAACTTATCGCAGCATCCCAGCAATGACAGAATCTCTGTCGCATAATATAATATCCGACGACGCTGGGTCAGGATGCTCCGCGGAAGCATCAGGTGCGGACGTCCGAAAATTTCATACGGTCCGACGGGATGCCGAAAGGGATTCGGAGGTTTTCGAGCTTTCCCTTTCGGAACAACATAAGCTGCTGTATATGTCATCCGACTTCATCTTCTAGAGGTTCTTCGTCGGACCAGAATGCTGCGATACCGGATAAGAAACTGATAGCGTCGGTGGACTTAGAAATTTTTGGTTCGGTTCAGGGACATCGTCCCTCAGTTCCGACACAGTCCAATAATGTCTCAGATACGTTCGATTTATTGAACGACGCTATATATATTTTTTTATATGCTTGCTATGTACAAGCATATCTGGTTTCTTGTTCGCAAAATTACTGAGATGTCTTTCAAAAGTGTGCCTCTGTTGTCATAGTTAATGAAGAGCTAGCGGCAATTAGTGCTCATGGATTACGTCAATCCCCTAAGAGGTCCCTAGTAGGATCGACGGAGTTGACATTCGCTAGCTCACCCGGTGTAGCGTCCATTCATCGAATGGTTCGGCAGTCGAGTTCGTCCGTTGCGGTCTAGGATTGAGATTTGGGTGATGCGAGCACTATAATAGACTTTAGTAGACACCCAGTGACGACGGATTAGAGGAGAGATCGGAGGAAGCCTGTTAGTCTGGTTCCTAGCTCGTCCGGTCCTTCCGGGCGGCGAGCGAGAGAGGTCCCTCTCTCGTGCAACAACATATGGGACCGGATGTTGTGGTACAGACATTTCACCTTCGGAGCGTATGTCCGCCACTCAGGACGCTCCGTTATATAGACAGTCCGAGTGACTGTCGATAATGCTTCCTCATCCTCACAGCAGCGCACACGACCGCACATTGGCTACGTGACCTTGAATATCCGGCCAGCTTCGGCATTCAGTGATTCCATGGCGAACAGGTCACGCCATCCGGTAGCCAAGGGACACGAGGCCTGCACACTCCGGTCGCTCGCATAATAGAAGTATGCACGGGGTAACGAACATGGAGCTTCCAGCGGCAATGCATCGTAAGACCGCTTCTCCACAGGCCTCAGTGACGGACATGCTATCCAAAATAGCACAGTTTTTCGTAGCATCCCAGCAAACGACAGATTCTCGGTCGGATCAGGAATAATCCGACAGCGCCGGGTCGGTGCGCTCCGCTGTTGCATCAGGTATGGACGACCGAATATTTCATAGGGTCCGACAGGATGGCGAAAGGGATTCGGATGATTTCGAGCTTTCCCTTTCGGAACAACAGAAGCTGCCATACTTTTCTTCCGGCATTATCTTCCAGAGGTTGTTCCATCGGACTATATTGCTGCGATGCTGGATAAGAGACTAATAGCGTCATTGGACATGGAGTTTTGGATCAGTTCAGGGACATTGTCCCTGAGTTGCCGACGCAGTCCAATAATGTCTTTAGAACATTCGAATTATTGAATGACGCTATATATATATAAGCTTGCTATCAACATGCTAGTATAGTTTCTTGTCCGCAATGCTCTATTCTGCCTTTCGTGAATTCTAGGAAATAATTGTTTATTGGCAGAACTGTGCTTACCGAGAGTTCCTTTGCGTCTAAGACGGCGAGACTGAAGACTGCAAATTATCTTTTTCGCCGTCTATGTCAATTCCAACCGCGATGTTGGAAACGACAATGATGTATAATAGACTTAACTTAGACACTTTATCATACGTACACCACCTTACTGAGTCATTTATCATTACGTCTTCAAGAGAAAGAATTCCAGGATATGATCCTCAATGAGATTTCTTTCAGGGGCAGTAGTTTTTCCACGTATAACTCCGCCCTTCAGTGGCAACCTGGAGTTGGTTAGACATGACACAGCCCTAGCTACATCCACGCGCGTGGATAGTAAGGTGAAGAACTCTCTCAGAGTCGCTTCGGTCTCCGAGAAGCTTCTCTTCAACGGCAACCTTTCAGCAATCTTGAATTGCTTGATATACACGTTCTCTTGTCTATCAAGTGTAACAAGAGATTCAGACGTGGGCAAACATTCGGTGGTTGACTCAGAGAGTTCCACTGTAGTTGCTGGATCCGAGTTTTTCGATTATGACGGATGTCAGTCAAACAGGTTGGGACACAATTTTGATCCCAACGGATTCGAAGTGCCAGGGTCTTTGGGTTCCGCAGTTTTTAGGCAAGCTCCTTACTTCCAAGGAAGAATATTATGTTGGCTTGCACTACGTCATTGGATGAATTTTATGCAGAAACGCATGTTCAATCCTGTCCGATAATATGTATATCCAGAACGAGGGAGGCACTCATTCGGTTCCGTTATTGATTTTAACGGAAAGAATCCTTCTGTTTGTTATAGAACACCAAGTTCTGTTTCGGTTCGTCATATTCTCGGTCGTCGGATCGTATTAGCAGACTCCCTTTCACATAAGAGTCGTTTGTTGCCGTCGGAATGGACTATCAACAAACAAGTATTCAATCAGATTTGCTATCAATGGGAGCGCCCAGTGATAATTTTTTTGCGACACAACTCTCCAATCAATTGTAGACGTATGTGTCACAGTGTCCGGATCCCTGAGCATATGTAGTTAACGCTCTATCGATCTAGTAGGACGCGATGATAGGATATGCGTATCCTCCAGCGCTGTTGATTCAGCAAGTATTGCTAGGATTATTCATTCACAATACAATTCTGTTGGTAGCATCTCTGTCTCCACAGAGACGGTGGATATATTTACTTAGATGTCTACTGTGGGACTCACCGCGGAAACTTCCTCCACGAGAGGATCTTTTTTTCGCTGGGAAAATCGTGTCAACTCTATCACAACCCACAAGGTCTCAACCTTCACGTATTCCGTTGTGCGGTCCTTCTTGCATGGCAAGCATTGTACAGGACGAGCAGTGGACGCGATTCCTAACTGTAGAAGGACCTCCTCTTCGCTATACTATGCGGCTAAAGTGGAGGGTCTTCCGTCGTTGGTGTAGGGATCTTTATGTTGATATTTTTGATCCCTCCATACCAGACATTGCAAACTTTCTAGTATACTTGTTTAACGAGATCATCTGCAGCCAGTTACTTTTAAAGGTTATAGGTCTATGTTATCTGATACCTATGCACACCATGATAGTTTACAATGGAGCCTAATGTCTCTTTATCTAAGTTAGTTTGAAACTTTTTGATAAGAGACCTAGAATCGTTAGATTAATTCCTATTCGGAATTTAGCTTGGGTTCTTATTAATTAAAGCAACCATTTGAACCCCTTGAGACAGCAGTTTCAAATTCTGGCCTTATAAGGCAGCAATTCTCTTAGTCTTCTCTTCTGCTGAAGAGTCAGTGAGCTTCATGCACTATCGGTGGACGATTCTCACTTTCGTAGTATCGGAAACTCTATTACCTTTACTACTAATGTTGTATTTTTGGTTAAGAAGCAGGCTCTTAATGATATCCGGAACCTATTGTTCTTAAGGTCCTTCCGTCTTCGAGCGGGCATAGGCCTTTACTCTGTCCGGATAGACCTTTATCTATTTATTAACAGATCTCAGTTTATCAGTTGGACGTAAAGCTTCTTCTGGCTCTGATGCCTAATAGAAGGGTCATTACGGTCCATTCTATTACTTAATGCATTCAGTTAACTATCGGTACTGCTTAGGATAATCTATCCTTAACTCAGCAGTCTGTGCTTAAGATTTTGGCTCATGAAGTAAGAGCTCTTCTACATCTTGGGCTGATGTATAGTTTTGCTATTATAGATTAAGTAGGCTGCATATTGGTCTCAGCCATCCACCTTCACGAATTTTTATCTCAGAAATATTGTATCCATTTCTGGAGACCTGCATTATTTAGGTCCATTATCAGCTGCTCAGAAAGTCGATCACTTAACAATTGCAACTATAGCTATGTAGGCTTTATGTTCCGGCAGTGACTCCGTCCTGCTGCCCTCTTCGCTATTTGACCCAGGGCAAGAAAAAGGGGGGGGGGTGGGGGTGGGGGTGTTCCCTTGGGTCACCTGTTTTATTATGAAAACAAGGGGATACCTCCTCCGGAGTTAGTAATTCTGAGCTGTTACTGGGATGGTTTCTTAAGTGAAAGTTATGTTTTTAAATTCATTCATGTCATAGTTTTAAAGTATAGCATTTGAATATGTCATGTGTCAAACGGATGTTATTATACTATCCTTGGACACTTTTAAAAGAGTATAAAGAGTCTCAATTCTTTGGACTAACTTTATTTATTGGCTTACTTTAAAAATAATTAGTATAAGAATTATACTGCATATTAATAGAGAACATGGATGTTATGATGCTCAATTTAGAAGGTATTGTGTCTTTCTAATTTGTCATAAATAAGAAAGATACACGTGAATCCTATTTCTCCTTTTCTCCTCCAGGAGATGACTCTATTTTATATAGTTGAGCTTATTGGATTTTCCTCTATGTCCTGGGCCCTCCAGCCTTTTTACTATTCAGCTATGCCTGGGTCATTGGTTCTGGGTCATTGGTACAGTATAAAAATCTTAAAAAATTTATAGTAATTTATATATTTTTTATACTTACCAATGACCCAGACGGGGATGGCCCTCCCAGGAGTTGGGAACTCATACCTCCCTGCTGAGGACATAGCGCTTACCAGGCACTGTTGGTAAGAATGATTAATGGCGCCAATTTCGGGACGTCCTTGACACTGCGCATGCGCAGTAGAGGTGAAGTATGGAGGGCCATTCAGGACATGTTTTCTTTGGTTTTGGATGCAAATTTTGGGGATTGGGGTGCAAAATTTGTGTTTGGCCCTATATTTTTAAGAGTTAGCACCAGCTATATCTGGGTCATTGGTAAGTATAAAAAATATATAAATTACTATAAATTTTTTAAGTTTCGATGCTATTGAAACTAAGGTAAAACGAACAGTAAAAACCCTCCTGACTTGCTATAACACGCCAGGTGCGATTATGTTAATATGTTGATGCACAACTGAACTTGATCTGTAGCTCCCCACATTTGCCCCCACCCTGGACCGGGATCCCCTGGACTTGTCCATTGTAATTTGTACTCCTAACGGGGTGAGCCGCCACTGCAGTTAACATGCGTTAAATAGTTGCCTTATGCATTGAAACATCTATTATATGGTCTATCAATAACGTTACAATCACATTATTTTACCACAAGGGTGAATCCAGTCATCAGCGCACTTGGTATGTGCCTTCCCCTACCTTTCCCCCCCCCCCCCCCCCCCCCACCCCTATATTCTCCCGGAGACGGGTTGTGCATTGTGGATATCTGCTTCAGGTGCGAGGTAATCGCATCTTTTAGGATTGAATTTCAAAATTTGGTTGACAATGCACTCCGGCAAACTTGGGCCTAGGTGTGGCACTCCCCCCACCTGACCCTCACTTCACAGCTTTTAGTAAAGTCCTTCATCCGCCACTGAACAAACACGGTTCAAAGCAGCATTGGGACGTATAAACAGCTCACCAGAAGCATATTAAAAAGTGTATTTTTGTACTGTTGAAAGGTAACTAATGTAAGAGAGGTAATCAAATTAACTATCGAAGAACTCTTTTTTTTCATGCAGTGGAAATTGCTGACAGTGCTTTACGCCTAATGTGACACCCCATCCCACCCCCACCCTGATATGATATTCTGTTACTAACAATGATTAAAACAACAGGAGCTAATAAACATTGCAGATGTGTTTTCGGGCGTTTGTGGATGAACACTTGTATGCACCTGTTTAAGCGCCCTAGGATGCTGGGCTAATCCTGTACTGAGTACACTTATTATAAGCTTTCACTCCAAGGTCAAGTACAGGGAGACTTCAATCAATTTCATATGTGCTCACATTCATAAGCTACCATGGCTGCTTTGGGCTACTTGGTGGTTGACTGCCCTCCCCTATTTAAACATCATGCAATATGAGGAATATTCTTTAAAAACTTCTTCATCAGATCCATCAGTCCAAATGTTTTCATATTTGCTATGCAGCATCTGTAGGGTGGTCAGATTCAAGTTTGTTCACATTAAGTCCATAGGTTCAAAACTGAGCTATATGGGAGCCTAATTTTAACATACAGAAATAAGAAATATTTTTTAACCCCTTATTCAGATTCTCCACTCAGAATCTTCTGATAGCTGGTATAAAGCTTCCTAATGAGGTCAGATTCAAGTTTATCCTTGTGTTCATACTTGGGCTCCTTTTAGCAACCCAAATTTTAGGCCCCACAAAATAGATCTTGTAAAATTGCATGCGGACAAGCATTTTTAGCTCACCTTGACAAAGTCAAGCTGAGCTAATCCTACCACTCTCCGTCCATCGTCAGTCCATCCGTCGTCTGTTGTCCGTCATCCGTCAACACCATGTTTTGGTCTTCTCCTTCAAAACCACTGGGCCAGTTCAAGTGAAAGTTTGTGTGAGTGATGGTCCCGAAGGGGCATTGCATTTTTGTTCAACTCAACATGCCCAGCCCCATACAAAGGGGTGGGTGAAAATGCTCCAAAATGTTTTATTTTTTTTTAAATCTTCTTCTCATGAACCAGTGGGTACATTGATTTGATATATATTATGGAGCTTCCTTTTGAGGTGTAGATTCAAGTTTGTTCAAACGAAGTTCGTGAAGCAATATTTGGCTTTGTAGTGACAGGGGTAAGATTTTTGGCCCCGCCCAAAATTTATATTTTCTGAACCGATAGTCCGATTTGAACCAAATTTGGTATGTGGTATTATTGGGTCATAAGCACTTTACATGTGCAAAAAAAGAAATTCTTGCATCCCCAATGGAAACCCAGGAGCTAAAAATAGAAATATTTTTAAACGCCCATATTTCCCAGATCGCATGGAACAGAGAACTGTTATTTGGTTTTAAGCATCCTTAGGACAAGTAGAATTGAATGGTAAAAAAAAATTGCCATCGGTTATGTTAGGGTGTTCTGTAGAGGGGCATCGAAAAAATGCTGAGTCAGCATATATGCAAAAATTAAAAACAATCTTTTCTCCAGAAGCAATGGTCAGAATCTTTTGATACTCGGCATTCAGCATCCATAGGGTGGTCAGATACAAATTTCTTAGAATGAAGCCCATTGGTTCATATTGGTTCAATACAGGAGCCTGAATTTTTAACTTGGGCAATATGGGGGAATATTCTTTAAAAATCTTTTTCAGAACCACCAGTCAGAAATGTTTGGTATACATCATTGCTATGAGAGTCAGATCCAAGATTGTTCAAACCAAGTCCCTAGGTTAATATTTGGGCTTCCTACAGAAGCCCAAATTTTAACTTATTTCAAGATGGGGGATAATTTTTAAAAATCATCTTATTCAGATCCAGCGGTCAAAATGCTTTCATATTTGGTGTACAACATCTCTAGGGGGGTCAGATTCAAGTCGGTTCAAATGGGGTCCCTAGGTATATATTTGGGCTTGCTATGAAAGGCCAAATTTTTACATAGTGCAATATGAGGAACTTTCTTAAAAATTCTTCTCCTTCAGATGCACCAGTCGGAATGCTTTGATATTTGGTATACAACATCTCTAGGGAGGTCAGATTTAAGTTTGTTCAATTCGAGTGCCTGGGTTAATATTTGGGCTCTATATGGGAACCTGAAATTTAACTTCGTGCAATATAAGGGAATTTCTTCAAAATTCTTCTTCTGATTCACTTGTCAGAATCCTTTCATATTTGATTTGCCACATCTCTAGGGGAGTCAGATTCAAGTTTGTTCATATTGGTTCCCTGGGTTTATATTTGGGCTCCCTATGGTAGACTGAATTTTAACTTAGTGGAATAAGAGGAAATTTCTTTAAAAATCTTCTTCAGATCCACTAGTCAGAATACTTTCATATTTGGTATACAACATCTCTAGGGGGAAACAGATTCAAGTTTGTTCAAAATGGGTCCGTAGGTTAATATTTGGGCTCGCTGTGGTAGATATGCAATATGAGGAAATTTCTTTAAAAATTTTCTTCTTCAGATCCAACAGTCGGATTGCTTTCATATTTGGTACACAATATCTCTATGGAGGTTAGATTCAACTTTGTTCAAATCGACAGTCTGAGTTAATATTTGGGCTCCCTATGGGAGCCAGAATTGGCCATGTAGCTGAAGAATTGGAAATTTTGTATTCAGAACCCTCTAGAGGTGTGTAACTAAGATTAATCCACATTGGTTGTATCAAGGGGCTTCATAGGGGAGCTCCACATTTTACATTATGATCAGCTGAAGAAAAGACATGAATGATGCTCAGACTATTTATCACTCCTGTGGGGCTCAAGGATTGACAATGTATCCTATGAAGATGGATTGCTTAATGTAGACTCATTCTTGGACTCTGTTTATATCGTGTTCTGTTCAAGGTGAGCACTTCAGGCCCCATTGGGCCTCTTGTTTTTATTTTATTTTATTTTTTTGTTATTATACGCCTGTTTTGCAAAGTGAAGGCTTATAATAAGTGTACTCAGTACAGGATTAGCCCAGCATCCTAGGGCGCTTAAACAGGTGTCGTATTATGGTATACCGCTGTCCGTCTGTCCATTCCGTCTGTCCGTCTGTCTATCCGGTCACATGTCATACGATAACTCAAGAACACTTTGAGAGATTTTCGTGATTTTTGGGTAGGTGGTGTATGTAGATGGAGGGAAGCTCCCTTTCGTTTAGTGTTGCCGTTCGATTAGTCATTCCAGAGTTATGGGACTTTATTACTTAGAAAATTGTTGATTTTTTACACGTCGTACGATAACTCGAGAACGCTTTGAGAGATTTTCGTGATTTTTGGGTAGGTGGTGTATATCGATGGAGGGAAGCTCCCTTTCGTTTAGTGTTGCCGTTCGATTAGTCATTCCAGAGTTATGGGACTTTATTACTTAGAAAATTGTTGATTTTTTACACGTCGTACGATAACTCGAGAACACTTTGAGAGATTTTCACGATTTTTTGGTAGGTGGTTTATGTTGATGGAAGGAAGCTCCCATTCGGTTGGTGTCGCTGTTCGATTAGTCATTCCAGAGTTATGGGACTTTATTTTTCACATGTCGAACCATAACTTGAAAATGCTTAGAGCAATTTTCATGATTTTTTGGTTGCAAGTATATGCTGATAGAAGGAATCTCCCTTTCGATTTGTGTCGCTGTCCGATTTGTCATTCCAGAGTTATGGGACTTTATTCATCAAAATATAGACAATTTTCCACATGTTGGACTTTGAGCAATTTTCATGATTTTTTTGGTGGCAAGTATATGTAACCTGACAAGTACACATGTATACTCATATTGTGTGGTTCCCTCTTGTAATTAATAACGGGCGTATCATGCGCTCATGGCACAGCTGTTTATTGAACTTGGTGTGCTCATTAGGCAAGACCTTTAGTTAAGAGCTATTGATTAGCATTCATTTCTGTGAAAAAAGTTGCCATTTACAATAACCTCTGAACATACTGCATTTGTGTATCAACATTCTTCCTTTAGCCACTTACAGTTTACATTTAAAAATGCATGGATTACTCTGATGTTGTGCACACACAATGCTGTTATGTTGAAATTGGCAAGTATATGCAACCTGACAAGTACACATGTATACTCATATTGTGTGGTTCCCTCTTGTAATTAATAACGGGCGTATCATGCGCTCGTGGCGCAGCTGTTTATTATTTCTTTGCCATCAAAAGTTCATGTTCTTGGTTTGTTTTATGTTTTAGGCCTGATAATCTACAGAATAGCATGGGTGGTTGTGTATTTCGTTCTTTGAGTGCAAGAGGTCTTTGCAATGCTGAAGCATTGCAAAGCCTTTTTGCACTTAAGTGACAAATTTATCAATTTTATTTGTTTATATCGTGTTCTGTTCAAGGTGCGCGCTTCAGGCCCCATTGGGCCTCTTGTTTTTATTTTATTTTATTTTTTTGTTATTATTTCTTTGCCATCAAAAGTTCATGTTCTTGGTTTGTTTTATGTTTTAGGCCTGATAATCTACAGAATAGCATGGGTGGTTGTGTATTTCGTTCTTTGAGTGCAAGAAGTCTTTGCAATGCTGAAGCATTGCAAAGCCTTTTTGCACTTAAGCGACAAATTTATCAATTTTATTAACTTGGGTAAAATATCAGACATAAACCATTTAACTTTTTTTTAATATTTTCAAGTTTGCATTAGTTATAAAAAGAGAGCATGCAGCAGCCAAAAGGACCATGCAGGATGGCATGCGAAACAGTTTTTTTTAAAACTCTTTTAGGCCTTATCTCAGTTCAATATTATGAAAATGCTTTAAAACATATTTTTCTTTGGATCAAGCTGGTAGAAACATTTTATATTTGGTATTCACCATCCTTCTGGAGGCAGATTCAAGTACTGGGTATGTTCAGATTGAGTTCTCAGATTCTTATTTCCACTCCCTGTAGTGGAATATCATTTTTGGTAAGAAATTTTTTTTTATTTCATTCAAATGTTCTGTTTTCATTAATGATTAAATCACTCCAAGAGTTTGTAGGAACACACAACCAAAAAGCCCTAACTTGTTCAACCCCCCCCCCCCCCCCCCCATCTCAATAATGTCCTTGTTGACTGCCATTTCACTCTATTTCTTCACACAGCTGATGGTTTCCAGGTACACTGAATATTTCAAAGAATGTCAACCCAAAATTTTAACCCGCCATGGTGGTATTTTCAGATGAAAGCCCTTTTATCATTTTTAGCTCAACTTTGACGAAGTCAAATTTGAGCTATTGTCATGGCCCGTCGTCCATCGTCCGTCTGTCCGTCCGTCCGTCTGGCCGTCTGTCCGTCTGTCCGTACGTCAACAATTGGCTATGGCTCGGGCTAGAGGTCGTATTTATGAACCGATCTTTACGAAACTTCTTGTGTACCTTTGTTATGACCCTGGGACAGGAACGAGTGTTTTTAGGTGTGGTCCGAAATTCAAGATGGCTGCCAGCGGCCATTTTGTACCGATGATGCAAAAATCAGTTTTTTGTACAGAACTTCTATATGAAAGTTCTGATTTGAATAAAGTTTTGTATAAATGTTTAGTACCATGGGATACATCACATATAATACGGGTTTTTTTCTCGTGCGTAAATTATGCAAATTAGACTGACTTTGATTTATTTAGTGTTACTTTCAGAGCTGTAAGTGCCAAGCTGCTGTGGCTCGGGCTAGAGGCCGTATTTATGAACCAATCTTTACGAAACTTCTTGGGTACCTTTGTTATGACCCTGGGACGGGAACGAGTGTTTTTGGGTGTGGTCCAAAATTCAAGATGGCTGCCAGTGGCCATTTTGTACCGATGATGCAAAAATCAGTTTTTTGTACAGAACTTCTGTATGAAAGTTCTGATTTGAATAAAGTTTTGTATAAATGTATAGTACAATGGGATACATCACATATAATACGGGTTTTTTTCTCGTGCGTAAATTATGCAAATTAGGCTAACTTTGATTTATTTAGTGTTACTTTCAGAGCTGTAAGTGCCAAGCTACTATGGCTCGGGCTAGAGGCCGTATTTATGAACCAATCTTTACGAAACTTCTTGGGTACCTTTGTTATGACCGTGGGACGAGAACGGGTGTTTTTGGGTGCAGTCCCAAATTCCAAATGGCTGCCGGCAGCCATTTTGTACCGACCATGCCGAAATCTGTTTTTTGTACAGAACTTCCATATGAAAGCTCTGATTTGAATAATTTTTTGTATGAATGTTTAGTACCATGGGATACATTACATATATTACAGGTTTTTTTCTTGTGCGTAAATTATGCAAATTAGGCTAACTTTGATTTATTTAGTGTTACTTTCAGCACTGTGAGTGCAAATCCCAATACGGCTCGGGCTAGAGGCCGTATTTATGAACCGATCTTCACGAAACTTCTTGGGTACCTTTGTTATCACTGTGGGACGAGAAGGAGTGTTTTTGGGTCCAGTCTGAAATTCAAGATGGCCGCTAGCAGCCATTTTGTTCAAAATTAAGTGCAATCAGATTTTTGCGCAGAACTTCCAAATGAAAGATCTGATTTGAATAAATTTTTGTATGAATGTTTAGTACCATGGGATACATTACATATAATACAGAGTTTTTCTTGTGAATAAATTATGCAAATTAGGGGTCCGGGTGGGACTTAGAAAATTTTGGACCAAAATCCGGAAATTAGTTTTTTGTGTTTTGATGCATTTTGGTCAATTTTAAGAAGAAGAAGAACAAATTTTAGTCTGAAAATATTTTGTTTGGGACTGAAAATGTCCACACAAAAATAATAATCTACAATGATTGGTCTTAATCTGTAGTCCATTACAGTCACCTTGTAATTCTTTTATTATTGTTGACTGGGCCAAAACAAATACTAATTCCTGTCATATTCATTATTCAGTTGTCTTGGTCACAGCAAGTACTAATTCCTGTCATATCCAAGTTGAGCAACAGAGTCATTGACTCTTTCATTATATTCCTGTTCGAAAAAAATGGTTGTATTATGTAAATGGGTTGTCCGTCTGTCATCCATCCATCTGTTCGTCCATTTTTGTTGTCTGGAGATTTTCTCAGTTGTTTGAAGGCCATTCCCTTCGAAACTTGGAATGCATATTGGCCACCACGAGAACCTGTGCATGTGTGGATTATAGTTTTGGTGGAACTATGTTTGCTAGAGTTATGCCCTTTTTCAGCTTAGAATAATTTGCCTCATCGGTCTGAATTTTGAGAATAATTTGCCTCATTGGACTGAATTTTTTCTGAAGATTTTCTCGGCAGGTTATGTGGTAATATTTCAAAACTTGGCATGCATGTTCACCACCATGGGAACCTGTGCATGTGTGATTATATTTTTGGTGAGACTATTTTTGCCAGAGTTATGCCCGTTTTTGACTTAGAATAATTTACCACATTGGTCGAATTATTTCCGGAAACTTCGAAACTTGGTATGCATGATCACCACCATGGGAAACCTTGCACATGTGATCAGGTTATTTTTTTCTAGATTCATTCCCCTTTTCATCTTTGAATAATCAGCTGCATAAGTCTGAATTTTGTCCGAAGAGTTTCCCGGAGGTTTTATGGACAAATTCTTTCAAAACTTGGTATGCATGGTTACCACCATTGGAACCTGTGAATATAATTTTGGCTGGACTATTCATTCCAGAGTTATGCCCCTTTTTGACTTCAGAAATTTCTCATTTTTGTCAAAATTTGAGTTTTTTGGATGATAACTCGAGTTTGGATTTGTCAATCAACACCAAACTTGGTTTGTATCTCAGTCATCCTAAAATACATGTTCAATTCGAATTGGGATTCTGTCCGATGTTATTGGTGGTCCATGGATCAAAGCAGTAGTTATGTACAATTGATAAAAGCCTACTGGATGTATTATGTAGACTGCTCTTGTTCAACATAATATCAAGCCTTATGTAGGGTGTGTGCTTGGAGTGAGGGGTTGAAAACTAGACATAGCATTTCAGAGCCTTTTTGCTGATAGTCATTGCAGTATGAACACATGTACAAGGTGACAATTCCTTTTTGCCTCCATCTTTTTGATCCTTCAACATAAAAATCCTTAATCCTTGTAGACAGCTTGATCCAGGTTAGCATTCTAGGCTCACTTAAGTTTCTGGTATTACAAGTATCATCTCATTCATTTTAGGTAAAGGATTAATTTGTGCGTGTGTTTTTTTTTTCCAGAATATACAGTCCACTAATTGGCAGACGATGAGGTTTAAACCTCCACCACCTAAATCCAATATTGGATGGAGAGTGGAATTCAGACCAATGGAGGTAAATATTCTGCATTATTCATACCATGCTGATATATTTATTTGTACATTTGACCTTCTCTGTCATCATGACAGCAAACAATTTATGACAGTAGCACATCCGTTGGTTTTGTGAGTCCCATATTTCCCAGATTTAATGAGTGGGAGAAAAGATCAGTGATAAAAAATCAGATTGACCCTTCACCCAACTTATTTTGTTGATAACAAAAGCAGTGTTGTTCGTCGCTGCTCTATGGTTCTCTCTGTGTACTCTGGCTTCCTCCACCCATAAAATTGTCTGACATCAGGTGAATAATAAGTAAATAAATAATAACAGTAGTACCGTGGAACCCTGTTAACTGAATAGTCACTTTGCCAATGAAAATTATTCATTTAACAGGAGTATTCAGTTAACAAGGATTCTGTCACTTTCCTGTATTCTAGAAATAAACTTAATATTTATTCTATTATATCTTGTTTGACAGAGCTCATGGAGCTCTGTCAAACAAGATATAGTAGACCAAATGCCTGTATTGGATGTACTGAAGCCAAATAGGTCTATAAACAAAGGAAAACTAGGGAGAGTCAGGGTAATTTCTCAACAGGTTACAAGATTTTTTATTCAATTAACAGAGGTTTACTCTTTAACCTATACTCAATTAACAGGTCAAATTTGTACTGGGGGTATGGTAAATGATTTTGTTTTGGAAAATTATATTCATTTAACAGGGTTATTCAGTTATAGTCCAGTAGAATTAGCATAAACCCGGAACAAATTGCAATAGTTTTTTTTATTGCTGGATCTTGTTCTGGGGGTCACTCTTAGTCCCTCAATATAAAATAGGACAAAATTGGACCACCGGAAGTACCCTAATTTGCATAAATTCAAAATGGCCGCCTATGAGCACCTAGGGGAACGATATCTCCTAAACGGTGCGTTTTAGGCCTCATAAATGTATCATAAGCAGATAGGAAAGTGACCCCAAAGAATCCAAATATGTCATCAGAATTTGCATATGATGTCACATATGCAGGAAATGACGTCATAGTACCTAGATATGACGTCATAGGCATCTACCATGCCATAACTGAGAATGGAATCAAGAGTTTTGAAAAATGTCGTTTATTATGTGCCGACTTCAAACAATGACAGACATGCTGGTAACTCCTTGGGTAATCCAAGGTCTGTATGGAATTAGTCCTAACCAGTTTACCAACAAAATCTAAAAAAGGCTCTAATGTCAAACACAGTTCACTGCATATACAGCTGGTCTAAAATCTGCTTCCAAGATCATACTCCTAACTAATTACCTGGCCAGGAGCTGTAACCAGATAAATTTGTATGTACTTTCTAGACCTATATAGGCCCCATGGAATCCAAATACATCGACAGAATTTGCATATGGTGTCAGTTATGTCCGGAATGATGTCATCGATGACGTCATTTATACAATCTGTAAGGTATTTGCTTACATACAGTTTGAGGTTTTACTTAATCTGAATCGATATCGATATCGATATCTGCGGCAACGTCCCCCGTATTAGTGCACGATGTGCCTTTGCATCCTGTGCATGATGGTGAACACTCTAAGCCATTTTTCCGACAGCTGCAGCGTTGGGTGTCACAATCACCCTTGCATTGACACCGGATTACTTTTAACAGATATTCCGGTGCAGGAAGCAAGTCCATCTTCTTTGGCAGCATATGGCCATCTGACAGGTACCAGCCCCAATCCGTGGGATTCAGTTCTTCCCCCATCCAAACTTGGGCTTGATAGTAAACCCTCTGTGAGTGATATCTTGCTGCGTTGGATGTTGGAGGTAGTGTCTGCACTTGGACGCTGCGATTACTGGTAGCTACCTTTTCCGAGAACTTTCTGGCTCTGAGGTCATCAAGGCTTTCTTCTTTCTTTCCACCGCATAAAAAGCCAAGAGCGCATTCCCCTGCTTTTTCTACGTCATGTACCCCTAACCCCATTTGAGCCAACTTTTGGACATGTGACTTGAACTCAGGGTGATTTTGGGCTTTCTTCGCGGGCGCTCCTTTCCCTATCCCAAATATCCTCGATGTATCGCATCCAGCAATGGCATGGATCACTGGTAAGAGACTACACAATTCTTTCCCCAGCTGCTTCCTGAGGCAATCAATGTCCCAGACTCTCCTCTTCACCTCCTTCTCTCCACACTTGCGTTCTGACCTGAAGATGAGCCCTTTGCAGTCATCACTGCAATAGAAACACAACAGTACAAGAAGATCTGTGTCCTCTCCTATTAGATGGGTACAAGCAGATGTTGAACATTTCACAGCAGTTTTTACAATCAAGACATCGGCATCACCGTCTGCACCTAGGGTCTTGATGCCATTTTTACCCATCTTTTCCATCAGTAACTGTATGAAGCACTGCTTGTTCTCAGCATTTGCTAGAAAGTGTTCCTTTTTCGTAGTCAGTGGCATATTTGGGGAAAAAGAAACTCGTGGGCCAACAATTCCCTTCGTTCTCCTCTGATGGGTGACGTCTTTGGTAGTTGGGCCATGGGCATATCCGTCAAATACTACAATGGCGTTCTTGTAGTGCTCTTTGACATGGTTGACATAATGATCACAGATTTCCTCGTAGGTGTCGTCTTTCTTCCACGGTATTCTGTGAAGGAGAGACCCACCGTCTAATACATAGTAATCAGGAATGTGCTGCGGTGCGTCACCTCTAACTGCTGTTGGTGCACAGTTTTCCAGTGCGTCGGCAAGTAGTGGCTTATTTGCTTCTCGCATCACTCCATTGGCATCGAATAAGGACGCAGGATAGCTAGCGAGTTCGTGTTTGAACAGGCCCTTCAAGTCTCTGTTTGGTTCACTCTTGGCCACAAGGAGTAGGCGCTGGAACAGCAGTTGTGGATCAACTGGTACAGCAATGTTTTCATTGCCTGCAGATACCACTTTCTGACCCATTATTTTGACAGTGTCAGCTTTCTTAAATGAATACTCGAACAAATTCTGGCCGGACATCTTCTGTAGAATGGTTGAACCAACCTCTTCCGCTGTATGTGGGTTTGCTGAACTGTGTGCTACGACTCCAGTTGCAATGTTCCTTAGGTTGTCTGACTGGACAAATGGATTTCGGTCTTGAAGGAATTTTGAGATTGTGTCAGTGTCTTTGCAGTCCCGGGCTTTTCTTGACTCTGACATCTCCTTGTGCTGCTCGCTGGTGCAATAGTGGATCCCCGTTAGATTTTGCATGCCCTCATTTACAGATGCACAGGCCGGCATAGCTAACAACCAACGCGTCCTCTGGGTTTCCTCCATGCCACGACCACGGGTTAGTCCACCAGTTGACTTCAGAGACCGCATTAAGACCTGTTCAACAACAAGGTCGGTAGAGAGACGTGCCCAGAACCTGTCAGTTCTTCGAATGACGAATTTCCCAGAGCGAAACTGATGGAGAACATCCGGGTTAGACTCCTCCAAGTTGAGCATGTCTGTCAGGTAAACATGGCCGGACTTTGTGTAGTGTGAATGTCCTGCAGCAGCTAGATATGGCAACATCTTCCGCAGTGAGGACAAATGGAGGTCAAAATCGCCTGTTCGTTCTGCCTTCAGAAACTGGAGAAGTAGTTCGACCATAGACATGTACTGTAGCCACAGTTGGCCCATCGGAAACTCAGCATTCCTTGACGTCTGCCTCTGCAGGACCTGGCTTATTCTCTTGAAGACATCGTGGTTGCATGCTTCTTTTACTTGAATATCATCCGCAAGTAGACCATCGTATATCCTGCCCGCCTCTTTGAGATCTGGGTGCACATGATCTCTTTCACTCGCTGTCATCAAATCTGACTCTTTATATCCCTGTGGCAAGACATCATACGCTTCGCACAGAATCATTTGATTCAGAACTGCATAAATCAGTGTATGTCCCCGAATAGCCCTGGCATAGGCCTTTCCATTCAGGATGTAGTCGACTGCATTTTCAGCAAAAACTAATTCAAGTACCCCCCGAAGTCCGGAGGCATTCATGAGGTGTCCAATGCACCCAAGATAACTCATCATGAGGTGGAAGCTGCCTAACTTGAGGACTACTTTCTTCAGTTCGCTATTGTCCTCATGATGGATGATTGTCCGCGCTTTCAACCACAATGGTTGGTCAAATGTCAGAATAGGAACGGTACTGTGTTTCTTGCATTCTGCGACAACAAACAACAATGTAGAGTAGACACAGGACATGTTCGTAGGGTCTAAGTCTATCATTGGCAAAAAATGTATGGATGATTTACCTGGATGTTGGCCCTTGCATATAGCTTGCATGGTTCCTGACCACCCTGGTCTACTTGGACGCAGGGGCAAGGAAATCTTCCAGAGAAGATCTAGGTTGGCAGTAAGATCATTGACAATTAAATCAGGCAGTTTCTGAAAAAGCAATGACGACTTTTTCCCCAGATACCTGTTGTAATAATGGATGGCAATCCTAGCTGCCGGGACGCCATGATCTGGGTATGCTAAGAGCCGTGGTACTGGCTTCTGACAACGTACTTCTGGTGTACACGCTACCACTATTCCCAAACCATGGAATGTGCCACGTCCATCTAAGGTACGGAGGTTGTGGTCTACATTGTCAGCAATGTAATGGCCAAAGTGACCTGATATTGGGTAGGTCGTTTCACCTGACTTGGCTGCAGACTTGGAGAAGCGCAAAACCTCATCATATGATATGCATAAGCCATGAGCATAAAGACTGTCTATCAAAAATCTAGAACCGTACAAATGGTGCAGTTGGATTCCTAATCCAAATGGGATGGGCGCAAGGACACTTCGAGGCCTACTAGCTTGTATGATACATTGGCCTATTGTGGCAACCTTCAGGGCATTTGCACCTGGGAAAAGACCAGACAAAATAAGCTGTAGTGATTCTGGTAAATACTTCAAGCTGAGATCAATAGACCTAAGTTGAACTGGGTCTGGGTAGGTGGATTTAGACGTGTCCAGGGCTTTAATGTCTGATTTGATGAGTTCACATGCAGCCTTGATAATTCGCCGCTTCTCTTCAGCTTCACTGTCCTTTTTTTGGAGTCTCATAAAATTCCTGGAGAACCTGCGCTGCTGCTTTCCTGAATGTCACAATGTTCGGTCTGCCATCAATGTTCGTGATAACAATCTGCTCTCCAAAATGTTCAAATAACTTTACACGCATATAGTTTGGAGAATATGGGTCTTCACATATCTTTGACATTTCGGTAACAAGATCAGTGACTGTGGTTTGCTCATCGTCGTTTTCCTGTAGGTCAGCGATGACCTGCAGGAATGCCTCTTCTTGTGAAATGTTTTTCCTCCTCCCTCGCTTGGTCGGTGGAATACTACAGTCGGTGTCACTTCTATAACGGAGTGGTATCTGTTTTCCTGTTCTGAAGTTTACACTACAAACTGTGTGGTAAATGGAATCTGCAGCTGGAAGGTCAATGCAAGATGCCAAGCGTCCTCGAACTTTCTGTGACCAAGGATCGTCAGCGGGCCTTTTGTCGCATGCTTTAACGATAGAGCTCTGGAAATCCCACGTTCGAACAGGGTAAGCATCATCAGAGTTGGTGTCTGCTGGCATCCCACAAAGGAAGCAGTGTTCTTTGAAGTTAAATATTGGATCAATAGAACGGCGACTTGGCGGCTCTGGCTCTTCCTGAAACTTTCGCTTTAACGATGACTCTATAGATTTCTTGTTGCAAAAGTTTAGCCTGCATTCAGTGTGGAATTTCTGCCCCACCATGACGTTGATGGCAACTCCTCTAGATGTAGCAGCTTCCCTCACGCTATGGGCACCCTTTTCAGTCAAAGTAAACGTTTTTCGGCTGTCATCAAGCGGTTTGTTGCACATTCCACACTTTGTATCATCCATGGTAGATGTCGCCCTGAAAATAGAAACAATGATTTAAGGGCCAGCACAAAGCAGCCATTTTCAAACTGGAAATTTTCACCACTTTTGAGTTTCAAATTTGTGTAGTACCTTCCACACTCACAAAAAATAGCATAGGTTTCCTTGTACCCTTACCCTTTCTATGCTTCCTTTCAATCTCTGGAATTATGAGTGACTTTGTTGCTGTTGTTTTTTTTCAGATTTTTGGTAAGCGAATAACACTAATAGCAGCATAGCACATGGTACAGTCAATGTGATATACTAACGTTTGTAAACTGTACCCTATAGTCTGTAAATTATGCAAAGGTCATGCATGGATGCTTCAGGAATTTTCTTTCATTTAGTTTAAAAATTGGCCGAAATAGGTCTATAATGGTTTGTCAAAGTATAGACAAATGTGTCTGGTTACAGCTCCGGTCAGTTAATCTGGTCGGAATAGCATCTTGGAGGCAGATTTTGAGACCAGCTGTATTAAGTGAAATGTACTTGACATTGGCATGTTTTTTTTTTAGTTTTAGTTTTTTGTAAACTGGTTGGGACTAATTCCATACGAGCCTTGGATTGCCAAAGGAGTTACCAGCATATCTGTCATTGTTTGTTGTTAGCACAAAATAAACAATAGACATTTTCTATGGCTGTTGACTCCATGCTCAGTGATGGCATGGTCGAGGCCTACGACGTCATATCTAGGTACTATGACATCATTTCCTGCATATGTGACATCATATGCAAATTCCGATGACATATTTGGATTCATTGGGGTCACTTTCCTATCTGCTGATAATACATTTATGAGGCCTAAAACGCACCGTTTAGGACAAATCGGTCCCCCATCTGCTCAATGGCGGCCATTTTGAATTTATGCAAATTAGGGCATTTCCGGTGGCCCGATTTTGTCCTATTTTATATTGGGGGACTCAGAATGATCCCCTGAGCAAGATCCAGCAATAAAAAAAACTATTGCAATTTGTTCCAGGTTCAGCCATTTTGGGGCTAATTCTACTGGACTATTAAGAGATATCCAATTAAGTGGGCTCCATTGTATTTGTTCTTAACATTCTGCTTCCTATAGGCGTCAAAGTAACAAACTTTCAAGAACCAACTTTTTATACCCCTGCCATACAATGGCTGGTGTCATTTAATGTTACCCTTGTCCGTTCATCATTCTGTCATTCCAGAATAACAGTTTTTCAGACTTTTTTTCACCATACATTGAAATAATTGGCTGATTTCTGGTATGGCTTTGTCATGGGTACCTACAAATCGAGTTTGTGTTTGGTTCCAGTTGGATGTTTTTTTCTTGAGTTATTGACCTTGAACTTTTCCATCATTCTGAAATAACACTTTTCCAGACTTTTTTTTACAATACATAGAGAGTAATCGCTTGACTGGACTGGTTACGTGAAGTAATTCATGAGAGGTGAGGGATGTTGTAGAAACATGAGTGTGCGAATGCGCACAAGTTTTTTACAATATAGTCCCTCGCCTCGAATGAATTATTTCATTTTACCAGTCCAGTCAAGCGATTACTCTGTTTATTACTTTTCATTATTAACTATGATTATATTATTTAACCCTTTACCTAACTTAACGGACAGTGCTATTCTCAAAAATCGCCAGTTAATATTCATTAATTTTTCATTTTTTGTCTCTAAAACATAGGTTATGACCCCTCATTGGAACGAGCTCATTCCAATGAGGGGTCATAACCTATGTTTTTAAGACAAAAAATTAAAATAATAGTTATTCAAGAATTTTTTTTGCAAGTGTCGTCTGCTTTTCATGTTAGGTAAAGGATTAAAAAAACAAAAAAAACAATTCCCTATTACACCCACGGCAAAGCGTCTTCATTTGCGTGCACGGATACATGACCCAATTGTTGATTGCACAATTCACTTGTGAAGTTATCGTTTATAATCAAACCCGGAAATCCAAGTAAATCACACCTTGGAAAGTAATAAATTGAGATTATTGGCTGATTTTTTGGTATGTAGCTTTGTCATAGGCACCTACAAATCAAGTTCAATTTTTGGTGATGGTTGAATTATTTTTTTTGCCGAGGTATTGACCTTGAACTTAGTTTAAGATTCTGAAATATAAGTTTTCCCGACTTTTTTCACCATACATGGAGATAATTGACTGATTTTTTATATGTGGTTTTGCCATGGGTACCTATGATTTGAGTTTGTGTTTGATCTCTGACAGATGTTTTTTTAGCAGAGTTATTGACCTTGAACTTATTTATGATTCCAAAATAACAGTTCATCATTCTGTCATTCCAGAATAACAGTTTTTCAGACTTTTTTTCACCATACTTTGAGGTAATTGGCTGATTTCTGGTATGTGGCTTTGCCATGGGTACCTAGAAATTAAGTTTGAGTTTGGTTCTGGTCGGTTGATTTGTTGAAGAGTTATTGACCTTCATCTTAGTTTATGATTCCAGTTTTCAACACCTTTTTCACCACACAGAGATAATTGGATGATTTCTGATATGCAACTGTGGCACTGGTACCTTCAAATCGGGTTCAAGTGTGGTCCCAGTCGGATGTTTATTTTTATACAGCAACCAATGGCCCAGACTAGCTGGTGCTAACTCAAAAATTAATCCAGGGCCAAACACAAAATTTGCCCCCCAATTCCCCAAATTTGCATGCAAAACCGAAAAATTCAAGTCCTATCTGGTCCTCCATACTTTTGAGATCTGTGCATGCGCAGTATCCAGGCAGGTACCGAAATTGGCGCAATCCATCATTCTTTGTTTGTCCCTAAAGTCAGCAACAATGAATGAACATCTGTGCTTTTAAATCTCCTTTTTTGAGGATGCCGGACACAAATCAATGGTAAAATTGGTGGATCCAAGGAAATAAATGGATGATGGAAGTGAACAATGGTGGTTTGGAGTGTTCAGGGCTTTGACTTTATAATTTTTATCAAAATTATTTCATGTTTTCCAATTTTGGGACATGGGCCTGACGTCATCATTCTTGCTAATGATTTATCCACTGTTTCTTAAGTGTTCCTTCCCTATCCTTCCTTGAAGCCCTCCTGTTAAACTCCCAAGCTTTTTGGCTTATTTTTATTGAAAGTTTTTATTAAATTTCTTGTAAGTTTAACATGTATTACAGAATGTTTATTCTGTTTATCCCCATGGTTATGTCCTCACCCTAGGGTTGATCGGTCATTTGGGTCATGCATCTTCTATCAGATGTATTGTTTTTTCTTAATTTGAAGATCTTGCTTTTCATCTGGGAGCTTTAAAAATCTGTTACTGACTTTGGGCCTTTTTTGTGTGCCTGATGTCTTGTTTCCAGTTTTTTCCTTGACATTGTTTACATTGACAACATCCTTAAATATATGTAGTATTTAGTTATTATTACTGTAGGATTGCTGTAAGATACATTATTTAATATTTCGGTAGTGTAGCAATCATTTTGGGAGTTTTGTCCACACCTAGGCTCTATCAGGATACCATTGAGCTCTTCATGTTCCCTTTGGGAACTTGGGCTTTTGTCAAATTTTTTTCGAAAAAGTTTTTGAATTTAATTTTACAATTTCGATTTTGTTTGTTGATTATTATGTATCTTTATCATATATTTATTGTGGAGTTTGTGGGAGTACGATTGACATAGTTTTGATTAATCATGAAAGCTTATTGCTCAAAATGCAAGACGAGGAAGTCTTCCTCAGATTTACATGCATGTTGCCTTGCCTGGAGTCGATGTACTCCTACGAATTTTTGTCCTACATGTGTTGATTGGGATGACAAACGTTGGACGCGGGTGTCATGATATGTTGCCAGTTCTCTCGCCGCAAGGTTAATCAAGTTTTTCAGTTTCTTTTTCAGAGGAACAGGAACATGGTGATGGTAATGTGACACCAACCAAAAGTGTGCTACCGTCGTCGCGCTCTGATAAGCAAACAGAGCTAGCTGCTAAGGTGCTCTTGAATATTAGGCAAGGGATAAGGCCACTGGGTGGTGGTCTTAATCCTTTGCCAGCAGCTAGATCGACTGCTGAAGCAGTTACTCTGTCCATAGGAGCCGTGACACTGGGTATGTCTGTTGCGGTTGAAGGAAGGATGTGGGTAGAGTGAGCACCTTAAAAACAAAACAAACTTACCCAGTGACGATAGAACTATGGAGGAAGCCAGCAAGTTTCTTGTAGGGAGGCTAGGCAATGTCTGAAAAAGCCATGAGCGGGAGAGGTCTCTCTTTAACCCAGCAACATCTGGGGCCAGATGTTATGAAAAACTTGCACGGGCCGGAACATACATCCACACCTGCTGCTCGGGACGCTCCGCCTGGACTGCAGCTGGCCTCGGCTACACTCACGGCTTCTTCCGCTACGATCATTACGCAGACACAACCGCATCCTAGCTACCCGACTTCGGTTATCCACCTGCTACGCGAAAATGAAACCACTCTTTGCCCGTGAAGTCAGACCATCCAGTAGCTAAGGAGCCGAGGCCTCGATCGTCGGGACGTGTGGAGAAGAAATCCCTCTCCAGAATGCCGTCCCAGGAGCAGCAAGCAGCTAAGAAACAGAAAACTGCTGCTCCTCAGGCCTCAATGACGGACTTGCTGTAGCAGATTACACAGCTGATTGCATGTGTGGGAGCAACCTCCCTCAGACGGATGGTGTTGAGTTGGTCCAGTCGTCTGTTCACGCAGATGTAATGGACCAAGATTCTCAACTGATTCACACGGATGGTGAAAGGGATAAGGAAGAGGATTACCCTTCCCTTTTGGAACAACACATGGTTGCAATGGATTTTATCCATCAATACTACCCTGAGTTTGTTCGAATCAGCAAGCTGCAACAACAAGAGAGAAACCGCTGGCATCTCTAGACGCAGATTTTATATGGAGGAAGGAAGAAGTTCTTTCTTTCCCAGTTCAGTCTAGGCAGGTGTCGAAGGCCTTCGGCCATGTAGACAATGCCATATTTAACTTCTCGAATGCGAGGAAAAGAGGTAATTTCTTGTCAACATCTAAAAAATAAATATACTGTTCCTTGGCCCATGTTCATTTAAAACGGTTGGAAAAGATGTGCAGAGAGCTCCACTGCGTTTGGATGAGCAGGCCGCGGATTTAGATATATCCTTACCTGCATCATTCAGCATTCACTCAGATGTAATGGAAACTGCAATTTCATCGATTAGAGCGAATTTTGACACAATGTCCTATGCAGATCACCTTATCAGAGCTATGGCGCAACATCTCAACGGGAAGGAATTTGAGGATGAGTGTACCTCGCTTAGAGTTCTTTCCAGGGCAATCATGTATGTCACGTATAACTCCGTCCTGACAGTGGCTAATCTGGAGTTAATTAGACATGATGCTGTCCTTGCATTGTCATCACTTATAGATAACAAGGTAAAAAGCTCTCTCCAGGTCGCTCCGATCTCCGGACATACTATCTTTGACGACAAGCTTTCGTTAGTATACGAATAAGCTACTAAGAAAACTTCCAGTGCTCTGCTATTGAAGTTGGCGTCTCAACAACCCACTTCAGCAGACCAGAGTAAGCAAGGACATTCCAAATCCAAATCATCCAAAGGGAACTCATCGCGAGGTACAAGAAACCCTCATACAATTACTCAGGAGGTCGTCAATATAGCGACTCGGGAAAGGGGCATAGGTCTGATCGGGACTATCGGTCAGATGCCCCTAAGCTGATGGGGCGAGGATTTTCGTGGGTAGGATGTAGTTTCTACTCCCGTAAGCCTCGCAAGTCCTACAGGTGATGTTCAAGACCTCTATTGCTTGCCAGTTGGCAGAAGGTTATCAAACTTCACGAGAAACTGAATAGCAGTCACGGAAGATCTGTGGGTGAGAAGTGTAGTCTCGGACGGCTTACAGCTGTCTTTCCGAGTGAAAACCCCACTAAGGAGATGTCCACGTTGGACTAATCTTCCAGTAGATCCTTTCAAAAGAGAGTCTCTCCTTGCGGAGGTACAGGCTCTCTTATTAAAGGAAGCAAAAGAGGTCGTTGAGAAACAAAATTCTCAGGGTTTTCACAGTCACCTGTCCACATACCGAAGCCGGACGGCTCCTTCCGACCATTAATAGACTTGAGCTGGATAAACAACCTTATCGTGGCTCCAAAGTTGTGTATGGAGACCATTCGGCCGGAAAGAGCGAGCATTCGAGTGAACGACTATGCAGCAAGCATAGATCTAAAGGATGCTTACTTTCATGTCTTGGTACATCTGGCATTCAGAAAGTACCTGTGGTTCACTGTACAAGAGAAGGTTTATCAGTTCAGAGCAATGTGCTTTGGTCTGAACCTGGCTCCCTGAGCATTCTCTCGAATAATGAACTCAGTAATGTCATACTTCCAAGCTCATTCATCTGCGGTAACGTCGGCTTACTTGGACGACATTCTGCAGAGATACGGCAACAGAATTATACTTCAAAATGATGTTCAGAGTCTACTTCTATTACTCCGATGTCTTGGTTTCATCGTAAATGAGAAAAAGTCAGATCTAGCTCCGTCCAAGTAATTCACTCACTTGGGAATGAGCTTCGAGACCCACAACAATCTGGTTCATCTGCCATTACCCAGAGCGAAATTAGTCAGTTGTTATGCTCGCTTTTGTCTCCACTCAGACGCATTAACAGCGAGGGAATTCCTGCAACTGATGGGGCTGTGCGGAGCAGCTGCAGATCTTATTCTCATAGGCCACCTGTGCACGCATCCCCTCCATATATTCTTACTCAGAACTGGAGTGTGAAGATGCATTCGCTCAAAACCTGTATTGTTTTAACGGACCCAGTAAAACAAAAGGTTCAGATTTGGGCAGATCTTCAGTGGTTAACTTAGGGAGTTTTGCTGCAACTGCTGGATCAGGCTTTCACGATTATGATGGACGCGAGTCAGATGGGCTGGATTGACCCTAAGTCCCGCAGACTTGAAGTGTCAGGGTCTTCGGGACTCTGGTTCCTAGAGAAGCACATAAACATCAAAGAGATGATGTCAATATGGCTAGCACTTCAATATTGGATTCGCCTAATAGCGAACGTCCATGTTCAAATTCAATTCGACAGTTGTTGCTTACCTCAGGAACCAAGGCGGCACTCATTCAATTCCATTATGTGAATTAACGGAGAGGATTCTCCTATATGTCATGAATCATGGCATTCAGCTCTCTGTCCGTCATATATCTGGTCGTCTGAACGTACTAGCCGACTTGCTCTCTGGGAAAGGTCGCCTGCTGTTATCGGAATGGACTCTTAACAAGTGAATATTCAAACAGATTTGCTACCAGCGGGATCATCCCATGATAGATCTTTTTTGCGACCCACCTGAACAATCGGTTACCGACGTTCGTGTTGCTGTGACCAGATCATCAAGCATATGCAGTAGACGCTCTGTCAATTTCATGGGACAGAATGATAGGATATGCATATTCACCAACTCCGTTGATTCAGCAGATTCTGTTAAAGACCAAACAGTTTCGTTGCAAAATTCTGCTAGTAGCACCTCTGATGTCACAGAAACCTTGGATCAATCTCCTCAGGTGTCTGTTATGGGGCATTCCCCGGAAGCTTCCTCCACAAGAGGACCTTCTTTATAAGGGGAAGTTACGTGCACTGCATCACAACCTGGAAGGTCTCATCCTTCACGTATTTCCGTTGTGTGGTCCTTCTTTCATTGGAAACAGTCTACAGGACGCGCATTGGACACAATTTCCAACTGCAGTAGGTCCTCCTCTTCGTTGAACTACGCAGCGAAGTGGAGGGTTTTCTTCCATTGGTCTGAGGATCAGTCAATAGACGTATATGATCTGTCCATACCAAATATTGCTGATTTCCTGGTCTACTTGTTTGACGATCTCAAACTGCAGCCTGTCACTATTAAGGGCTATATGTCTATGTTACCAGATATTTGCGCTCATCATGATAACTTGGCTATTGGATCAAATACTTCATTATTCAAGCAACTTAGAAATTTCTCTATCAATAGACCTAGAACACTAAGATTAATTCCTAAGTGGAATTTGGCTTGGGTTTTGTTGAAGCTCAAAGAAGCTCCCTTTGAGCCATTGAACGTTGTAGAGTTCAAATTCTTGACCTATAAAATGGCATTTCTCTTAGCCTTTGCATCTGTTAGAAGAGTCAGCGAACTTCATGCTTTATCTGTTGATGAATCTCACTATCGTAGTGTGGGTAATACCATTACCCTCACTACGGAAGTGGGGTTTTCGGCTAAGAATCAGATTCCAGACAAGTGGCCAGAGCCTGTTGTCATTAAGGCTTTACCGTCCTCCGATAACCGTAGACCTTTGCTGTGTCCAGTTAGAGGTATGCGCATTTATAAACGTCGATCAGATTTTGTTAGAAAGGGAAGAAAACGTTTCTTTCTTTGATTCCTAACAGAAAGGATATTTCTGTTCATGGTGTCGCTAGATGGATTCAGTTGGCAATATGCATTGCCTATGAAAATCTATCTTCGGATCAACATTCTGTTAATAAGATATAAGTACACGAGGTTAGAGCAGCGTCCACTTCTTGGGCTTATTCCAACAGTATAGCTATTACTGATCTTATGAAGGCTGCATACTGGTCACAGCCCTCTTTATTTACCAAGTTTCTACCTGAGAAATTTAGAGTCCATCTCTGATGACCTTAGATCTTTGGGTCCTCTTTCTGTTGCTCAGAATGTCGTCCATGAATGGTTACATCTATATGGTCTCTAGGTAACCCGTTCCTGCACTGACGTTCTGCTGCCCTCTTCGTTCTAAGGAAGCTTACCTCAGAACAAGGGGAAGGGTGGGGGGAGGGCGGGGGTTCCCTTATGATCATCTGGCTTTATAGTGAAAAGCAAGGGAAGACCTTCTCCGGTGTCATTAGTCCTGAGTCGATGCTGGGATGGTTTTAATGTGTAGCTTGGTGTGAAGCAATAACTATGTCTCATTTATGTATGTTTTTTTAAAGTGTAGCTCACTGTGAAGCATTTGTATATATGTTACGTGTCAAATGGGCATTCAGACACTTTTAAATGAGTATGAAGAGTCTCATTCTCTGGACTATCTTTATATATTGGTTTTCCTTCACCGAATTAGCATAATGGGTTATGCTGGCATTAAATGGAGAAATTATATATTATGTAATACTCAATTGCATTGTTATTGTTATGCCTTTCTCTTTTCTCGTAAAGGAGAATAACATATATAATTCCTATCTTTTCCTATTCTCCTGTAGGAGCTATCCTTTACTGAAGTAATTGAGAGATTGGATTTTCCTTTAAGTCCAAGGCCCTCCAGCCTTTTTACAATTCAGCTAGTATGGACCATTTGTTGTTGTATAAAAATATGATAAATTTTAAGTAATTTGTATATTTTTTATACTTACCAATGGCCCAGACGATTATGGCCCTCCCATGAGTGGGCACCCGTACCTCCACACTGTTTATAACCTTTAACAGGCAATCTGTAAAAAGAATGATGGTCAGCGCCAATTTCGGAGTACCGTCCTGGATACTGCGCATGCACAGATCTCAAAAGTATGGAGGACCAGATAGGACTTGAATTTTTTGGTTTTGCATGCAAAGTTTGGGGATTTGGGGGCAAAATTACTTAAAATTTATCATTTTTGTGGAGTTATTGACCTTGAACTTAGATTATGTTGTGAAAACTTCGAAAACCATTTTTGAGTGTGAGGTGTTGTCATCACTTGATGTCCGGTATCTGTCGTCCGTTGTCTGGCGTCCATTATCTTTTGGAGACTTGTTTTCTTCTTCAAAGCCACTGGGCCAAATTCAAATATATATTGTACAGACCATCTTTGGAGTATACCCTATCTATTTTGTTCAAATATTTTGTTCAAATCAAGCAGCTGCCATCTTTGGGTTGTGGTTATTGCCCCCAAAAGACTCAAAATCTTTTAAAATCTTCTTCTCATGAACCTCTAGAGAGAATGCCTTGATATTTGGTATGGAACATCCTTTGGTATTGAAGATTAAAGTTTATCCCAGAGAAGTTTGTAGGTCAATATTTGGGCTTTCTGTGGCTCCACCCAAAATTTGTATTTCAAGAACGGATGGGCAGATTTGAATCAAATTTGGCATGTAGTATAAGTGGGTCCTAAGTATTTGATTGATGCCGAAAAACATTTTCACAGCCCCCTTGGGAACCCCAGGGGCTTAAAATAGAAAAAAATTCAAACGCCCATATTTTTCAACCACACAAAACAGAGAACTGTTATTTGGTATGAAGCATACTTAGGACCTGTAGAATGGAATGGTATACAAAACTTGCCATAAGTTGTGTCAGGGTGTTTTTTTTGGGGGGTGGGGGCATTGGAAAAATGCTGAGACAGCATATCATATTTGCAAAAATTTTTAAAAATTTATCAGAATCTTTTTATATTTCGTATACATCATCCATAGGGGGAGGGGAGGGGGGGGGGGGGGGGGGTCAACTACGAGTGCTTTCAAATTAAGCATCTCCGTTCATATTTGGTTTCAGTACATGAACCCAAATTTTAGCTTAGTGCAATATGGGGAGTAATCTTTAAAAATCTTCTTCAGATCCACTTGTCAGATTCTTTTGATATTTGGTATACAACATCTCTATGAGTATATGAGGGTCAGATTGAAGTTTGTTCAAATCAAGTCTTTGGGTTAATATTTGGGCTCCCTGTGGAAACGCAAACTTTAACTTGGTGCAATAAGAGAAAATTTCTTTAAAAGTCTTTTTCAGATCCACAAGTCAGAATCTTTTCATATTTGGTATACAATTACAGTATCTCCGCGGGAGGAGGGGGGGGGGGGGGGGCAGCTCTTTATTGGAACCCAAAGTTTAACTTAGTGCAATATGAGACCATTTCTTAACAAATTTTTTTGAGGTATCAGATTCAGGTTTGTTCAAATCGAGTCCCTGGCTTAATGTGTGGGTTCTCTATGGGAACCCCAAGTTTAACTTAGTGCATTATTATTATTTCCAAAACTGCACAGTTGAGAATATTGTTGTTTAGTATGCAGCTTCCTTAGGTCCAGTGGAATCAGATGGACCCAAAAAATTGCTTTTGGTTTTGTCATGGGGATGCCCATTTTAACCCTTTACCTAACATGAAAAGCAGACGACACTTGCAAAAACAATTCTTCAGTAACTAATGTTTTTAATTTTTTGTCTCAAAAACACAGGTTATGACCACTCATTGGAATGAGCTCGAAGAGCTCGTTCCAACGAGGGGTCATAACCTATGTTTTTGAGACAAAAAAATGAAAAAATAATGAAAATTAATTGGCGATTTTTGAGAATCGCGCTGGCCGGTTTTGGCTGTTACGTTGGGTAAAGGGTTAACACTGTTGGCATTCACTTTTTTCAAAGGAACTCAGTAGGTCAAAATGTGGGTTCCATTAAAAATTTTGATTTTCAGAACCAATGAGCAGGTTTGAACCATTTATTTATTTATTTATTGGTGTTTAAGGTCACAGACTTATGCACAATGGCTAATCATGACTGTGACAGTTTTAGGGTTGAAGAAGCCGGAGTACCCAGAGTGAACCACCGAGCAACGACTAGCAGCTGCCAACTCCCCAACATTGTAACTCCACACTGCAGCACAGGCAGGGTTAGATTGGTTGAAGAAATGCGCACCATCGAAATGCAGTATGCCTTAGTACACAGCATCATCACGCCTGCATGTGGACAATCGGGTAAAGTGCCTTGCCCAAAGGTTTAAACCAAATTTGTCATGTAGTATATAACTGAGTCATAAGTACTTCATTTATGCCCCAAATTTTTATACCCCACAAAATGAAGTTTTAGGGGAGGGAGGGTATATAGGAGTCAACTTGTCGGTCAGTCTGTCGTTGTCGTTATCGCAGTCGTCGTTGTCAGTCTGTTGCACATGTAGACTTGTTGAGCAAACTACTTCCACACTTTTAGCCACATTTTCATGAAACTTCACAAAAATGATAATGATCAACATGATGAGGAGCAGTGCGTGTCATATAGTTTTTTTCCGATCGGATGGCAGCCACATTGGAGGGGTTTTTTTATGTAAACTTGTGGAGCGAACTACTTCCACAGTTTTAGCTGCATTTTCATGAAACTTCACAAAAGTTTCCCAATCGGATTCAAGATGGCTGACTGGCAGCCATATTGGATTTTTTTTATGTAAACTTTTGGAGCAAACTACTTCCACAGTTTTAGCTGCATTTTCATGAAACTTCACAAAAGTGATCAACATGATGAGGGGGAAGTGCTTGACATAATTTTTTTCCTGTACAGTTTCAAGATGGCCGACTGGTGGCCATATTGTTTTTTTTTTTAACTTGGAAAAATTGAATGCCACTTATCAGTCACCCACACTAGACCGTATGCCACAGTGGAGGTATAACGAGCGACTGATCATCTCTAGTTTTTTTGTTTTTTTTGGTGGGGGGGGGGGGGGGGGGGGGGGGGGTAGAGAGACCTACAGGAGTTAAAACAAACAAAAATTTCGTTCAGACACTTTTTTGATTCTTCACAGAACAGAGCTTTGTTTTTGGCTGGGAAGCTTTCCTGGGACCAGCAGAAATGAATGGCCAAAAAAGTTGTCTTTGGTTGTGTCATAGCAAATCAAATAATTGCTCTTGCTTCTGATCATTTACTAACATACTCATCTCCTTTGACAACTTGAGCCAGGTGATCTTTTTAGGCTCACTCGAGCCTCTGTTTCACTATATGTTCAGATAACTAACTGATGTCTGGTATGTGGCTTTGTCATGGTTACCTGCAAGCCAAGCTGGAGTTTGGTTGTTGTAGGATGATTTTTTGCAGAATTACTGACCTTTTACTTTAATGGGGTTATTGCAAACAGCCAATCATGTTTCAGGCGTGTAAAGTCAATGCTTAACCCATCACCCAACGTAACAGCCAAAACCGGCTAATGCTATTCACAAAAATTGCCAATTAATTTTCATTATTTTTTTCATTTTTTGTCTCAAAAACATAGGTTATGACCCCTCTTTGGAACAAGCTCATCGATAACCTATATTTTTGAGGCAAAAAATGAAAAAAATTAGTTATTCAAGAATTTTGTTTGCAGCTGTTGTCTGCTTTTTATGTTATGTAAAGGGTTAATCATGTTACCTCGTGGGGGAGTGGGGGGGGGGGGGGCGGGCACATACATGTCATACTGACACATCTAGTTCTCATAATTCAACTTGGAATTTAACCAATTCAGTGTTGTTTGACAGAACTCATTGAGCTTTTCAATTCCTAGCTAGTCACATTAGGCAAAAAAATGTGTTTTGATTCTCAGGTATTGGTACAGCGGGTCCAACTTAAGTAGAAACTGATATCAAACTAATGCTATTAATTTTGCAAATGACAAACCATTTACCATACTTTTGTCCTATTAATTGCATATTGTAAAAAATTTAAAATATTAAATGCACGAGAACGAAATGTATTTTTTTCATTTGGCCTAATAGTGTCCATTTATTAATGATTTGTTTCCTTTTTCAGGTTCAGCTGTCTGATTTTGAAAATGCTGCACATGTTGTTTTTATTGTTTTACTCACAAGAGCTATTTTATCATATAAACTCAACCTGCTGATTCCAATATCAAAAGTAAGTTCAGCTTTGCTTTGGGTTTTCAGCTGTATCAGTCCTATTAGCTGATAGGCTCACCTGAGCTTCTACAAAATCGCTGATTATATGCTCACCAGACTGAAAGTCAGTGAGGGATACTACCACCACTTGGTTTCCATTCTCCTACGTTCATAAGCTAACCCTATTAATTGAATATAACTTCCATCTACAAAACCAATTGCTATACCTTCAATGAATATTTGATCAGTTAATTGCATATATGTTTTGGGATGAGCCAATCTATCGGTAAGCAATCGGCAGATAAAAGCCTATCGGCAATCAGTATGAATACCACGAAAAATATCTGCTCTTGCTGATTGTTGAAAAAAATTATTGGGTACCTATTCTAATTCTATTTCACAGCCATTTTAATGTTCTGCTAATAACTACCATATATGTCCGTGTATAAGTCGCCCCTGTGTATAAGTCGCACCACCAACTCACACTTGGAATTCCTCCCTTTTGCTTAAAGCCCATGTATAAGTCGCACACCCATTTTCAAATATATGCAGTCAAGAAGAATTAGTTGCAAGTTACGTTTTGCCAATTTGGGACAGTTTGGGATGCAACGGAAATAGTTTTCACAAGTTATCACATGGTGAATAAGATAAAAGAATAAAGGAAAATTATTATTAATAAGATAAAAGAATAAAGGAAAATTATTATGAAAGATTTAAAAAATACTCGCATTCATGTGTTTTTCGTTGTTTGTTTATCACCCCAATATCTTCATCCCTGTCAAGAAAATCCAACACTCGTTTGTGACTTAAACTTCATAGTTTCAGAATCAGAGCACCATTTGCACCGTAACCTGCGCAGTTGTTGTGCTTATGTCGGTTTTTCCTGAACGTGAGAACGTTCTGGAAAAACCAATAAAAATACAACAAATGTGCAGGTTACAGCACAAATTGTTACCTTAGGATACCTTAGGATCTTCGAAGCACTCAGGCCTATTGGCCTCTATATCCTTATTGTCTATATCCAGTCCAAGTTGGTTCTGTATGTGACTTCCGCGTTTGTCGTAGTTTGCATAAAAGTTATATTTGAGATCTATGTTCGCCCAGTATCGGTCAAGTCTGACTTTAAATTCAAAAACTGATTTAGCATCAGTAACTTTCTGGGGCAGGCTGTTCCATATATCTGTAGATCTTCTAATAAATGAGTTCTTTCTGTGGATTTTGGTCGTGATCATATATAAGCATTGTTGGTGCTATTGAAACTGACTTTACCTGGTGCACGTGTTCATAATTTATAACCGGACATTTTCCACGTAAAAAAGTGTGACTTATACATGGACATAAATAGTAACAAATGTGCTGTGCATTACACTGTGTAGATCAGAACCCCCGACGTAACATTTAATTTCCACCAACGGCAACCAAAAAAGAGAATTGCTTGTCCCGAGCGACCAGTGCTATTTTGGCTTGCGTTTCATATTAAACTTGAAAAGGTATGTGCTGTTAAAATCATTAAATAGTTGCCTTATGTATTGAAACATCTATTATATGGTCTATCAATAATGATACTGTGACATTTTTTTTACCACGAGGGCAAATCCAGCAGGCATCGGTGCACTTGATGTGCTCCCTCCTCTTCCCTCCCCCACTAGTTTTTCCCGGAGATGGGTTGAGCATGGTGGATATTTGCATTGGGTGCGAGGTAATTGCATCTTTTCGGATTAAATTTCAAAATTTGGTTCACAGTACACGCCGGTAAACTTGAGCCTAGGTGCCCCCCCCCTCCCCCCCCCCCCCCCGGCCCGGGCCCCACTTTCGTAAAGTCCTTCATCCGCCACTCAACCAACTCAGCTATTTTCAAAATTGCTGACAGGGCTTTCGGTTTGCCATACGTGATGCCCAATATCTCTCACCAATTTTATTTTGCTTCGTTCCATGACTGATTTTAAATAATATAAGTGATCTCAGACTTTGATATCATGAACCTTTTCAATTTTTATGCCCCCTGAATTAAGTCGGGTGGCATATAGTGATTGAAGTGTGCGTGTGTCCATCCGGGTGTGTGTGTGTCTCTGTGTGTGTGTTTGTGCCCGAGCCAATAACTCGAAAACTGTTAGGGCCACAGTCATCAAACTTCACATAATTATAAAGGAGGATGTGTCACACACCATAGCTGGGTTCGTACCTTCAAGGTCAAGGTCACATTTCAAGGTCACACTAAAAATCAGTCAATATTTGTGTCTCGGCCATAACTCAGAAACAAATCATAGTACAATTGTTAAACTTTTTACAAATGTTAAGGACAGTCAGAAGGTGTGTCGCGTATTATAGTTTCTGCCGCATCTGCAAGGTGAAGGTCACAATTGACCTTCATATGTTCAGGGTCACAAATCGAGTCTCAAGCATAACTCCCAAACTATTAGGGCTACAATCATCTAACTTCGCTCAATTATAAAGGACAATGGGTGGATGTGTCACACACCACAGCCAGGTCTGTAAGGTCAAGGTCACATTTCAAGGTCACACTGAAAATCATCAAATTTCTTGTCTCACGCATAACTCAGAAATGAACAAAAGTACAAATATTAAACTTTTTACAATTTTTTTTGTTTAATGGAGGTCGAGGTCACAGATCAAGGTCATTGCCACAGAGGGGGGCATAGTCACTTCCGAGTGAATCTCTTGTTTAATGAGCTTTGGTCATTAAAGCCTTTAAGGTCACACTGGTCACCATTGCAGTGTCATTAAGCTGACAAGTCACAACAACAGAACAAACCTTTTCACCTCAAGTGAAGTTTAAGATGTCAGTATTGCAGTCTCTCTGGCGGATTGCTGGTTTGGGGTACCAGCCTTAAAACATCCCCCGCCCCAGTCACTTAACTGTAGCTAAATTCCGAAAGTATATTCAATATTGTCATCGCACTTTTTTCGATCATTTTTACGGAAATAATATGGGTGAACAAAACTATTTGGCATCGGTATTGGCCGATAGTAAATCAAAACTATTTGGTTTCAGATGAATAGGCAAATCTCTTGTTGGCTCATCACTATATATGTTACAAAGTAAACAACTGTTAATTGAATAAACAAGCTTATTAGTCCTAAAAAAGTTAAAAATCTGTTTCTCAAGCCCTCTTGCATGGTCGTTTTGGCTGCCGCATGCTCTCTTTTTATTACCAATGCAAACTTAAAACAATAAAAATTAAATTGTTCGTGTCTGATATTTTACCCAAGTTAATAAAATTGATAAATTTGTCCCTTGAGCACAACAGGGTTTTGCAATGCTTTAGCATTGCAAAGCCTTCTTGCACTCAAAGGATGAAATACACCACCACCCATGCTATTCTGTAGGTTGTGAAGCCTAAAACATAAAACAAACCAAGAACATAACATTTTGAAAGAAAATAATTACACAAATAATAAATGAAATAAAAAAACTGCCCGCCCACATGCAACTTTACAAAAAATAGCCTGAGAAACAGAAGATCTACTTTGTGGGGCTAAATGTCAAGAAATTACCCTGACAATGACTGAATTCCTCATGTTTATAGACCTATTTGGCCATGGTACATCTAATACTGGCATTTGATCTATTATTGCTTGTGTGATGGAGCTGCATACTCTAAGCTGCCTAATAATAGTGATGACTGAATAATAATCATGTCCTGCATCTTTGGTTGAAATTAATAATAGTGATGGTCTTTTCACTCTTTGTCTCATTTTCTAATAAAAGGAATGTCCAAAATCATTCTTCAAAATTAATAACACTATTATTAGGCTGGTGAGAGTACATTCTAATTAGTATATTGACCTGATAACAATATTGCTAAAGATAATTTGAGCTGCAAAATGCGAGTGTCATGCAGTTAGAGTATTTTGTAATGTCTTGCTTATAAACTAAACTGTTTGATATATTTGTAGATGTGATATTGGTTCAATTCTGTCACTGGAATTTGAATAGAAATACAAATTCAATTTCAAACTAATGCATGAAGGCATTTGAATTCCCGGAATATTGTGTCAGTGGTTATTATTATTAGTCGAGTTGTGACGAAGTCAAACTCGACTTATAGTTTGGTGAATGGCGGGGCGGGCGGGCGGGCGTAAACAATTGGTTTCCAGATGATAACTTGATAGTGGTTCAACTCACATTCATTAAACTTCATACATAGGTTGGTCTTGGTGGGAGGAAGAACCCTATTGATTTTGGACATGCTACGTCGAAGG
This sequence comes from Pictodentalium vernedei, assembly GCA_031216915.1. Taxonomy (NCBI): domain Eukaryota; kingdom Metazoa; phylum Mollusca; class Scaphopoda; order Dentaliida; family Dentaliidae; genus Pictodentalium; species Pictodentalium vernedei. The sequence goes on from CM062293.1 coordinate 351,636,235, forward strand.
TCAAGGTCACAGTGACCTTGAACATAGTAAATCTTAAACAATTGGTTTCCGGATGATAACTTGATAATGGTTCAACTCACATTCATGAAACTTCATAGGTAGATTGGCCTTGGTGAGGGGAAGAACCCTATTGATTTTGGACTCGCTACGTCAAAGGTCAAGGTCACAGTGACCTTTAACATAGTATATCGCAACAATTGGTTTCCGGATGATAACTTGATAGTGGTTCAACCTAGAGTCATGAAACTTCATAGGTGTGTTGGCCTTGGTGCGAGGAAGAACTCTATTGATCTTGGACTCACCAGGTCAAAGGTCAAGGTCACAGTGACCTTGAACATAGTATATCGCAACAATTGGTTTCCGGATGATAACTTGATAGTGGTTCAACCTAGAGTCATGAAACTTTATAGGTGTGTTGGCCTTGGTGCGAGGAAGAACCCTATTGATCTTGGACTCACCAGGTCAAAGGTCAAGGTCACAGTGACCTTGAACATAGTATATCGCAACAATTGGTTTCTGGATGATAACTTGATAGTGGTTCAACCTAGAGCCATGAAACTTTACAGGCGTGTTGGCCTTGGTGCGAGGAAGAACCCTATTGATGTTGGACTCACCAGGTCAAAGGTCAAGGTCACAGTGACCTTGAACATAGCATATCGCAACAATTAGTTTCCGGATGAGAACTTGATAGTGGTTCAACCTAGAGTCATGAAACTTCATAGGTGTGTTGGCCTTGGTGCGAGGAAGAACCCTATTGACCTTGGACTCGCCAGGTCAAAGGTCAAGGTCACAACTCGACATTGGATCTGTGATCCTGAGCGGCATTTTTTTATTATTAATTTAAGGTTTAACAACACTTTAACAGCAAAGGTCATATTGTGTCAGCGACAGTTTTACGTGTGGAGAAAGCCGGAGTACCCAGAGAAAACCACTCATTATGTGTACAGTCCATTAAAGACCCTGTTTCCATCACCCCTGATTTCTAGTGCTAAACTTGGGGTGACGAACTCGGTTTGCATTACTATCTACAGCACTGGGAAAATACCAAGTGTGACCAATTAACCACGCTATCAGTGCGGCCTGACAAAAAAATCACACCTCGCGAATTAAATGTCGAACAGGCAAGATTTGAATCATTCAAAAGAAAACTATTTTCTTCGAAAATGCATAACCATAGGAAAATTATTAATTTGACTGGCTTAGGTGTCGAAAAAGAGTCAATAATACGACATTTTAATCCACGGAGTGGTATTCTGTTTTCGACACACTGACATGACCGTAATCCTGCCCATCAATTATTACCAACCAATGAGGCGCCGCACAAATATGTGTGACATCCCACCAATGCTCACTGCATACTAAAAAAAAAATTTGTACCACATCTTTGCGCGGAACCATAGTAGTTTGCATTCGCAGCACAAATGTGTATCTTTAAAAAACATTAATTGGTTGTGTTTGTGTTCAATGCTGTTCATTTAAATTCATTCACGCTTCTGTTTTTATTAAACCTGTGGGAAAATATGAATGTGCGAATGGTAAACTTTATTGAGGGGTCATCAGCATTCATTACAATTTGAGCCCTCCAGGTGAAAATATGATAAACGGCGTTGTAAATGACACATTCACGCAAATAAATACGGGAATACTGGTACTCTAAGTGTATAATGGCAAGTTAAAATTTAATAGAAATAAGTTTTAAAAACAAAAGAAGAGGCTTGTTACTGGTACACATTATGGCCTACATAAACCATGGAAGGTCCAACAATGAACAGGTTGGGCATATCTCTGTTATTTATCGGCTGTTGGCAACATCCAACCCCCCAACCCCCCCCCCCCTTTCGAAAAATTAGGTCTCTCCCACCAGCCTTTAATACCACCGTAAACACTACCTATTTCACCCAAAGCGAGCTATCTATTTCCAGAGAATCAACGAATTAAGGTTTGAATTTAATCACCCAGGTTTTGGCCTCCTCATTATAATTGTACGGATCTGTGCTTGTGATGTATTGACAACCTGTTCGCTTTCATTAACTGGAATCAAATAATTACATTTTCAAATGATAACCCCCACCCCCAAAAAAGAAAGATCGCCAGCAAGTTTAGTTATTAATATGCCATAATTTTGTTGAATACAGCAATTGTTTTTAACTTAATTTAAAATTAAAACACAGCCTGTAAGATCAACGTAGACCACACGTATAAAAGTCGTTGCTCATCACATGCATTTTAGTTTAATTTCCACTAAATCACTGTGTGTGTGGGGGAGGGGGGGGGGAGCAACAATTATTTATAAGTTTAATAGATTAGTAAAAGGGCTAGCCGCCTTTCAATGGTTCTGTGTGGCCCCTAAGATTTTATCCAGAAATCTTAAGAATTAATCGCCACAACCAGTGATGTGGAAATCCGCCCCCTCCCCCAAAAAATAAAATAAGAAATTACCATGATCCCGTGACTTTCATCTCTCGCTACCCACCTCCATTGTTAATTTTTCTGAAGTTTATCCCAAGATTATATACTGAGAGAGAATGTCTAAAAACTAATTTTCTCTGTTAAATGAATGTAGAGTTAGGTTATTCACATTGCCAAGTGATCCTGTTCGACTATTAATTTGAATTTAACATGGTTCAAAACAATAGGCTGCTGAGAGTCGGTGAACAAAAGAAGCTTTAAACAATTACGAGTAGTAGTTCAGTTGTGTCACTGGTCGCAAATAACCCTGTCATGACTGTCTTATTAAAAAATTATTGTCACAGGTTTTAATTACTGAACAAAGTATTGTAATCATCTTCACGTGTAAGTTCAATAGACTTTAGACTTTATGAGGTGTGACTTTATCCACAGTGGATTTTTATTGGGAGTTTGTGACAAATTTGTTACATTGATTTGCAGGACTCTATTGTAAGGTTACTAATTTATCTTCAATGCGTTGAATGAGATGGTGGACGGCATAGGTTAATTATGACGCGTACACTCAGAGTGGAGTTTCCTCTCGCGCAGTTTCTTATTTTAGTTCTGAAGTCTCTTTAATAACCTTTTTATACCCCCGCTTCGAAGAAGTGGGGGCTATATAGGAATCGCCCTGTACATCTGTACGTCCGTCCGTACGTCCGTCCGTATGTCTTTCTGTCCGGACAAATTCTTGTGTGTGCAACTCCTCCTACATTAATGAACCGATTTTGATGAAACCTTCATCTCAACTAAGTGAACATGTGCATATTCCAAACTTTTTGATCTGTGGCAATTTTAACCAGGTTATCTCTCTTGAACTTTGATTTAATATGGGTTTCTATATGAAATTCTTGTGTGCGCAACTCCTCCTACATTTATCAATCAATTTGGACAAAACTTTTCAGACATCATCACTACTAAGTGAACATGCGCATATTCCAAGATTTTTAATCTGCGACAATTTTAACCAGGTTATCTCCCTTTGACTTAGATTTATTATGTCTTTCCGTTCGAACAAATTCTTGTGTGCGCAACTCCTCCTACATTAATGAACCGATTTTGATGAAACCTTTCAGACATCATCTCTACTAAGTGAACATGTGCATATTCCAAACTTTTTGATCTGCGACAATTTTAACCAGGTTATCTCTCTTGAACTTTGATTTAATATGGGTTTCTGCATGAAATTCTTGTGTGCGCAACTCCTCCTACATTTATCAATCAATTTGGACGAAAGTTTACAGACATCATCACTACTAAGTGAACATGCGCATATTCCAAAATTTTTGAGCTGTGGCAATTTTAACTAGGTTATCTCCCTTTAACTTAGATTTATTGTGTCTTTCCATCCGAACAAATTCTTGTGTGCGCAACTCCTCCTACATTAATGAACCGATTTTGATGAAACCTTTCAAACATCATCTCTACTAAGTGAACATGTGCATATTCCAAACTTTTTAATCTGCGACAATTTTAACCAGGTTATCTCTCTTGAACTTTGATTTAATATGGGTTTCTACATGAAATTCTTGTGTGCGCAACTCCTCTTACATTTATCAATCAATTTAGACAAAACTTTTCAGACATCATCACTACTAAGTGAACATGCGCATATTCTAAGATTTTTGATCTGCGACAATTTTAACCAGGTTATCTCCCTTTGACTTAGATTTATTATGTCTTTCCGTTCGAACAAATTCTTGTGTGCGCAACTCCTCCTACATTAATGAACCGATTTTGATGAAACCTTTCAAACATCATCTCTACTAAGTGAACATGTGCATATTCCAAACTTTTTGATCTGCGACAATTTTAACCAGGTTATCTCTCTTGAACTTTGATTTAATATGGGTTTCTGCATGAAATTCTTGTGTGTGCAACTCCTCCTACATTTATCAATCAATTTGGACGAAAGTTTACAGACATCATCACTACTAAGTGAACATGTGCATATTCCAAAATTTTTGAGCTGTGGCAATTTTAACTAGGTTATCTCCCTTTAACTTAGATTTATTATGGGTTTCTACATGAAATTCTTGTGCGTGCAACTCCTCCTACATTTATCAATCAATTTGGACAAAACTTTTCAGACATCATCACTACTAAGTGAACATGCGCATATTCCAAGATTTTTGATCTGCGACAATTTTAACCAGGTTATCTCCCTTTGACTTAGATTTATTATGTCTTTCCGTTCGAACAAATTCTTGTGTGCGCAACTCCTCCTACATTAATGAACCGATTTTGATGAAACCTTTCAGACATCATCTCTACTAAGTGAACATGTGCATATTCCAAACTTTTTGATCTGCGACAATTTTAACCAGGTTATCTCTCTTGAACTTTGATTTAATATGGGTTTCTGCATGAAATTCTTGTGTGCGCAACTCCTCCTACATTTATCAATCAATTTGGACGAAAGTTTACAGACATCATCACTACTAAGTGAACATGCGCATATTCCAAAATTTTTGAGCTGTGGCAATTTTAACTAGGTTATCTCCCTTTAACTTAGATTTATTATGGGTTTCTACATGAAATTCTTGTGCGTGCAACTCCTCCTGCATTTATCAATCAATTTTGACGAAACCTTTCAAACATTATCACAACTAAGTGAACATACGCATATTCCCAAATTTTTGATCTGCAACAATTTTAACCAGGTTATCTCCCTTTAACTTGGATTTATTATGGGTTTTCAAATGGGATTCTTGTGTGTGCAACTCCTCCTACATTAATGAACCGATTTTGAATACATGTTGCACATTGTAAATGTGTTTTTCCAAATGTAAACCATATATGTGTGGGCTCTTTAAGTATTCAGTGATGTTCTGTGGAAGGCCACATGCAAATACAAATTTCAACAACAAAAAATGATCTTTATGATTACATTTCCTTATGGCCTTCGCCTACATGATCAGAAATGCATTCCTCTAAAAACCCAAAGCGGGGGTATTAATCACCTTCAGTGATAGTTCTAGTTTTAAATATATCAAGTCCATGGGAAAATATTTGCGACCAGTATTCATTTTTAGCATTACTGTTCCAATGTTACAGGCCCATCTCTTTTTTTTCAGTGGAGTGAATACGTTGCTGTCTGCGTTCAGAATTTTTATACTTGTAAGTTTCAGAATTAAACTTACTCACCAAAGGCTCGTAAGTTTAATTCTGAAGCCTACTCGTAGAATAAAAGTTTTAATTCCGACACAAGACGTTCATTAATTTGCCGCTCCCCTCTACTGAGGAGGCCTTCATTTCCCCATCCCCATGGTCCCTTCTAATCTCCCAGCACTCGTTTTATAATATTTCTTACTGGCACTTTCTTAATCTCCCCAACTATAATATGAATATTAATGCTCAACAAGTAAATGTCGCGTAACGTGTCGGACCGTCATTGACTATAACAGCCATGCAAGCCTATTATGGCCCAATATGTCTAAATAGGAATGATGTCACATCTCTCAGCCGATCGATATTTTCCCCCAGATTAAACTATTTTGCTCGAAATTTAATTTCGCATTTAGTCTCTTGTTTTGCATTTTTTCCTTTGTCTCTTGGATAGATAATGTATCAAACTTAGGAAGAGACAAGCAGAAAGTATGTAATGACAACTTTGATGAATAAAGTCTTCCCAAGAATTCGCATCCCAAAGATATCATCATCCAACTTTCCAAATTTTGCCGTAGATTGATCAAACACTAGTCAAGTTACCCAGTTTGTCAACAAATCAGACCATAGATCTGCATTTTTTTTTTTCAATTTGAAAACTTGATTTATTCTACAAGTTATGCCCGTCTACTTATAAATTATGTTGTTGAAGTTAATTTTTATTTTCCTTGAACTTGTATATACCTGTCATGTTTCTGAAGTCTATATTTGATAATGTACATAGTTATTTTAATTACCATAATAAAAGAAGATAAATTAATGTAAATTGCTGGTTTGTGTTATGTTATAACACTCTCAACAATCCCAGTTTTCTCTCTGGTATAAATAAGTAACATTTCCTCACTCATCTCAGCGTGGGCAGCCAGCTTGTTTATTACCATGGAGACTGAAATAGTTCCATTGCAGTCAATGATTGATAGAATCTATTTATAGGCTGACTGATCTTAATTACCCTTTATTAACAGGACTCAGATTTTGAATGCACTGTACACGTAATATAAAAACAACGAGCAGTCTTGTTTCTATGTAGTTTCACCTTTTTCATTACTGTAGGATTGTTGTAAGATACATGTTATATTATTTTGGTAGTGTAGCAATAATTTCTGGAATTTTGTCCACACTTAGGCTCTATCGGGATACCCTTGGGCTTGGCAGGTTCCCTTTGGGAACTTGGGCTCTTGTCAAAATTTTTTCGAAAGAGTTTTTTCAATTAATTTTTCGATTTATATTTTGAATGTTGATTATTATGTATCTTTATTATATATTTATTGTGGAGTTAGTGGGGATTCTATCGACTTTGATTAATCATGAAAGCTTATTGCGAGGAAGTCTTCCTCAGATTTACATGCTTGTTGCCTTGCATGAAAGCTTATTGCGAGGAAGTCTTCCTCAGATTTACATGCTTGTTGCCTTGCTTGTAGTCGATGTACTCCCGCTAATTCTTGTCCTACATTTGTTGATTGGGATGACAAATGTTGGACACGGGTGTCACAGTGTTGTTAGCGGTTAGAGGCCTATGCCGGTCCTCTCACCACAAAGTCAATCAAGTTTCTCATTTTTTTCAGAGGAACAAGAACATGGTGATGGTTATGTGACACCGAATATGAATAATGAATGCTCATGAATACTAGGCAGGGGATAAAGCCACTAGCCGGTGGTTTTAATCCCTTGTCGGCAGCTAGCTTGAGTGGTGAAGTGCTTACTCCATCTGTGGGTGCCTTGACACTGGGTGTGTCCATTGTGGTTGAACGAAATGTAGTGGGTAGAGCGAGTACCTTAAAATCTAAACATGCTCACCCAGCGACGACGGAAATAGGGAAGAAGCCAGCAACTGTAGTGGAAAGTGTTGTGCAGCGAGGTCTGAAAGGACCGAGAGCGGGAGAGATCCCTCTCTATCCCAGCAACAGCTAGGGACTGATGTGGTGAAGAACGTGCGTGGGCCGGAGCATATGTCCACACCTGCCATTCGGGATGCTCCGTATAGATTGCAGCTGGCCTCGGCTACAGTTATGGCTTCTTCCGCTTCGAATACTAAGCGCACACAACCGCATCCTAGCTACCCGACTTCGGATATCCAGCCTGCTCCGCGAAGAAGGGACCACACTTTGCCTGTGAAGTTGGACCATCCGGTAGCTAGAGAGACAAGGCCTCGATCATCAGGATGTGTGGAGCAGAGAGCCATCTCTGACACTCCGTCCCAGGAGCAGCAAACGGCAAAGAAACAGAAGACCGCTGCTCCTCAGGCCTCGGTGATGGACTTGCTGTCGCAGATTGTGCAGCTGATCAGAGCATCTCAGCAAGTGTGGGAGCAACCTCCCTCAGACTCAGAACCTGAGCTGTCGGACAGTGCTGGGTCGGTCCAGTCGTCTGCTCACACAGATGCAATGGACCGAGATTCACAACTGATTCTCTCAGATGGTGAAGGGGATATGGAAGAGGACTACCCCTCTCTTTCAGAACAGCACATGGTTGCGATGGATATCAATCAATACTACCCTGAATTTGTTCCGTCGAATCAAAATGCTGCGACAACAAGGAAGAAACCACTGGTGTCGTTGGATGCAGACTTTATCCGGACAAAGGAGGAAGTCCTTTCTTTTCCTGTTCAGTCTAGACAGGTATCGCAGGCCTCCGCCCATATAGACAACGCCGTATTTAATCTCTCCAGTCAGAGGAAGAAAGGTGGTTTCTTAACTTCATCTTCCATAAACATACTGTTTCTTGGACCACGTTCATTTAAAATGGTCGGGAAGATGTTCAGAGGGTTCCTCTGCATTTGGATGAGTAGGCCGAGGATCTAGAGGTATCCTTATCTGCATCATTCACAATTCGCTCAGACACAATTGAGATGGCAATTTCTTCAAATAGTGCGAATTTGGACGCTATGTCTTACGCAGATCACCTTACAAGAGCTATAGCGTAACGTCTCAACAGAAAAGAATTTGAGGACGTTCGTACCTCTCTTAGAGTTCTTTCCAGGGCAATTCTGTATACCATGTATAACTCCGCCCTAATAGTGGCTAATTTGGAGTTAATCAGACATGATGCTGCCCTTGTGTCATCATCACTGATAGATGACAAGTTGAAAAACTCTCTCCGGGTCGCTCTGGTCTCCGGACATACTATTTTCGATGACAAGCTTTCATTAGTCTTATGATCAGACTACTAAGGAAGCATCTAGTGCTCTACCTTTAAAGTCGGCGTCTCAACGACCTGCATCAGCAGACAAGAGTAAAGAAGAGCGTTCCAGACAAAAATCGTCAAAAGGAAACTCCTCACGAGGGTACAAGAAACCCTCTTATAATTACTCTAGTGGTCGTCAGTATAGCGACTCGGGGAAGGTGGCGGAGGTCTGATTGGGACTATCAGTCAGATGCCCCTAAGCCGACGGAACGAGGTTCTTCGTGGGAGGGATGTGGTTTCTCCTCCCATAAGCCTCGCAGGTCATACAGGTGAAGGTCTAGACCTCTATTGCTTACCAGTTTACGGAAGGTTATCAGACTTCGCAAAAAACTGGATAACAATCACGGAAGACAAGTGGGTGAGAAGTGTAGTCTCGGACGGCCTACGGCTATCATTCCAAGTGAAACCCCCACTAACAAGATCTCCACGTTGGACAAATCTTCCGCCAGATCCTTGCAAAAAAGAGTCTCTCCTAGCGGAGGTACAGGCTCTCTTTATCAAAGGAAGCAATAGAGGTCATCGGGAATCAGAATTCTCAGGGTTTTTACAGTCACCTGTTCCTCGTACCGAAGCCAGACAGCTCGTTCTGACCAGTTATAGACTTGAGCTGGATAAACAAGCTTATTGTAGCTCCAAAGTTCTATATGGAGACCATTCGGTCAGTAAGGGCAAGCGTTTGAGTGAACGACTATGCAGGAAGCATAGATCTAAAGGATGCATACTTTCATGTCATGGTACATTCGGCATTCAGAAAGTACCTGTGGTATGCCATAAAAGGGAAGGTGTATCAGTTCAGAGCGATGTGCTTTTGTCTGAACCTGGCTCCCTGGGCATTCACTCGAGTAATGAACTCAGTAATATCTCACTTCCGAGTTCATTCATCTGCGGTACTGTCAGCTTACTTGGACAACATTCTACAGAGATACAGCAACAGAATTATTCTTCAGAACGATGTTCAGAGTCTGCTTCTATTACTCCTACGTCTCAGTTTCATTGTAAACGAGAAACAGTGGGATCTAGCTCCGTCCAAGTCTTTCATTCACTTGGGAATGAGCTTCGAGACTCACAACAATCTGGTTCGTCTGCCGTTACCCAGAGCGAAATTAGTCATTTGTTATGCTCGCTTTTATCTACACTCAGACGCATTAACAGCCAGAGAATTCATGCGACTGTTGGGGCTGTGTGGAGCGGCTGCAGATCTTATTCCGATGGGCTGCCTGCACACGCGTCCCCTTTCAGATATTCTTTTCTCAGAACTGGAGTGTGAAGACGCATTCACTCGAAACCAGTATTGTTTTAACAGACCTTGTAAAACAAAGGGTGCAGATTTGGGCAGATATTCAGTGGTTAACTCAGGGAGTTCCACTGCAACTGCCGGCTCCGGCTTTCACGATTATGACTGATGTGAGTCAGATGGGTTGGGGCACAACCCTAAGTCCTGCAGACTTGAAGTGTCTGGGTCTTTGGGACCCTTTGTTCCAGGAGAAACACATAAACATCAAAGAGACGATGTCAATGTGGCTAGCGCTACAACACTGGATTCACTTAATAGCGGACATTCATGTTCAAATTCTGTTGGAAAACTCGACAGTAGTGGCATACATCAGGAACCAAAGCGGCACTCATTCAATTCCGTTATGCGAACTAACAGAGAAGATTCTTCTATATGTCATGAATCATCATGTTCTGCTTTCTGTCCGCCATATACTGGGTCATCTGAATGTACTGGCAGACTCACTCTCTCAGAAAGGGCGCCTGTTGCCATCGGAGTGGATGCTCAACAAGCGAGTATTCAGGCAGATTTGCTACCAGTGGGATCGCCCCATGATAGATCTGTTTGTGATGCACCTGAACAATTAGTTACCAACATTCGTGTCACCATGTCCAGACCATTGAGTGTTTGTAGAAGACGCTCTGTCGATCTCATGGGATGGAATGACAGGATATGCATATCCTCCAACTCCGTTGATTCAGCAGATCCTGTTAACGATCAAACAGTCTTGTTGCAAAATTCTACTAGTAGCACCTCTGTCATCACAGAAACTGTGGATCAATCTTCTCAGGTGTCTGTTATGGTTCCCCGGAAGCTTCCTCCACGAGAGGACCTTCTTTATCAGGAGAAGCCCCGCACACTACATCACAACCCGGAAGGTCTCAACCTTCACATATTTCTGTTGTGTGGTCCTTCTTGCACGGAAAACAGTTTACAGGACGAGCAGTGGATGCAATTTCTAACTGCAGGAGGTCCTCCTCTTCGTTGAATTACACAGCGAAGTGGGGGGTTTTCTTCCATTGGTGTCAGGATCAGTCGATAAACGTTGATCCCTCCCATACCAAATATTGCCAATTTACTGGTCTACTTGTTTGACGATCTCAAACTGCAGCCCATCACTATTAAGGGCTATAGGTCTATGTTATCAGACACTTACGCTCATCATGATAACTTGGCAATTGGATCTAATGCTCCATTGTCCAAGCTGGTTACAAATTTCTCTATTAATAGACCTAGAACCCTCAGATTAACTCCTAAGTGGAATTTGGCTTGGGTTCTATTGAAGCTTAAAGAAGCTCTGTTTGAGCCATTGGACATTCTAGCGTTCAAATTCATGACCTATAAAATTGCATTTCTCTTAGCCTTTGCATCTGCAAGAAGAGTCATGAGCAAGTTTTGAGCAAGAGTCATGAACTTCAAGCTTTATCTGTTGATGAATCTCACTACCGTACTGTGGGTAATACCATTACCCTGACTACGGAAGTGGGATTTCTGGCTAAGAATCAGACACCGGACAGACAACCTGAGCCTATTATCATTAAGGCTCTGCCATCCTCAGACAACCATAGACCTTTGCTGTGTCCAGTCAGGGCTGTGTGCATATATAAACGTTGATCAGATTTTATTAGGAAGGAAGAAAACGTTTCTTTATTTCATTGATTCCTAACAGAAAAGATATTTCTGTTCATTCAGAAGCTAGATGGATTCAGTTGGCAATACATATTGCCTATGAAAATCTATCGGCAGATCAATGTTCTGTAAATAAGATATCAGCGCATGAAGTTAGAGCGCTGTCCACTTATTGGGCCTATTCTAACAGTATAGCCATTACTGATCTCATGAAGGCTGCGTACTGGACACAGCCCTCTACATTACCAAGTTTTACCTCAGAAATTTAGACTCCATCTCCGGTGACCTTAGATCATTAGGTCCTCTTTCTGAATGTCATCCTTTAATGGTTACATCTACAGTTATCTAGGCAGCCCGATCCAGCAGTGACACTGTTCCGCTGCCCTATTCATTCTGAGAACATGTACTTCAGAAGAACAAGGGGAAGGGAGGGGGATGTTTTTTTTTCCTTATGAACATCTGGCTTTATAGTGAAAAAGCAAGGGAAGACCTTCGGTGTCAGTAGTCAGTGCTGGAATGGTTTTAATGTGTAGCTCGTCGTGAAGCAAATACTATGTCTCATTTATGTAATGTTTTTAAAGTGTAGCTCACTGTGAAGCATTTGTATATGTCATGTGTCACACAGCTGTTAATATACAATCCTTGGACACTTTTAAATGAGTATAAAGAGTCTCATTCTCTGGACGGGTTATGCTGACATTAAATGGAGAATTATATGTTATGTAATTCTCAATTAAATTGTTGGTGTTATGTCTTTCTCATTTCTCGTAAAGGAGAAAGACATATATAATTTCTATCTTCTCCTATTCTCCTGTAGGAGATAATCTTTAAAGAAGTGATTGAGAGATTGGATTTTCCTTTATATCCTAGGCTCTCCATCCTTTTTACGATTCAGCTAGTCTGGGCCATTGGTTTTTGTATAAAAATATTATAAATTTTAAGTAATTTGTATATTTTTTAAACTTACCAATGGCCCAGATGGGTATGGCCCTCCCATGAGTGGACACTCATACCTCCCCGCTGTTTACAACATTTAACAAGCAATTATAGAAAGATTGATGGTTGGTGCCAATTTCGGTGTCTTCCTAAATACTGTGCATATGCAGATCTGAAAAGTATGGAGGACCAGATAGGACATCAATTTTTCGGTTTTGCATACAAATTTTGGGGATTGGGTGCAAAATTTGTGTTTGGCCCTGGATTAATTTTTGAGTTGGCACCAGCTAGTCTGGGCCATTGGTAAGTATAAAAAAATATACAAATTACTTAAAATTTATAATTTTTCAAAGAAAACAGCATATTAATATGAACAAAATAAATTTAATTGCAACATATATATATAAGAAGCAATGTGCATTAACATATTTGTTCATGTTGTAGTTAATTGTTATATTGGAACAAGGAAATTAAAGGAAGGAGAAAGTTGGATACTATTTTTATCGCAAACAAGTGTTTGGAATCATTATGTCAACCTGCCTGCACTGTTTATAGACAACGTTGACAGAGTGGTGAAATATCAACTCACCATATGTTTTTGACGCTTTAGGAGTTTTTATTTACACTTAAAACATCACAATGCTTTTAATAAAAAGAATACATTCTGTTTTTGCACAGGTATCTCAATCATGATTGAAAAGAAATCAAACTAAAGTTTTTACTTTCGGCTTTCAGCATCTCATGAAAACTTATATCTCTTTGCAGTCACTGACAAGCCAGAAAATAAGCAGACTGTCTTCTGCAAAATGAGGTCCCCAGAGGGTGAATTTAGTGATGCTACCCTGCACAGTAGGGCAGCATCACTAAATTTACCCTCTGTGAACCTCAATCTGAATCAGGGTCTCAAAACTAAACAGAAAGTGGTAACCAGAGGATAAATTGACCCACTGTATGGGATAGCATAATCAAATCCACCCTCTGGGGACCTCATTCTGCAAATGTCAGGCTGCTAATTTTCAGGCCTGGTCACTGATGCGATAATTCTAGTACCTACTTGAAAACAGTCTATACCCTCTCTATCCCATGTAAATTGAATTAACTTTTTAACCAATTAACTTTTTAGTTGAATTTCTTGAATGTTCAAATCTTTTCATAGCTGCTTATAGCGTTTACGCTGGCCTGAAACTGTCTGATGCCAAATTTTTTAGCCATTCTGGATATTTTGAAACTCAATTATTGTTTCTACCTTTATTGGCAGCTGACAGTTTCATTGTGCTAGAAGTAAACATATCTTTTCTTTTTGATTTCATGATCTTCTGTTGTATCAATTTTCTTTCACAATTGAAAGGAAGTTTTTTGGTACCAAAATTTTTAGCCAACGAAGATATTTTGAGGCCAGAATCCAAATTTTGAGTGCAGTTCGCTAAATTGGCACCCAACAGGTGAACGCTGGCTGCTTAACATCCGGCATGACTAGATTTGATGAAAAATTGTTAGAAAACTACTCAGCAGAAGTAAGAGTTTAAACCTTTCAAACCTAGGATTAAATATTAATTACTGCCTTGATTTAATTTACAAGTTTCCGATGTGCTAAAAGTTCTTGAAAATTGTTCAAGCCTTCAGGGTTTATGAATTTTATTTAAGTTATGTTTTGCTCATTTCTGAACAGGTGGATGAGAATTTGGAGGTGGCATACAAAAGAAATTCTGTACTGGAGGGAAAATTTTACTTCAGGAAAGATGTGACTACAGGTATTTACAACTTACTTGACTAACTCAGGATTATCTGTATATAGTGGTGTCCTTTTAGTGCTTTATGAAATATGAACAGTAGGCGACACTTGCCAAAAAATTTCTACATTAATCAGCATATAATTAAAGACTTTTAATTTTGTCTTAAAAAACATAGCATTTAAACCCTTATTGGAATGTGCTCAATCAGGTCATACCTATGAGGCATCATAAGCTATGTTTATCAAGCAAAAATTCACAAAAACCCACTGTTAATGGCACTTGTTATAAATAGCACTAGCTTGTAATGGCTGTTATGTTAGTGTTAATTCAATAGCCACTTGGCAAGTGAAAAATATTCAAGTAAGGCCCCACAAAATAGATCTTCTGTTTCTCAGGCCATTTGTTTGTAAAATTGCATGTGGGCAGGTTATTTTTTATTTTTCATTTTTGTAATTATTTCTAATTATTTCTTTGCCAACGAAAATTCATTTTAGGCCACACAAAGTAGATGTTCTGTTTCTCAGGCCATTATTTGTGAAATTGCATGCGGGTGAGCAGTTTTTTATTTTATTTTTTATTTCAGTAATTACTACTAAGCCACCAAAAGTTCATGTTCTTGGTTCAAATTTTAGGCCTTACAATCTACAGAATAGCATGGGTGGTGGTGTATTTCATTTCTTGAGTGCAAGAAGGCTTTGAAATGCTAAAGCATTGCAAAGCCTTCTTGCACTCAAGGGACAAATTCATCAATTTTTTCAACTTGGGTAAAATATCAGACAAAAATCATTTAATTTTAATATTTTTTAAGTTTAAATTGGTTATAAAAAGAGAGCATGCGGCAGCCAAAAGGACCATGTGGGAGGGCCTGAGAAACAGATTTTTTATTTTTTTAGGCCTTTTTGGTTTGTATTATGTTTTAGGCCTCATAATCTACAGAATAGCATGGGTGGTGGCGTATTTCATCCCTTGAGTGCAAGAAGGCATTGCAATGCTAAATTACAAAGCCTTGTTGCACTCAAGGGACAAATTTATGAATTTTATTAAGTTGGGTAAAATATCAGACATAAACTATTTAAATTTAATTTTTCAAGTTTGCGTTGGTTATAAAAAGAGAGCATGCAGCAGCCCAAAGGACCATGTGGGAGGGCCTGAAAAACAGATTTGAAGACTAGATTTGGTGAACTTAACCCTTTGAACACTGGTGGTATCTTCCATGCCAGTTAAATGGCAGAAATGGGAAGAGTCCATATCCATTATTTGAGGGTAGAGCAATTAAAATTTTCAACGTGCAGCCTGAAGGCTACACATTGAAAATATTAATTGTTCTACCACACACATTCACTTAGTAGCCATCCTACTTAATGAGACTATGACGTATTGTGTTCCTGGACCGGAAAAGTGGTAGAGCTGTCTCGGTGTTGAAATTTAACTTTGATGTCGATTTTCAATTTTTTGGGACAAAAAACCTCAATGTCGATGTCGATGTTAATAACACATGTGCCTCATTCAGTCTTTCGAGTTTGAAAATCGTGCGCGAGTGAGGTTTCAGTAACTTTTAGCGCTGTTTTGCGAAAAGTGGGCCTCGTTTCAAGTCCATAAAAACACTTTTTTGTAAAATATTGAAAAAAACACAGTACCTTTATGATCGTCAGGCATTAATCTAATAATCTATGCATGTCATGATGTGTATTGAATATTATATCAATCAACATGATGAAATTAAGAGCATTTAAATCCACAATGTTAGTTTAGGTTTCACGTCTAAACATCTGATTAACATAAGTGCGCGTGCTGAATATGCACACTCGATTGACAGTTGAGTGTTTCTGCTGCAAACTCTTGGAACAAAAGTCCAGTAATTGAACAGAAAACGGCACACAGATTGGAAGATTATCGGGACTGAGGGATTGCACAATTAGCAGCAGGGACACTCGACTATCAATCAAGTGTGCGTATTGACTATTGACCATGCGCTCTTATGTTAATTAGATGTCTGTTATGAATTATAAAAATATTGAGAGAAAAAATTGTAACTTGCTGACTTTCTTTTATGCGAGTGGCACGTCGCTCCATGTTGCAAATGCACAACAGAAACAGAAAATTGCATTATGGGTATAACATCGAATTTACGATTTTTTAAAAATTGCTTCGGTTCAATTTTCAGTGTTCTTATACACCGAAAAAACAGACACTGAGACAGCTCTAAAAAGCGGCCTCTCGTGTTAAAAGAGTTAATACTTTAACCTACATTGTGGGCAAAAACTGACAGAAAATTTGTTCTTTGTAAGTTTCTTAATAAAACCAGACAAATATGGATGTCAACTCTTTTAAGCCTTAAGAGAGATATTTTATTTGTCCATTAACCAATTAAGTGATACCCACCGTATTTGAAACAAAGAATCAATTGTTGATAATATGTTTATACCTTTACAGAATCATCTCCCCCTGAAGCTTGTGAGTGCCTTTGTGTTTGCTCAAAATCCAAATGCCAAAGTGTAGAAGATGAATACACACTGATGACAGCAAATGAGATCATCAATGGAAGTGTAAGCTTGTCACCAGTATTTTTATTAGTTTCTTGTCTAGCACCTGATCAATCCAGCTACCAAACTAGTGTTCTACAGATTACCCAAAATAACCGCTGACTGATTACTGGTTATTTGAGCTCACAATCGGCTGATGCAGATTCCGATTCCTATTGTAATACCATGCAATTCTTGACAAGAGTTGAGGCTCGCAAAGAACTACACTAACTTGAACATATTTTAGTATTTACGGTCCGTTCACAACTACATAAGTCGAGACTCAAAAGAACTACATTAAAGTGAACATATTTCAAAGTGTAAAACTCCGTTGACTCAGGTCCAGTAAAATTACCAGTGGCGCACACTCGGCCGGTAAATGTGGCTCTCAGAGCCACATTTACCACCCAAGTGCACGCAACTGGTAATTTTACTGCGACCTGAATCAATGGAGTGCAACCTTCACTTTTCCGGTATGAACTGGTGATTGCCGCAAGTATGCTCCATTGTAAGCTTTACATGTTGTTTAACTTGTATATTCCACAAAGGGGTGGGGGGTCCAGAGAGATTAAGAATACACATTGTGGTGGTTTTTCAACTTTATTGAATGGTATCATTGACATCATTTTACATTGACAACTGAACAGTTGCAGAGGATAATAAAATGCGATTCATGAATCATCACAAAATGCCTGGCAACAATCGGTTAAACCAATGTTTCAGGAGCCATTGCCATTGTCATCCGATTGCCCACAATTGGCCGATTGTGGTGGCCTGTTCCGATTATCGGTTGAACACTATACCAAATCGAGGCTTTAGTAGCAGTGCCGTCAGAAGAAATATGTTAGGATTTTGAATGTATCTCCATGCACATTAGTGGTCATTGAGATCTGTTAAGTTTCACATTATGACTGAGAGTCCTGCATTTTCGGAAATAATGTCCATCAACCATGATGAAGTGATAATTTCTCCTGCACTTACAAAACATTTTATTGCATTTTTTTACTGGAAAAGTGATAAACTATGTTTTTAAAGTTGATTTGTGAAATGAGTATAGGTTTTCAAAGGTGCTGTACTAACAGGAACCTTAGTTTAGCAACATTTTGGTTATAATTGTTTTGTTACAATTTATCTGATTTTGGTCATAATTGTTTTTATTATGATATATAATTATTTGTTACCTAATAGCACTACAATAATTTGTAACAAAACATTTGGGGTATATGGTTTAAATGAAAGTTTTCCCCTTTTGCTCACTTTGATATAAAAATTGAACCCGAAAACCTGAAAAGAGTCACAAATATCATCAGATTTCCAACAATTCGATCATATTTTGCTGTTATAAATTAAATAGTCGAATAATTAACTCAAACAACTCAAGAAAAATCAAATAAGAGCAAATCTAATAACAAAATAGCCGATATGTTAACACATTTCCAAGGGAAAGAGATGTAACTCTATCTGTTGTCTTTTGTGTTTGTGAAAACAAAACAATTATCCACACGTTTGGTCCAACTGATTGCGGAGCATGAGAAACGCATCCACAAATTTGTTTCTATGTTTCTATTGTGTTTCAAACGTGGAAAAAACGTTATCTCTGCCAACATGTACGGTGTATGGAGATTTAGAACCTGAATGTCTCATTTAAACACCTCACCTCGGTGTTTAAAAACTGACATCCAGGTATTAAATCTTCATATACCATACATGTTGACAGAGATAACTTATAATGTAGAAGTCACACTAAATGTTACTGATTGGAAATGACTTGCTCATTTTTGCCTCACTTGAGGCTGTTGTTTTTTTATCATGTTACAGTGTAACACCATTAATTGAATATTCACTTTGCCATTGAAAATAATCAGTTAACAGGAGTATTCATTTAACAGGAATTCGGTAATTTTCCTATATTTAGTGATAAACTGGTGATTATTTCTATTATATCTTGTTTGACAGAGCTCAAAGAGCTCTGAGAAATAAGATATACTGAGTGAAAAAAGAAAGTATAATAGAAACAAATATGAAAAAATAGCATAAAGGATGAAATATAATTGTTGTATGTTTGTGGACAAGAAATCGTGCAAAGAGTTTAATGACATGTTGTTGTTGTCCACCCAACCATATACAATTTTGCTACACATTTCAAAATAGCACGTGCTACCCGAGAATGTCAAATTGAATGGGAGACCGACGATTTGCTTTGTGTTATGTTGTGCTAGAGAGCCTGTGTTATTGAGAAAACACGCTAGTTTTTTTTTAAAAATGCCACAGTTAACTGAAAATCAGAGGTTGCGTGCCATTGGTATGCATGAGGCTGGGATACCTCCAGATGACCTCGCTGCTGAGTTTGCAGTCACTGTGGCCACTATTTACTGTGTCATTGGGAGGTATAGAACCACTGGATCTACTGCCGACCGACCAGGTTCAGGTCGACCAAAAGTTACGACCACTGCACAAGACGACACATCAGGACATCTCACTTGCGGGATCACTTCTTTCTGGCTACAAGGACAGCAGCAATTACTCCTGATAGAACAAACAATAGAATCAGTGCACAAACTGTCTGCAACAGACTCGCTGAACACGGCATCTGAAGTAGGCGTCCATATCACCTACCAATCCTTACCCAACGTCATCGTACCATCAGAATTGAATGGATACGTCAACATGTTTGCTGGACACAGCAGCATTGGAGCACAGTTCTTTTTAGTGATGAATCACAATTTTTTCTACAGCACACTGATGGTAGGGCAAAAGTGTATCGCCAACGAAGAACGATTTTTGGATGCTTGTAAGCGGGAATGCAACTGTTTTGGCGGGGGTAGTGTAATGGCTTGGGCAGGAATTTTCTTGCACCATCGAATGCAGTTGATCTTCATAGATGGTAATCTGAATGGATAGTGATATAGGGATGAAATTCTTGATGCTGTTGTTGTCTTATTGTTCAACGCTAACGTTGGATTGCAGATATTCCAGCAAGACAATGCCTGATGTCACGAGGCACGCATCTGTCGTGACTCTCTTGAGGAGCAGAGCATCAAACTTTTTCCCTGGCCCCCACTTTCGCCAGATTTGTTGCCAATCGAGCAACTTTGGGTTCAATTGGACCATCAGGTACGACTTCATGATCTTCAGACATTAGGCGATTTATGTAATATGTTCTAAGGCAGGAGTGGAATGCACTACTACAGGGTGACATCCAGAGACTTATCAGGTCCATGCGCCGTCGAGGTCTTGTCATCCAAGAGGCAAACAGTGGATATACACGCTATTGACTGCATGTGTGAACTTTTCATTTGACCCCATGTCTGAATTGTGACGTCCTGATGTGATGCTGGTAACAGTTAGAACATGAAATTACGCAAATTCATACAGCTAGACTTGAAATATGAATTTAAAATAATTTGCTTGGGATTAAAAGTTGATAATACTAAAAAAATTGTTCCTCGAAGTTTATTATACATTCTTTTTTGACTCAGTATATAATAGATTATATGCCTTTATTGGGTGTACTGAGGCCAGAAAGGTCCAGAAATAAGGGAATTGGTGACATACCACAAGATTTATTATTCAATCAAGAAAGTTTACTCTATTACCTAAACCCTATTATCGGGTACAATTTGCACTGAAGGTATTGTAAATAGTGTTGTATTGGAAGGTTGTATTTAATTAACAGGGTTATTCAATTAAAAGATATCAAATTAAGTTTGCTCCACTGTGCTGGCAAAATAGGACCCAATACCTAATTTCAGGGTGCCAAAGTCCTCTAAGTTGATATAAATGATTGGCTTGGCTTGACTGTGATCTTGTGCTGTAGTCATGATATAGCTATAGATGCTGAGAGTAATCTTAATCAGTACTAAATAACATTAATGAATAATCATACATATATACTTGATGTATCAACTGCACATGAACAGGATCTCAGAAGACAAGGGAGCTAACTCTATTATGTGCTGGCTTTGGGATCACTCAGGAATTATACTCCTTGTTGTTCCCAGTGAGACAGTTCAAGACTTTTTTTTATGATTTTTGTATCCCTGCGGGAAGAAATAGCACAGTGCTTGTTTACTGTGGTAAACTAGCTTGGTTTTACTGACATTATGGAACCCAGTCACCAATGCTTGGGACGGAGCTCCTTCAAACTGGGAAACATGGGTATGAATGATTAATTAAACTTGACTTTATCTCCATGTTTCAATCATGATTAGCCATTGTGCTCAAATATGTGGCCTCAAACACCAATAAATAAATAAATTTCTGTGTATGAAGCAGTATTACTATATTTGGTGGTACACTCTGTAAAAGGTACCTACAAGTTTTGATTCATTTATTGAAGCCTAGAAATATTTTTAAATGCTATCTGTCATCTTGAGAGACAAAGAATAGTTAATATTTGTCAACTCCACTTATCATTTACCCTTCCTAACTTTGAGGATTTGTATATTTGTATAAAACAAATCACACATGGAACATTAGCAGAGCATAAACCTTGTCAGAAAATGGTTAACATGAACTCAACAAAATTAAATCAATCAATAGTGGTATATTAAGAAAATGCCCATTTGTTAAAATTAACTTTTATAGTAAGTGTCAATTGTAATATTAATAATATGGTAATGTGAGTGTGGTGGCTTAGTGGTTAGGGCATTGGATTTCAAACCAAAAGGTTCACTGGCTGATCTCAACCAGCAGTTTGTACTTGAGCAAGGCATTTGATCCTGATTGCCCATGAGGGGGCATTGTGATGCTGTGTACTAAGGTGTACTGCAAGTCAATTGCCTTCAACCAATGCTGACCCTGCTTTTGTAGAGTTAGTGCATCATGCAGTCGGACAGTTGCTAGGTGTCTCCCTCTCTGGATACGTCTGCTTCCACCTCTTATAAAACTGTCTGACACGAAGTGATGCTGGCTGTCTGGCATGTTGGTGTTATCTATAAGTGCCCAGGAATTTCGCTTCTTTGCATTCTGGGAGGGTGTTATCCATAAGTTTTAGGTCAACAACAGGAGGTTGGCATTTCAGTTATTGGAATCAATTTTATACCCCCTTTCATGGCTTTATTTTCAAAAGTTTTCTCGGCAATGAATTTCCAACTGGAGCAGGGAGTGGGAGTGGGGTATTCCCCTCCTGGTCCCTCCCTCTAGTTGGAAATTCACTACTCTACCCCCCAATCAGAAACCTCTAGCCACGTCCCTGGTTGATTTAACATTAGAAAATAAGTGAAATATTGAGCAATTTACTTTAACCATCATTGTTGTCTCTACGTTTTGCTTAACATACATTTCTTGTTTTGTAAATGAAGGCTACCATAGGTGGAGAGGGTAATGGATGGTGAGACATACATCATCAATATGGAAGATGCTAATGGAGTCTCTTGGAAGGCCTACTAAATTAAACATGTCTTTAAGTTACAGGCATTATATTAATTTCCAAGAAATTGTGCTGGTCATTGTGTTCAGTACAAGTGAAGTGGTGCCTGTCAAACATCAATTACTATGACAGGCTGCTTATTTTCATTCTTGTATGTCTGTCCAATAATGAAGTACATCACCCTCCAAAAACATGTTATTGTTATATATTTCAACTTTGGTTGTAATCACACCTGCAAATCTGTCGTTTGCAGAATGACATCCTCCGAGTATGAATTTGCTGATGCTAGCCCATACAGTGGGCCATTTTATCCTCTGGGTATCCATTCTTTTTAAACTTGAGACCTTAATTCAGATTGAGGTTCACAGAGGGTAAATTTAGTGATGCTACCCTGATTGGGTTCCGTCAGATAAAAAAAACACCTACTGGTGCATTCTAAAGGGTATCCATCCAAACATCCATCTGAAGTCATAAACTTAACAACAACTTCAACAATTGTTGACAGATTGTAATTAAATTTAGCATTTATATTCACCATCAAATACCTAATTCTCAAGATGCAAAAATTACATTGTTGAGGGGACTTCATTCAAGAGTTATTTCTTATCAACCTACCTTACAATTGTTTACTACAGGCTTGCACTACAGTGGAAGACCCTAACTTGGATAAAATACTCTCTATTTTAATCTTTCCCAAGAGATGTGGGAAAGAAAAGTGGTGTAAAAAAACACCACGAAAAAATAAGCCAAAACTGGGCCGAGCGCCATCAGCACACACCCAATATTGGATGCTCTTCCCTTAGTACAGATCCACGACTTCCGTTAACCAACGTGCAGTGCTGTCATTTATTCATCATTCTTTTTTTGTCTGAGACACGTGTAGGATGTGTCTTCGCCATTTGCATTACTAAACAGTGATAATTCAACTCGTCGATAATGGTTTTCCTGTGACTGGAATTATGGATCTGAAGATCGTTTCATAACAGGACTGTGTTTTATATATTCTCGTTTATATTTTCAACCACATTCTCATTGAAATTTATTTTATATTCCATTTTCGTGAATGTTTTTTCGACATCGTGTCAACGTGGTTCGGAAATAAAAATTTTCGGTTGATAAATTTTATTATTTTTATTGGCGTTAGGTGTCAATGAGGGACTGTATGGACAGGATTTCTTCACTCTGTTGAGGGCTGAATTTCTGTTTTTTAGGTCCCTGTCGGCCGTCTGGGTTCTGTCGTGTACCCACCGGTTATTTTTTCTGCCACCTTCTCTCGTAGTTGGGGGTGTTCTTCTACTTTATGTATCTGTTGAGTTCACCTTTTTCTTCTACTGCTCTCACCTCTGTTATTTCCAGTTCGGTTCCTTTAGGGCAATTCCTTTTGCCCTTGCTTTTGGTGCGTTCTCGTGGCTGTTCCTCCTGCAGGGAGGGGGGGCGCTGTTGTTTTGGGGCCTCCCAACACGACCACGTCTGGTGAGAATTACACCCCCTCTGTGGGGGATGTGCAGCTTCTCCCGCACCCACAGGGTGGGGGGGAATGCTGTCGTTTCAGGGCCTCCCGACACGACCACGTCTGGTGAGAGTTATTCTCCATCCATGGGGGATGTGCAGTTTTTGTACCGTGGTGGATACTGCGGGA
Organism: Pictodentalium vernedei; assembly: GCA_031216915.1. Classification (NCBI taxonomy): domain Eukaryota; kingdom Metazoa; phylum Mollusca; class Scaphopoda; order Dentaliida; family Dentaliidae; genus Pictodentalium; species Pictodentalium vernedei. Next base: position 351,660,137 of record CM062293.1, read on the forward strand.
GCTGTTAGATTTCTGGTGAAGAGATGCCTGGTTCCGGGACTATGTGCCCTCTCCAGTCGACATCTGAGGCTGTCACTAGTCGGCTGGTTTGCCCATGATGGGCTATGTGTCTTCCGAGTCGTGGGATGAGTCTGACATTCCTGACGTCGAGAGCCAACAGCCTTCTGATTTGGGGGCAGCTCTTGGCTTTGTGTTTGGGTCCCTTCCAGGTCTCAAACTGTCAAGTCAAACCAGCCGACAGTGTCAGCCTGGCTGCAATCATCAGCCTGTGGAGCAACATGCTTCTGGATGCCTTCAACCATGCCTGTCGGTACAGGTGGTTGAAGCATTTACCGCTTTGGACTCTAAGCTGAGTTTCAAGACTATGAAGACGTCGTTCTGCATCAAGGTTGACACTTTTTGCCTCTGGTGCGTTATCGTTCTTACGATTTCACCAATCCGTCAGTCTGCCAGACTTTGACGGTCTTGGAGCGGGACTCCAACACCTCAGCCATATGAAGACTCTGGAGTCCAGGTTGGGCTTATTGGGAGGGATGCTGGAATGCTTTCTCTCTTCGATCATGTCATCTCTGCTTTGCTGCTTATCTGCTCCCAGATGAGTTTAACGACAAACAGGTTTTGTTTTGTGTGTGCTGTTTAAGGCACTCATGCATCTTCTCACACACATGCCTGTAATGCGGCTAGCTTGGAATTAGTTTGCAGGTATGCTGTGCTGGACACAAGACGTCCCATTCTTGAGAGGCAGTGAGCTTCTCTTCGATCTGCCTCTTTCAGTGGGTCCGCGACTATTCCATGGTTCCGTGGCGACGGGCCAGGATGGCTCCCTTTGTCATTCCATTGATCTGCTGCTGCTTAGTCAGCTTGATCGGCCTTCTGTTGGAGGCAGGCGTCGTCCAAAGCCTAAGAAGTACCCTTCTGCTTCCTCTGCAAAGCTAAGGGCTAATCCTCCTACTGCCACTTCTATTCACTCACAGGGTGGAGTAGGCATCGGCAATAGTCACCTCGATTTCATCCCTGGTGCCTCTTCCAACATGAGTCCCTTTCAACGTTACACGTTGGGCACTTTTGACCACGGAGATAGGCGATCTCCTGTTAAAGGGGACAATCGAGGTCATCATCTTACATCGAACACAGTCCAAGGTGTCTTCTTCGGCTTGTCTAGTTGATATCCTCCAGAAGCAATCCAATGCTGCTTTTCTGGAGTCTGATGTTGTCACACTGTTGAGCCTACTCACGTCACTAGGGTTCAGAGTCAACGGAGAGAAGTCGGACCTGGTCCTTTCTCCATCTTGTCATCTGGGATGGATTTCATCAGCTCGGATTCTTCCCCGTCTGCTTGGTCTCTGCGTTTCGGTGACGGATCTCATTCTTCTAGGTCAACTGCATGTCTGACCTCTCCAACACTTTTTGCTCAGTCGTTGGAGGCCGAATGTCGATCCTCTGGTTCTGGTGCTTCTGTTACCGGAGTCTCTTCCTCGTCACCTTCTTCCCTGACAGATGTTCAGTGGATTATGCAGAGAGTTCCGTTGGACACCACATCCGATCATGTTCTGACGGTAATCACCAGCGATCTTGGATGGTGTGTGACGTTGGATCCCCTAGGTGTTTTCCTTCACGGGTCATGGGACCAGGATCTAGCAGCTCTTCATGTCAACCAGAAGGAACTTCTTTTGCTCTTCTTCTGTGTTTCCGACAGTGGATCCCCCGCTTTTCGAATTGTCAGGTCCTTCTGTGATCTGACAATTCTACGGTGGTTGTTTACATTCGGAACCAGGGCAGAACGCACTATGTTCCCATGTACGTTTTGGTTCGGGATCTTCTACTGCTCGCTCAGGATGTCAATGCCGGAGTGGTGGTTTGTCCCATTCCCGGTCGTCTGGATGTCTTAGCCGACTCCCTGTCCCGACGGGGCAGGTTCTTTTCCACCGAGTGGATGCTCCACATGGCGGTGTTCCAGTCTCTTTGCGATCTCTGGGGTCGTCCCCACATCGATCTCTTTGCGACTCGTTGGAACCATCAGGTGGACACTTTCGTGTCCCCGTGTCTAGATGCTCTGGCTTTCGCTGTGGATGCTCTGTCCCTCCTTTGGGACGGTCTTGTCGGCTACGTCTTCCTGCTGGTTCTGATTCTGCCTCAGGTTCTAGCCCAGATATGAACCTGCAGTTGTCGAATCCTTTCGATGACACCCCTGTCGCTTTCAGTGGGTGTGGATCAATTTGCTCCACTCTCTGTTAGCGGCGGTTCTGGCATGTCTCCCTCTGTGTCGCGACTTTCTTTGCCAAAGTCGCCCGAGGAGGTTTCAGGTCGACCTGACTTCATTGTGCCTTCGCGTATGTCTTTTATCGGGTCCTATCTCCTCAGTAGTGGCTTTTAGAGACGAGCAGTGGAGTTGCTTTTCTTCTTCAAGGAGGCACTCACTCCACTGGTTTAGCCTCTGTGGCTAAGTAGAAGGTTCTTCTGTCGATGGTGTGCGATCACTCTGTTGCTTCTGTCGCACCTTCGATCACACCGATTGTGGAGTTTCTGGTATATGTTTGTTTCTGGGGGTCTCCAGCAATGGGTACAAGACCTTTTTCGTATGTGGTACCACATCGTTTCGGCACTCATCCTTGCCTCTCCAAGCTTGTTCAGCTCTTTTCCTTGAAAAGGCCTGGCACTTTGCAGTTCACTCCAAGATGGTCACTTTCTTGGGTGCTGCTCTTCTTGGGGGGGTGGGGGGGGGCATTCGCACCTTTATCCCGGGTGGATATGCGTTTTCTCACGTGCCAGATCTCTCCTGAATCCATATTTTTATACTGTACCAATGACCCAGACATAGCTGGTGCTAACTCTTAAAATATAGGGCCAAACACAAATTTTGCCCCCCAATCCCCAAAATTTGCATCTAAAATCAAAGAAAACATGTCCTGAAAGGCCCTCCACACTTCGCCCCCACTGCGCATGCGCAGTGTCAAGGACGTTCCGAAATTGGCGCCATTAATCATTCTAAGTTTGGCCCTTCATCAGTTAACATCTGACTGATCTTTGTGCTTATAAATCTCAGTTTAAATGATGCCAGACACATAAATATTAGTGAAATGGTGATTCTAAGGAGGATAGAGAAGGAGGAGAGGAAAAAAATGTGTGACAGAATATTATCAGGGCTGTAACTTAAAATTTTTTAATGAAATTATGTTAAGTTACCTATTTTCGAGGCAGCAGCCATTTTGTTGTCATTCTGATTATTTAGTTACACTGTTTTTTAAGTGTTTTCCTCTCTCCCTGTCCTTTAAGTCCCCCCTTGCTATTCTCCCATGCTTTTGGCATAGTTTTTGTAATTATTATTACTAAATTTTCTTGGGAGTTTTAGCTGAATAACAGAATGAATTCTGTTCTTTCCCCATGTTTACGTCTTCACCTACAGGTGGTTAGGCGTTGTGTTCTGCATCTACCATCTGATGTACTGCAGTTTCTTCCCTGGAAGTCTCTGTTTTGCATCAGATAGTGTATTTTTGGTAACTGATTTCGGGCCTGGGTGCCTGGAGTCTTATTTTAGTGTTTTTACACTCATTGTTTACATTTTCAACAGCCCTCTGTGTGAGGGGGGGATTTCTAAAAAATAATATCTTGATGTTATTTTAATCATAACTAGATACATTATTATTGTTCGTAAGTGTTGAATAAATTGTTTAAAATATTTTTAAATTTTTGTCCACACTTAGGCTTGGGATCCATTGGGGCTCAACGTTACTTTTCAGAAACTTGAGCTGTTCTGAAAAAATATTTTTTCAAAATATTTTGATTTCAATTATTTTTTCTATATTAATGGATCATATTATTATTATGTATTTTGATTGCCAGGGGTTAGTGCGAGTACCAGGACTTGTTTTCTTTTCACATTGAAAGGATATTGATCAATTGTTTTAAGAGGAAGTCTTCCTCTGACTTTATTATCATTCTATATGTGGTCAGTGTACTCGCATTAACTCCTGTTCTGTATCGTATGATTTCGATGACAATATGGGAAGCGTATGTCACGGTATGTTATTGGGGATTTGGACACTCCGGTCCTTTCCCCGCAGGGTCACTCTACTTTATCAATTTCTATTTCAGACGATCAAGATTAGGGTGATGTATCCGTGATGTCTTCCAACAGTGTGCCTCCGTCGTCACAATTAATTAATGAAGGGCTAGCGGAAAAGTGCTCATGTAAATACGCCAATTGCCTAAGAGGACCCTAGTAGGTTCGACGGCCTTTGACGTCCGCTAGCTCGCCCGGTGTAGCGTCCATTCACTGAATGGTTCGGCAGCCGGGTTCGTCCGTTGGGGTGATGCGAGCACTATAAATTAACTTAATGCACACCCAGTGACGGCGGATCGGAGGGAGAACGGAGGAAGCCTTTTAGTCTGGTTCATAGCTCATTCCGGTCCATCCGGACGGCAAGCGAGAGAGGCCCCTCTCTCGTTCAACAACATCTGGCCCCAGATGTTGTGGTACAAAATGTGTCGCAAGCGGAGCATACGTCCGTCGCTCGGGATGCTCCGTTGTATAGGCAGTCCGCGGAGACTGCTAAGGCTTCCTCTTCTCGTCAGCGCACATGACCGCACCTTGGCTGCGTGACCGCCGATATATTACCAGCTTCGCCGATCAAGGATTCTTCGGCGACCAGGTCACACCATCCGGTAGCCAGGGACACGAGGCCTGCAGACTCCGGACGTTCGCATAGGAAGTGTGTGGGAGTCAACGTACATGGAGCTTCCGGCGGCAATGCATCATAAGACCGCTACTGCACAGGCCTCGGAAACGGACGTGCTTTCCTTAATAGCACAGTTTATCGCAGCATCCCAGCATCAACTGAATCTGTCGCATATATTTTATCCGACGATGCTGGGTCGGGACGCTCCGCGGAAGCGGGTACGGACGTCCGAAAGTTTCATCTGGTCCGACGGGATACCGAAAGGGATTCGGAGGATTTCGAGCTTTCCCTTTCGGAACAACATATGCTGTTGTGTATGTCATCTGACTTGGTCTTCTACAGCTTCTTTCGTCGGACCAGAATGCTGCGATGCCGGATAAGAAACTGATAGTGTCGGTGGACTTGGAAATTTTTGGTTCGGTTCAGGGACATCGTCCCTCAGTTCCGACATAGTCCAATAATGTCACACAAACTTTCGAATTATTGAACGACGCTATATATATTATTATTTTATGCTTGCTAACCAAGCATTTCTGGTTTCTTGTTCGAAGAGTTATAGAGATGTCTTTCAAAAGTGTGCCTCTGTCGTCATAGTTAATGAAGAGCTAGCGGCAATAAGTGCTCATGGAATATGTCTATTGCCTACGGAGTGACATTCGCTAGCTCACCCGGTGTAGCGTACATTCATTGAATGGTTCAGCTGCCGGGTTCGTCCGTTGCGGTCTAGGAAGGAGATTTGGGTGATGCGAGCACTTTAATTACTTTAGTACTCACCCAGTGACGGCAGATTGAGGACAGATCGGAGGAAGCCTGTTAGTCCGGTTCCTGGCTTGTCCAGGTCCGTCCGGGCTGTGAGCGAGAGAGGTCCCTCTCTCATCCAACAACATAGGGGACCGCATGTTGTGGTTCAGATATTTTACATTCGGAGCATATGTCCGTCGGTCGGGACGCTCCGTTGTATTGACAGTCCGAGAGACTGTCCTTGATGCTTCCTCATCCTCACAGCAGGGCACACGACCGCACATTGGCTACGTGACCTCGAGTATCCGATCAGTTTCGGCATTCAGTGATTCCACGGCGAATAGGTCGTGCCATCCGGTAGCCAAGGGACACGAGGCCTATACACTCCGTTCGCTCGCATATTGGTAGTATGCACGGGGTAACGATCACGGAGCTTCCAGCGGCAATGCATCGTAAGACCGCTTCTCCTCAGGCCTCAGTGACGGACGTGCTATCCGAGTTAGCACAGTTGTTTCGCAGCATCCCAGCAATTGACTGTTTCTCGGTCGAATCAGGAATTATCCGACGGCGCTGGGTCGGTGCGGTCCGCAGTTGCATTAGGTACGGACGACCGAACGCTTTATAGGGTCCGACAGGATGGCGAAAGGGATTCGAAAGATTTCGAGTTTTCCCTTTAGTAGTATCGGAAGATGCCTTTCATGTCTTCTGGCATTATCTTCCAGTGATTGTTATTTCGGACTTCATTGCTGCGATCTTGGATAAGAGACTTATAGCGTCATTGGACTCGGATTTTTCGATCGGTTCAGGGACATTGTCCCTGACTTACCGACGCAGTCCAATATTGTCATTATAACATGTGTTTTATTTTTCGACGCTATATATATATATATACAAGCCTGCTACCAAGCATGATAGTTTAGTTTCTTGTCCGCGTTGCTCATTTCTGCCATTTTATCATTTATACGAATAGTTTATTTTGGCAGAGCAGGGCATACTGAGAGTTCATATGCGTCTAGACGGTGTGATTAAAGACTGCATATATTCTTTTTCGCCGTTTATGTCTTTTCCAATTTCAATGTTGGAAACGACATGATGTATAGTAGACTTAACTTAGACGCTTTATCATATGTAATCCGCCTTACTGAGGCGTTATCATTACGTCTTCAAGAAAAGATTTACGGGATATTATTCTCAATGTAATTTCTTTTGAGGGCAGTGGTTTGTTCACGTATAACTCCGCCCTTCAGTGGCTGATTGGAGTTGGTTAGATGTGACGCAGCCCTAGCTACATCCACACGCGTGGATAGTAAGGTTAAGAACTCTCTCAGAGTCGCTTCGTTCTCGGAGGAGCTTCTCTTCGACGGCAACTTTTCGGCAATCCATGAATTGCTCGATTTACACGTTCTCTTGTCTATCTAGTGTTACAAGAGATTCAGACTGGGGCAAACATTCGGTGGTTGACTCAGAGAGTGCCACCACAGTTGCCGGGCCCGAGTGTGGCTGTTATGACGGTTGCCAGTCAAACAGATTGGGATATAATACTGATCCCTACGGATTCGAAGTGCCAGGGTCTTTGGGTTCCGCAGTCTCTTAGCAATCAGTTTTCTTCCACGGAATAATGTTTTTTAGGCTTGCTTTATGTCATTGCATGAACATTATTCAGAAACGCATGCCCAAATTCCTGTCCTTTAATTCGACAGTAGTGGCGTATCTCCGGAACCAGAGAGGCACTCTTTCGTTTCCGTTATTCAATTTAATGGAAAGAATCCGTCTGTTGGTTATAGTACACCAAGTTCAGTTTTGGTCCGTCATATTCCGGGTCGTCTGATTGTTTTATCGGACTCCCGTTCTCTTACGGGTCGCTTGTTGCTGTCAGAATGGACTCTCAACAAACAAGTATTCAATCAGATTTGCTATCTATGGGAGCGCCCAATGATGATTTATTTATGACACAGCTTGCTAATCAATTGCAGACGTATGTGTTGGCTTGTCCAGATCTCTGAGCTAATGTTGTTAACGCTCTATTGATCTATAGGACGGAATGATAGGATACGCGTATCCTCCGGCGCTGTTGTTTCAGCAGGTATTGCTAAGATAAACAACCACAATACATTTCTGTTGATAGCATTTCTATCTTCACAGAGATCATGGGTAATTTACTCTCTTGTCTACTGTGGGTCTTAACGTGAAATCTTCCTCTATGTGAGGATCTTTTTTCACTGGGTAAATCGTGTCATCTTTATCACAACCCGCAAGGTCGCAACCTTCATGTATTCCGTTGTGTGGTCCGTATTGCATTGTAAGCACTGTACTGGACGAGCTTTGGACGCGATTTCTTACTATAGGAGATCCTCTTCTTCGCTATTCTATGCGGCTAAAGTAGAGGCTCTTCCGTCGTGGTGTAGGGATCATTATGTTCATATTGTGGATCCCTCCATACTACTCATTGCTATTTTTTAGTTTACTTGTTTCACAAGATCTACTGCAGCCTGTTATTATTTAGGTTATAGGTTTATGTTACCTCATACCTATGCACTCTACGATAGTTTACAATTGAGTCTTTTGTCTCTTTATCTAAGTCAGTTAGTAACTTTTTGATAAATAGACTTAGAATCTTTAGATTAAATTCCTATATGGATTTTAACTTCGGTTCTTATTTAGCTAAGTAATCATTTGAGCCTCTGGAAACAGTAGTTTTCAAATTCTGACCTTTTAGACAGTAATTCTGTTGGTTTCTCTTTTACTGTAGAGTCAGTGAGTTTCATGCACTATCGATGGATGATTTTCACTTTCGTAGTTTCGGAATCACTACTTCCGTTACTATTTAGGTTGGATTGTTGCATAAGAGTTAGGCTCCTATTATCCGGAACCTATTATTTTTAAGGTCCTTCCGTCTTCGTATGGGCATAGGCCTTTACTCTTTCCGGGTACAGTTTATGTATTTATAAACAGATATCTGTTTATTACTATGGGCGTAAACTTCTTCTGTCTTTGATGTCTAGTAGAAGGACGTTACGCTCCATTTTATTGTTAATAAATTCTATTAACTATCGATACTGCTTATGGTATATCATTGACTTAGCAGTTGTGCTTAAGATTTCGGCTCATGAAGTAAGAGTTCTTCTACTTCTTGGGCTTACATTAATAGTGTCGCTATTATAGATTTTTGAAGGCTGCTCATTGCGCTCAGCCATCCACATTCATGAATTTTATCTCAGAAATATCGAGTCCATTTCTGGAGGCCTCTATTGTTAGGTCTATTATCTACTGCTCAGAATGTCATTCACTTAACAGTTGCTACTATAGCTAGGTAGGCTGTCTGTTTCGGCAGTGTCTCCGTTCGGCTGCCCTCTTCGCTCTGGGCTATTTGACCCAGGGCAAGAAAAAGGGGGGGGGGGGAGGGTGTTCCCTTGGGTCACCTGTTTTACTATGAAAACAAGGGGATTCCTCCTCCGGAGTTAGTAATTCTGAGCTGTTATTGGGATGGTTGTTTAGTGAGAAGTTTAGGTTTTTAAAAATTCATTCAAGTCTTAGTTTTTAAAGTATAGCTTTTGAATATTGCATATGTCAACGGACATGATTATGCAATCCTCAGACACTTTTAGGAGTATAAGAGTCTCTATTCTCTAGACTTACTTTAATTATTGGCTTACTTTAAAAATTATTAGTATAAGGATTATATTGGATATTAATAGAGTACATGGATGTATGAAGCTCAATTTTGGAAGGTGTTGTATCTTTCTAATTTATCATAAATAAGAAAGATACATGTAAGGCCTATTACTTCTTTTTCCCTACAGGGGATGACTCTATTTTATTTTATTGAGCGTATTCCATTTTGCTCTATGTCCTTGGCCCTCCAGCCTTTTTACTATTCAGCTATGTCTGGGTCATTGGTACAGTATAAAAATGTTAAAAAATTTATAGTAATTTATATATTTTTTATACTTACCAATGACCCAGACGGGGATGGCCCTCCCAGGAGTTGGGAACTCTTGCCTCCCCGCTGAGTACATAGCGCTTACCAGGCACTGGTTATTAGAATGATTAATGGCCCCAATTTCGGAACGTCCTTGACACTGCGCATGCGCAGTGGGGGCGAAGTGTGGAGGGCCTTTCAGGACATGTTTTCTTTGATTTTAGATGCAAATTTTGGGGATTGGGGGGCAAAATTTGTGTTTGGCCCTATATTTTAAGAGTTAGCACCAGCTATGTCTGGGTCATTGGTAAGTATAAAAAATATATAAATTACTATAAATTTTTTAACTTCTCGGTTGATTTGTCTTGCTATTCGTGCAGCTTCCGCTCGACTGGCTACTGGCGATTGTATTACCAATCGTTTTTCTGCCACGAGGTGCATGCATTGTCTTCCTCTCGGGGCTTATACTAACTCCGTCATGTTGTCGGATGTTGTACTGGTAGCCTACTGGAGAAATGCTACCTTCTTCACTTATCTGCGACAGTTACAGGAGCAGACAGAGGACCTTTGTTCTACGGGCTCTCTTTCTTCTGCTCAAGGTGTTGTCTAACCCAGCCATCCAGCTTCTTACAGGGTCAGTTCCAGCTCCGTGCTGTTACTGCCCTTTCAGTCTGTGCGTCGCACTTCACCATACGCCTCATCTTTCATTGTCTTTTACTAATGTTTGTGATGCTATGGTTTGATAGGACTAGGGATCTCTTCCTCTGTCCACGGTTCCAGTGCAGTTGAGTTATGTGTGGGTTGGTTATGTGATTCCCTCCATCCTATTGTCTATTCAGCCTGTAGTAAACAATTGTAAGGTAGGTTGATAAGAAACATAAATTTTATAGTAAATTTCCTTTCTTATTATACCTACCGCAATTGTTTACATGGAGGCCCTCCCGTCTTCTTCTTCGGGTAAGAATCCTTCCTCCCCACTGATCACATAACTCCTATGTTGGCGGACTCAAAAGAATGATGAATTAATGACTTCACTGCGCATTGGTTAATGGAAGTCGTGGATTTGTACTAAGGGAAGAGCGTCCCATACTGGGTGTGTGCCGATGGCGCTTGGCCCAGTTTTGGCTTCTTTTTTCGTGGTATTTTTTCACACCACTTTGCTTTCCCACATCTCTTGGGAAAGATTAAAATAGAGAGTATTATATCCGAGTTAGGGTCTTCCACTGTAGTGCAAGCCTGTAGTAAACAATTGATGTAGGTTTAATAAGAAAGGAAATTTACTATAAAATTTATATTTCTTTTTGTTGAAAAATGTACCCACAGTTCATTTTTTATTGCATTCAGTGTGGGGGTATAAAATTGCAAATTCTGCTCTCTTATTATTATCTCTTTCATTTTCCCCTCCAATTTTAGTTTACTGTTTACGTCCTATTCTTTCAAGTTTACATTTAGGCCTAAAAACATAAAAGAAAACCTGTTTGTCATGCCTTTTTATGCGCCCATTTTGGCTGTGGCATTCTGTATTTTTTATTACCAATGCAAACTTAAAGAAGTAAAAATTAATTGATTTAAGTCAAATAAACTACCCAAGTTAATAAAGTGGATAGAATTATCCCTTGAGTGCAACAAGGCATCATCCACAGTGCTAAAGCTTTTCACTTGGGACCTTGTTGCACTCAACAGACAAAATACACCACTTCCCATGTTATTTCTATAGATTATGAGGCCTAAAATGTAAAACAAGCGAAGTATATAGACCTCTGATGGTAAGATGGTAAGAAATAAAATTTACGAACATAAAATGAATACCACCTGCCTTCCTGCATGCATTTTTACAAAAAATGGCCTGAGAAACCTAAGATATACTTTGCTTGGCCTTACTTTTTATCATTTTCTGTATTTCTTTCCAGGCTGAGTTTCCAGGGCTGGTACCTTTAGTTTTAATGTATGTAGACAGTATTGAGGTGGATATTGACACCAGATGTACAATTCAGCAATATATCAAACTAATAGGGTCCAGAGCTTCAGGTATGTATGCATTTGTTAAAGTTGGAGAGTCTAACAGTTGCAGGCAGTTGTTCGGTTGTTCTCTCCTGGTACTCCAGCTTTCTCTGCCCATAAATTTGTCTGACATGATGTGCTCTTGGCTGTTGAAAGTGTCATTAACTCTAAACCCGCTGAGTATTTTCAAGATATTTTTCATAAAATCTAGTCATGGCTGCTGTGAAGCAACCTTGACTAGATATGTTAAAAAAAATATATCTAAATTTAACCCAAGAAATCATTGGTGCAAAAATCTATTCAATTTTCAAGCAGAAATTTGTTTAAATGTACCCAAATTATACATAGTTCAGTGGCAAGAGAAATTCTGTCCTGCGTAGGAATATCCACTAGCGGCCTGCAAGGAGTTAAATCCAAAAATCCAAACAAGATATAAAAGATTAAACACTAAAATTGCATTAGTGCGGCCAAATAGCACTGTCAACTTGGAAAAGAATTTAGTTGTTGACAGAGTAATTAATCGATAGAACTCAAGATTTTTCAATCAATTTAATAACAGGAGTTTATTCTATAACTTATGTGCAATTAACTGGTGATATTTGTACTGCAGATACAGTGAATGGTTTGTTATTTAGATGTTATTTGAAAATGTTTACACCACAACTGAAATTTTTAGCTCACCTGAGCGAAGCTCAAGGGGAGCTTTACTAATCACTTTCTGTCCGGCGTCCGTCGTCCATCGTCCGTCGTCGTCCGTCCGGCGTTAACTTTACATTATTGACTTCTCCTCCTAAACCACTAGCCCAATTTTATTCAAATGTTGGCTAAATGTTTATTACCTAATGCCAATTCAGATTTGTTCAAATGAAGTTGCCCCTCCTCCTGGGTGGTGCCATGCCCCCAAGGGGCACCAAAATCTTTGTAAATCTTCTTCTCATGAACCAGCAGTAGCAGAGTCTTGATATTTGGTGTACAGCTTCCTTTTGAGGTGTAGACTCAGATTTGTTCAAGAGAAGTTTGTGGGGCTATACTTGGCGTCGTTATGGGAGGGGCAAAATTTTTTGCCCCGCCCAAAATTTCTATTTTCCAAACCGAGAGGCTGATTTGAACCAAATTTTATGTGAGGGCTTATTGGGTCATGAGTACTTGATTTATGCAAAAAAAAATTTTCCCGCAGCCCCGTGGGAACCGCAGGAGCTAAAAATAGAAAAAATTTAAAACGCCCATATCTCCAAAACTGCACGGCACTGAGAATTTTTATTTGGTGTGCAGCTTCCTTAGGACCAACAGAAAGGATTGGTAAAAAAAAATTGCCATCGGTTTTATCATAGGGTACAGTTTCGGGACTTTTTAACACTGTGGGCAATGGGAAAAACATTAAAAAATCTTCTTCTCCAGATCCAGCAGGCAGAATCTTTTGATATTTGGTATGCAACATTGTAGGGTGGATCTGATTCAAGTTTGTTCAAATCGGCCCCCTGGGTTCATATTTGGGCTCAGTATAGGAGCCCGATTTCGAACTTAGTGCATTTCAGGCAAATTTCTTAAAAAATCTTCTTCTTCTCCAGATCCAGCAGGCAGAATCTTTTGATATTTGGTATGCAACATTGTGGGGTGGATCTGATTCAAGTTTGTTCAAATCGGGCCCCTGGGTTTATATTTCGGCTCAGTATAGGAGCCCAAATTTGAACTTACTGCATTTCAGGCAAATTTCTTTGAAAATCTTCTTCTCCAGATCCAGCAGGCAGAATCTTTTGATATTTGGTATGCAACATTGTGGGGTGGATCTGATTCAAGTTTGTTCAAATCGGCTTCCTAGATTCATATTTGGGCTCACTATAGAAGCTCGAATTCGAACTTAGTGCATTTCAGGCAAATTTCTTAAAAAATTTTCTTCTCCAGATCCAGCAGGCAGAATCTTTTGATATTTGGTATGCAACATTGTGGGATGGATCTGATGCAAATTTGTTCAAATCGGCTCCCTAGATTCATATTTGGGCTTACTATAGAAGCTCGAATTCGAACTTAGTGCATTTCAGGCAAATTTCTTAAAAAATCATCTTCTCCAGATCCAGCAGGCAGAATCTTTTGATATTTGGTATGCAACATTGCGGGGTGGATCTGATTCAAGTTTGTTCAAATCGGCCCACTGGATTCATATTTGGGCTTAATATAGAAGCCCAAATTCGGACTTAGTGCATTTCGGGCAAATTTATTAAAAAATCTTCTCCAGATCCAGCAGGCAGAATCTTTTGATATTTGGTATGCAACATTGTGGGGTGGATCTGATTCAAGTTTGTTCAAATCGGCTTCCTAGATTCATATTTGGGCTCACTATAGAAGCTCGAATTCGAACTTAGTGCATTTCAGGCAAATTTCTTAAAAAATCTTCTTCTCCAGATCCAGCTTCAGAATCTTTTCATATTTGGTAAGCAACATTGTGGGGTGGATCTGATTCAAGTTTGTTCAAATCGGCCCCCTGGGTTTATATTTGGGCTCCGTATAGGAGCCCAAATTTTAACTTAGTGCATTTCAGGCATATTTCTTAAAAAATCTTCTTCTCCAGATCCAGCAGGCAGAATCTTTTGATATTTGGTATGCAACATTGTGGGGTGGATCTGATTCAAGTTTGTTCAAATCGGCCCCCTGGGTTTATATTTGGGCTCAGAATAGGAGCCCAAATTTGAACTTAGTGCATTTCAGGAAATTTCTTTGAAAATCTTCTTCTCAAGATCCAGCAGGCAGAATCTTCTGATATTGGGTATGCACCATGCTTAGGGGGGTGAGATTCAAGTTTGTTCAAGCCAAGTCCCTGGGTTCATATTTGGGCTCACTGTGGTAGCCCGAATTATAACTTAGTTCAAAATGAGGAATTTTCTTTAAAAATCTTCTTCAGATCCAGCAGTCGGAATGTTTTGATATTTGGTATGCAGCATCCTTAGGGGGTGAGATTCAAGTTTGTTCAAGCCATGTCCCTAGTTCCATATTTGGGCTCACTGTGGGAGCTCGAATTGTAACTTAGTTCAAACTGAGGACTTATCTTTAAAAATCTTCTTCTTCAGCCATGTCCCTAGGTCCATATTTGGACTCACTGTGGGAGCTCGAATTGTAACTTAGTTCAAAATGAGGACTTTTCTTTAAAAATCTTCTTCTTCAGATCCAGCAGTCGGAATGTTTTGATATTTGGTGTGCAGCATCCTGAGGGGGGGGGTAAGATTCAAGTTTGTTAAAGCCAAGTCCCTGGGTTCATATATGGGCTCCCTGTGGGAGCCTGAATTATAACTTAGTTCAATATGAGGAATATTCTTTAAAAATCTTTTTTTTTTTAGATCCACTGGTCAGAATCTTTGGATATTTGGTATAAGCTTTTCTTAGGAGGAGCAGATGCAACTTGTTGAAATCAATTCTCTGGGTTGATATAAATTTAGACTACCATGTCAGGTGAGCGCCCTCAGGCCCCTTGGGGCCTCTTGTCTTCAATTAATACCGGTTTATCAAGTGATTTATCCTATGAATACCAGCTGATCATGTGACATTTGAACATCGCGCATTGATATTAAGCACTACATTCGATTTTCCAGAGTCTGCATTTACATTCTCCAATTTCTGTTTATGTTCTATAAACAGATAGTTTCCCCAACTTGAGTTGAAGTTTATTCTAGGCACTACAGTACATTGAGAGTGTATTATCACTAAATCACCCACAGAGTGGAGATTCCACCCAAGCAATAATTGCAAATTTGTTGCAAACCATAAGCACAAGCAAAGTTTCATCCAATGGACCTCCGAGTTAAACCCGGAGGTCCATTGGCTGAAACATTGCTTGTGTTTTTTGTCGATATGTACAAAATTTGAAAGTTATAGTTTGGGTGATAACTCCACTCCGTGGGTGTTTTAGTTACAATCCACTCTCCATGTATTGTATATTGTTTCAGAAGCTATAAACAATAAGAAAACAATGAGAAGGCTATAAATTGAGGAGGAGGATCAAAGGGCTGGAGGATTATTAGCTCACCTGACTGAAAGTCAGGGTGAGCTTTTCTGATCACTTTTCGTCCGTCGTCCGGCGTCCGTCGTCCGGCGTGAAGGTGGTGTTTGGGTCTTTTTCTTCCAAACCACTGGCCGCATGTTAATGAAATTTCATGTGAGTAGGGGTTATATAGCGGCATTTTGATTTTTGGGCAAATTAGGTTTCGGCTCATATTGAGCAGAGGGGTGGGGCAAAAATGCTCCAATTCTTAAAAAATCTTCTTCTCAAGAACCAGCAATAGCAGAGACTTGATATTTGGTATGCAGCTTCCTTTTGAGGTGTAGACTCAAGTTTGTTCAAGAGAAGTTTGTAGGTCTATACTTGGCGATGTTATGGGAGGAGCAAAAATTTTGGCCCCACCCCAAATTTCTATTTTTTAAACCGAGAGGCCAATTTGAACCAAATTTTATGTGAGGGCTTATTGGGTCATAAGTACCTAATTTATGCAGAAATTTTTTTTCCTGTAGCCCCGTGGGAACCACAGGAGCTAAAAATAGAAAAAAATTAAAACGCCTATATCTCAAAAACTGCACGGCAGTGAGAATTTTTATTTGGTGTGAAGCTTTCTTGGGACCAACAGAAAGGATTGGTAAAAAAAAATTGCTATCGGTTTTATCATAGGGTACTTTTTCGGGACTCTGAAAAAGTGCTGAGTCAGTATTTTTTAACACAGTAGGCAATGGGAAAAAAATAAAGAATTGTTTTCTTCCAAACCACTGCTCTAAAAGCTTTCATATTTTACATATAACATCTTCGGAACATTGATTCACATATTTGTAGAAATCAAATTCCTCGGTCCATATTTGGGTTCCCTATGGGAACCCAAATGTTCAAATTAGTGCAATATGAGGGATATATTTTAAAAATCTTCTTCTTCGGATCCACAAATCAGAATCTTTTGATATTTGCTATGCATCATCCTTAGGGGGGTGAGATTGATGTTTGTTCAAGCCAAGTCCCTGAGTTCATATTTGGACTCCCTTTGGGAACCCAAATTGTAACTTAGTGCAATACGAGGTATATTCTTTTAAAATCTTCTTCGCATCCACCGGTCAGAATCTTTTGATATTTGGTATACAGTATGCTTAGGGAGGTGAGATTCAAGTTGTTCAAGTCAAGTCCTTCGGCTCATATTTGGTCTCCCTGTGGGAGCACAAATTATAACTTAGTTCAATATGAGCAATATTCTTTAAAAAAAATTTTTTTTTCAGATCCACCAGTCAAAATCTTTTGATATTTGATGTACAGCATTCGTAGGGGGGGGGGGGGGGGGGGGGGGGGGGGGGGGGGGGGGGGGCTGAGAGTGAAGTTTGTTAAAGCCAAGTCCCTTGGTTCATATTTGGGCTCACTGTAGAAGCCCAAATTATACCAAAATTTTTATTTTCCAAACCAAGAGGTCGATTTGAACCAAATTTGATATGAGGGCTTATTGGGTCACAAATACCTAATTTATGCCATAAATTGTTTTCCTGTCCCCCACGGCAACTACAGGAGCTGAAAAAATTTTTTTTTTTTGAATGCCCATATTTCCAGAACTACATGGCACTGAGAATTTTTATACAATGTGAAGCTTCCTTAGGGCCGGGAGAAAGGAATGGTGAAAAAAATGCCATTGGTTTTATCATAAGTACTTTTCCAGGACTAAAAGTGCCGAGTCATCATTTTTTAACACTGTAGGTAATGGGAATAACGTTGAATAATCTTCTTCTCCCAAACCACTGCTTCAGAAGCTTTTGTTTTTGGGTTCCCTATGGGAGCCCAATGTATAACTTAATTCAGTATGAGAAATATTCTTAAAAAATCTTTTTTTTCTGATACTCCTCTCAGAATCTTTTGATATTTGATTTTTAGTTTTCTTAGAAGCGGCAAATTGAAATTTGTTCAAGTTCTGGTTTATTGATAAAATTGGGCCCAGTAACCAATTCCTGCGTTGAAAACCTGTAAAGTGGGCAGTAATAGGCATAAACGATTGACCAAACCTGATATTATAATTATGCCTCTGTAATGATGTAGCCTTAGAAAGTGACCTTAAATTCCAATAAATAAATAGATAAATTATTGAGTACCCAATATGGGGATCTAACATATGAACACTCTGGGTTACTAAGTAGAGAAAACACTTTTATGTTGAAAAACTGATAATAACCACAAGGCAGAATCCCTTGCTATTTTGGTGATATGACTCGGCCAGTATCAGGTGAGCGCCCTCAGGCCCCGTGGGGCCTCTTGTATTATTACTGAACCGCCCTACAAATTAGAAATAGACACATCCAATTCTCTGTCAACAAAAGTGCATAGGCTTATATATCATTCGGGGAATTTTGGGGGTTTGGGAGAGTCACATCTCAAGCAAGGCTCGAAATAAGTGGTGGAACAAGGACAATGACCGACACCAATCTTACTTACACACTTTGAAATCCTAGGATATTTTGACCGTTGCAAAATTCTGCTCAATTTTGCAGTCTGAGTTTAAAAAACACTGGTAATTCGGTATAAGTTTAACCCTTTGGACACTGGTGGTGGCTTCCATGTCAGTTGAAATGCAGCAATTAGAAGAGTCCATTTCATTATTTGGGGTTAGACCAATCAATATTTTCAATGTTCTACTTAGTGCGAGTATGCCGTACAATGTCCCTGGGATGGTAAAGTGGCCTCTAGTGTTCAAAGGGTTAAATTCCATTGTGAATTAACAAGTCATTTCCTCATTTAGTCGTCACCATATGGCAATTTACAATGTATGAAACAATATGTTGAAAATGACCTGCACCAAATTAAAATGACCTGTACCAACTACTTGGGGCAGGACATTTTGACTTGCACTGGAAAAATAATTATTTCGAGCCTTGATCTCAAGTTATATCTACTTTTTTTATCATTTATAGGTGAGTTGCAGACAACAGCACAATGGATTAGAGATTTTGTTACATCACATCCAGAATATAAACAAGACTCTGTTGTATCAGAACAAATAGCATATGACTTGTTGGTTAAATGTGATAAAGTTACCAGTGGCGAATTAGTGTGTCCAGAACTATTCACACCTTTATCAAAAACAGCAAATAACATTCCATCTGCCTTATCAAAAACCGATATTTATCTCAATGCAAAGAATCCACCAACATGAGATGACTGAGACCAGTGTTTATAGCTCTCAGTTGACCTCTGGGCAAGTATTTTCCAGGATGGTTGATTACAATTATGTTCAGTGTGGTTTGGTACTCTGTCACTTGACGATTCAGTATGTACCTGTACACTTTCTTGCTAGACTAGTAGTAACTTGAGAATCCAAAAGATAGACTACCTGGTTGTCCATGAACTGAAAATTTGTTTGTTGCACCCTCAACTTACTACTGGTCGACTTAACCCTTTACCTAACATGAAAAGCAGACGACACTTGCAAACAAACTTCTTGAATAACTAAATTTTTATACTGTTCCAATGACCCAGACTTAGCTGGTGCTAACTCTAACAAAACCAGGGCCAAACACAAATTTTGCCCCCCAATCCCCAAAATTTGCATCCAAAACAAAAAGAAATCATGTCCTAAAGGACCTCCATACTACGCCTCTACTGCGCATGCGCAGTGACGCAGACGTCCCGAAATTGGCGCCAATTATCATTCTCTGTTTGGCCCTTCATCAGTCAACATCTCACTGATCTTTGTGCTTGTAAATCTCAGTTTAAAGGATGCCAGACACGTAATTCTTGGAGAAAATGTGATTCTAAGGAGGATAGAAGGAAGAGAGGAAAAAGAAGTGACAAAAAATAATCAGGGCTGTACTTAAAATTTTTTGATGAAATTATGTTAAGTTGCCTATTTTCGAGGCATGGGCCTCTTGTTGTCATTCTTGCTAATTGTTGCACTGCTTATTCAGTGTTTCCTCTCCCCTAGCCTTCTAAAGTCCCCCCTTGCAATTCTCCCATGCTTTTGGCATATTTTTGAGAAATTTCATTTCTAAAATTTCCTGGGAGAGTTGCTTGGTTACAGAATGTTTTCTGTTATTTTCCCCATAGTTACGTTTTCACCCATGGGTGTATAACGTTTGTGTTCTGCATCTTCCATCTGATGTTCTACAGATTCTCCCCTGGGAGTCTCTGTTTTGCATCAGATAGAGTGTAATTGATGACTGATTCCGGGCCAGTTTTTTCAGTGCCTGGAGTCATGTTTTCTGGTGTTTTTACACTGTTTGTTTTCATTGGCAACAGCCTTTTTTGAGGGGGGCTGTTTGCCTTTGCTGTAGTTTATCTCACTATAAGATACATTTATATTATCCGAAAGTGTCTCATTAATTATTTAATATAAATTTAAAATTTTTGACCACACTTTGCCATCGGATCCATCGGGGCTCAACGTTACTTTTCAGCAACTTGGGCTTCGCTGAAAAAATATTTTTTCAAAATTATTTTGTTTTGCAATTGTTTTTTCATTTATTAATGGATCATGTTATTATGTATCTTTGTGTCAGGGGTTTTTGCGAGTAACTAGGACTTATTGTTGTTCTTTCACAATGAAGGGACATTGTTCAAATTGTAATAGGAAGAAATCTTCCTCTGACTTTCATGATCATTGTATTAATTGTAGTCAGTGTTCTCGCATTAATCCCTGTCCTATATGTGAACATTGGGATGAGAAACATTGGAAACGTGTGTCACGATATGTTGTTTCTGGAGAAAGAGCGATTCCGGCTCTTTCTCCGCAAGGTCACTCTACTCTCTCAGTTTCTATTTCAGAGGAACCAGAACAGGGTGATGTTTCCATGTTATCTTCTTCAAGTGTGCGTCCGTCGTCACAAATGAATTCAGAGCTAGCGGCAAAAGTGCTCATGGAGATTAGACAAATGTCGTCCGCTAGCTCGCCCGGTGTAGCGTCCATTCACCGAATGGTTCGGCAGCCGGGTTCGTCCGATGCGGTCCAAGAGGAAATTTTGGGTGATGCGAGCACTATAAACATAATAGATGCACACCCAGTGACGGCGGATAGTAAGCGAGAACGGAGGAAGCCTTTGAGTCCGGTTCCTAGCTCGTCCAGGTCCAGCCGGGCCGCGAGCGAGAGAGGCCCCTCTCTCGTACAACAACATCTGGGACCAGATGTTGTGGTACAAAATGTGTCTTTAGCGGAGCATACGTCCGTCGCTCGGGACGCTCCGTTGTATAAGCAGTCCGCAGAGACTGTTAAGGCTTCCTCTTCTCGTCAGCGCACACGACCGCACCTTGGCTGCGTGACCGCCGATATATTACCAGCTTCGCCGATCAAGAATTCTTCGGCGACCAGGTCACACCATCCGGCAGCCAGGGATTCGAGACCGATGGACTCCGGACGTTCGCATAGGAAAAGTATGCGGGAGCCATCTGATGCAGAGCTGCCCTCGGCGAAGCAGCGAAAGACTGCGCCTCCGCAGGTCTCGACGCCGGACATTCTTGTGCAGATAGCACAGCTTATCGCAGCATCCCAGCAACCGACAGAAACGGTGTCGGATCGAGAATTATCCGACGGCGCTGGGTCGGTACGCTCCGCCGAAGCATCAGGGGCGGACGACCGGGAACATCATGAGGTCCGACCGGATGGTGAAAGGGATACGGATGACTTGGAGCTATCCCTTTTGGAACAACATAAAGCTGCCGTGGACTTCATCCGGCACTTTCTCCCTCAAGTTGTTCCGTCGGGCCAGACTGCTGCGCTTCCGGACAAGAGAATTATAGCGTCATTGGACTCTGAATTTTTTGAGCGGTTCAGGGACATCGCTCCCGAGTTTCCGTCGCAGTCCAATAATGTTGCAAGAACATTTGAATTATTGAACGACGCTATATTTAAACTTGCTTCCAGGACGGGGAAAGCAGGTTTCTTGTCCGCTAATACTCTCAACCTGCCTTTCATTAATGCAAGGAATAAATTCGATACGGCAGGACAGGGTATACCGAGAGTTCCTCTGCGTATGGACGATGAGGCGGAAGACTTAGAGCTATCATTACCGTCGTCAGCTTCTATTCCAACCGCGGTGTTGGAAACAGCTATTGCGTCTAACAGAGCCAATTTAGATGCCTTATCTTACGCAGATCACCTTACTAAGGCGTTATCACTGCGCCTTCAGGGGAAAGAGTTTCAGGATATACAATCCTCTTTAAGACTTCTTTCAAGGGCAGTAGCTTATTCCACGTGTAACTCCGCCCTTTCAGTGGCAAATCTGGAGTTGGTTAGACGTGATGCAGCCCTAGCTACATCCACACTAGTGGATTCTAAGGTGAAGAACTCTCTTAGAGTCGCTTCGGTCTCAGGAGAACTTCTCTTTGACGGCAAGCTTTCCGCTATTTATGATAAAATTACAAAGAAAGCTAAGGATTCTCTGTTGTTCAAATCTGCTCCTAAGAAGTCGGATACAGCAGACACGAATAAGACAGGCACTTCTGGGTCTAATGCACCCAAGAGAGGTTCCTATAGAGGTTCCGGTGCGTCCTCTTGGTCTTATTCGAGAGACCGTCAGGATAGCGACTCTCGTTCGGGACGTCCTTCAGGCCGGGACAATCGGTCGGACGCCCCGAGGTCGACGGGGCGAGGTGTGGGTCGTGGAAGACGTGGTTTCTCCTACCGCAGGCCTCGCAGGTCCAGGAGGTGATGGCTTAAACCTCTATCGCGTTCCGGTTGGCGGAAGGTTGTCGAGCTTTTCACAAGAATGGGCGTCGATTACGGACGACCCTTGGGTGAGAGGAGTGACTTCGGAAGGTCTAAAGATATCCTTCAAACGAAAGCCACCATTAACTCGAAGTCCAAAGTGGACTCATCTTCCGTCAAATCCGCAGAAAAGAGACGCTCTGTTATCAGAGGTGCAGTCTCTTTTAATGAAGAACGCGGTAGAGGTCGTAGAAAACCAGGAATCTCCGGGATTCTACAGCCATCTGTTTCTGGTTCCGAAACCAGACGGCTCGTTCCGTCCAGTCATAGATTTGAGCTGGATAAACAAGCTGATCGTCGCTCCGAAGTTTTATATGGAGACGATTCGATCGGTCAGAGCGAGTATTCGGGTGAACGATTATGCAACGAGCATAGATCTCAAAGATGCGTACTTTCACGTCATGGTACATCCGACATTCCGAAAGTATCTACGCTTCGCAGTCCTAGGAGTGGTGTATCAATTCCGGGCGATGTGCTTCGGATTGAATCTAGCACCCTGGGCTTTCACTCGGGTAATGAACTCGGTAATGATCTACTTCCGAGCTCATTCGTCTGCGGTAACGTCGGCCTACCTGGACGACATTCTTCAGAGGTACGGCAACGAGTTAACGCTTCAGAACGTTGTTCAGAATCTTCTTCTATTGCTCCGACGTCTCGGTTTTATAGTAAACGAGGAGAAGTCGGATCTGGTGCCGTCCAAGTCATTCACTCATCTGGGAATGAGCTTCGAGACGCACAACAATCTCGTTCGTCTGCCGTTAACCAGAGCGAAATTAGTCAGTTGTTACGCTCGCTATTGTCTGCACGCAGACAAAGTCACGGCGAGAGAATTTATGAGACTGATAGGTCTGTGCGGAGCCGCCGCGGATCTCATTCCGATGGGGCGGTTACGCACACGTCCTCTTCAAATTTTCCTGACTCAGAATTGGAGTGTGAAAATTCATTCGCTCGATGTGGACGTTCTCTTGTCAGATCAAGTGAAACAAGAGATTCAGACTTGGGCAAACATTCAGTGGTTAACTCAAGGAGTTCCGCTGCAGTTGCCGGATCCGAGTTTTACCGTTATGACGGATGCCAGTCAAACAGGTTGGGGTGCATCATTAATCCCAACGGATTCGAGATGCCAGGGTCTTTGGGATCCGCAATTCCTGTGCAAGCACATAAACATCAAGGAAATGATGTCAATTTGGCTTGCGTTACGTCACTGGATGGACATTATTCACGATGCTCATGTCCAAATCCTATCCGACAATACGACAGTAGTGGCGTATATACGGAATCAGGGAGGCACTCATTCAGTTCCGTTGTTCAATCTAACGGAAAGAATCCTTCTGTTTGCGTTAGAACATCACGTTCTTCTTTCGGTCCGTCACATACCGGGTCGTCTGAATGTGCTAGCAGACTCCCTTTCACGAAAGGGTCGCTTGTTGCCGTCGGAGTGGACTCTCAACAAACAAGTATTCAATCAGATTTGCTACCAATGGGAACGGCCAATGATAGACTTATTTGCGACACATCTCAACAATCAGTTGCAGACGTATGTGTCTCCGTGTCCGGATCCAAGAGCATTTGCAGTAGACGCTCTGTCGATCCCTTGGGACGGAATGATAGGATATGCGTATCCTCCAGCGCCGTTAATTCAACAAGTATTGCTAAAGATAAAACAATCTCAATGCAAGATTCTGTTGGTAGCATCTCTGTCGCCACAGAGACCGTGGATAAATCTACTCAGGTGTCTGTTGTGGGACCTACCGCGGAAGCTTCCTCCACGGGAGGATCTTCTTTCGCAGGGGAAATCGCGCCAACTCCATCACAACCCGGAAGGTCTCAACCTTCACGTTTTTCCGTTGTGCGGTCCTTCTTGCATGGCAAGCACTTTACAGGACGAGCAGTGGACACGATTTCTAACTGTAGGAGGACCTCCTCTTCGCTAAACTATGCGGCTAAGTGGAAGGTTTTTCGTCGTTGGTGTAGGGATCATTCTGTAGATATATTCGATCCCTCTATACCAGACATTGCAAACTTTCTAGTATACTTGTTTGACGAAATCAAACTGCAGCCTGTTACTATAAAGGGTTATAGATCTATGTTATCTGATACCTATGCACATCATGATAGTTTACAAATTGGATCTAATGTCTCTTTATCGAAGTTGGTTAGAAACTTTTCGATAAATAGACCCAGAACTCTTAGATTAATTCCTAAGTGGAATTTAGCTTGGGTTCTTCTTAAATTGAAGGAAAAGCCATTTGAACCTCTTGGGACAGTAGATTTCAAATTCTTATCTTATAAGACAGCTTTTCTCTTAGCTTTCTCTTCTGCTAGAAGAGTCAGTGAGCTTCATGCACTATCGGTGGATGATTCTCATTATCGTAGTGTTGGGAATACTATCACCTTCACTACTAATGTGGGTTTTTTAGCTAAGAATCAGGCTCCTAATAAATATCCGGAACCTATTGTTATTAAGGCTCTTCCGTCTTCAGACGGGCGTAGGCCTTTACTCTGTCCTGTTAGAGCGTTACGTATCTATAAACAGAGATCTCAGTTTATCAGAAAGGGACGGAAACGTTTCTTTCTGTCTTTGATGCCTAATAGAAAGGATATTTCAGTCCATTCTATTGCTAGATGGATTCAGTTAACTATCCGTACTGCTTATGAAGATTTATCTTCTTCTCAGCAGTCTGTGCTTAAGATTTCTGCTCATGAAGTAAGAGCTCTTTCTACTTCCTGGGCTTATGCTAATAGTGTTGCTATTACAGATTTAATGAAGGCTGCTTATTGGTCTCAGCCATCCACATTTACGAATTTTTATCTCAGAAATATTGAGTCCATTTCTGGAGACCTGCATTGTTTAGGTCCGTTATCTGTTGCTCAGAATGTCGTCCACTAAACAGTTGCAACTATAGTTATGCAGGGTTTCTGTTCCAGCAGTGACTCCGTCCGGCTGCCCTCTTCGCTCTGGGCTATTTGACCCAGGGCAAGGGGAAGGGGGGGGGGGGGGGGGGGGGGGGAGGGTGTTCCCTTAGGTCACCTGCTTTATAGTGAAAAGCAAGGGAATGCCTCCTCCAAGTCAGTATTTCTGAATCGCTTCCGGGATGGTTTTAAAGTGTAATATTAATGTTTAAAATTCATTCATGTCTTATTTTTAAAGTGTAGCTCGGTGTGAAGCATTTGTATATGTCAAGTGTCAAACGGGCTTTAATATACAATACTCGGACACTTTTAAATGACTATAAAGAGTCTCAATTCTCTGGACTACTTTATTTATTGGCTTGCTTTAAAAATAATTAGTATAAGGGTTATACTGGATGTTAATAGAGAACATGAATGTTATTGTGCTCAATTATTAAGGGTAGTGTATCTTTCTAATTTAAGATTAAATAAGAAAGATACATGTAAAGCCTAATACTCCTTTTCTCCGTAAGGGGTTACCTCTTTACTATATAGTTGAGCTTATTGGATTTTCCTCTATGTCCTAGGCCCTCCAGCCTGTTTACTATTCAGCTAAGTCTGGGTCATTGGTACAGTATAAAAATGTTAAAAAATTTATAGTAATTTATATATTTTTTATACTTACCAATGACCCAGACGGGGATGGCCCTCCCTGGAGTTGGGAACTCTTGCCTCCCCGCTGAGTACATAGCGCTGACCAGGCACTGCCAGTAAGAATGATAATTGGCGCCAATTTCGGGACGTCTGCGTCACTGCGCATGCGCAGTAGAGGCGTAGTATGGAGGTCCTTTAGGACATGATTTCTTTTTGTTTTGGATGCAAATTTTGGGGATTGGGGGGCAAAATTTGTGTTTGGCCCTGGTTTTGTTAGAGTTAGCACCAGCTAAGTCTGGGTCATTGGTAAGTATAAAAAATATATAAATTACTATAAATTTTTCAACTTTTTTTCATTGTTTGTCTCAAAAACATAGGTTATGATCCCCTCATTGGAACAAGCTTGTTCCAAAGAGGGGTCACAAAGTATGTTTTTGAGACAAAAAATGAAAAAAATAATGAAAATTAATTGGCAGTTTTTGTGAATAGTGCTGGCCGGTTTTGGCCGTTACGTTGGGTAAAGGGTTAAACATATAAGAGTATATATATGCTAACATCCACTTGGCAAGTGGAAGAGCACTAAACCATACTGTAATACTGTATAAAACATATGTACTGAAGAGCATTGCATAATTATGTTAAAAATGTCTTTACACCAAAGAATTTAGATTTAGTGGTAATGGTTCCAGTTCTCTTAATTTTTCATCTAATTATATTAAAGTGATTTATAACCTAGGAAATGGAAGGCCATTAACCCTTTACTCAATCAATCGGCCACATCCACTTGCATAATTTTCAAATTGAGCAGTGGAAAAAAATATATTTTTCCAAAAATGTCAACAAAACCATATCATGTGACCCCTCATAGGAACGATCTTGTTCCTATGAGGGGCCACATGATATAGTTTTGTTGATTTTTTTAAACAATTTGAAAAATCAATAATTAACCCTTAAAGGCCTATTTCTGACTTTTATGACCTCAGAATAGGCGCCCTTAACATGCCATCATGAGGAGAACCTGTTGACAACAGATAAATTAGGAAGGCAGTGGTTTCTAGGCAAGTCGTGGTTGCCTGTTAAGGCAGCTAAGACTTGACTAGAAATCTCTGCTAAGCTACTGGAAATTTGGAGGCTTTGGGCTGGTGGGAATTCAGGACACTTGTCCAGGCCCTTCAGGGTTAAAATAATAAATTTTGATACCTTGTGCATTGGATAAGGGGTTAAAAGCTGTGGTTACAGTATATGCAAAAAACATGGATCACTACTAAAATATGTAGAGTCAAGTTTCCACCGGGGTTGTATAGTACTGCACTGTAATTTCAAAAGCAGACAGAGAGTTTTGATGTGATTGCAACTCATTTGCAATCCAGTCAAAATTCCCAGTCCTCTTTTTGAAAATTCACTGTGAGATCTCCCCTCCCAATATTGGTAGGATATCACCTGTTAAAAAAAAAACATGATT
Organism: Pictodentalium vernedei; assembly: GCA_031216915.1. Taxonomy (NCBI): domain Eukaryota; kingdom Metazoa; phylum Mollusca; class Scaphopoda; order Dentaliida; family Dentaliidae; genus Pictodentalium; species Pictodentalium vernedei. Next base: position 351,687,179 of record CM062293.1, read on the forward strand.
ATACTAAAGCCATTAAAAATATGTATATGTTCTTAGGTACCACCCTCGTCATTAAATTTCCACCACATCAAAACTTTTTAATACCCAGTCAACAAGAAAAGAAAAAAAATTCTGCCCTTGCAGAAAAAAATTCCCCGGACAGTATTTTCAGATTGAAATTTTGAGCATCAGCAATTGCAAGGCAGAATCGAGAAAAAAAAGAAAACAAAAATAACACTTGAAATTTAGGCCACTAAAAAAAAAAATGTTGATGTTTCAGGTAATTGTGCCACAAATTTTTGATGAGGGCAGGAGGCATTTTATTTTTATTTTTTTATTCAGAAATCTGAAAAAGATACCCTAAAAACTAGATTCACATTTCAGGAAGAAATCTTTTACAAACTCCAGACTAGTGTTATCTTATCACATATATTGTAAAATGCTTCAATCAACTTGGCCGTTGACGACATGTCAAAGATGCTCCATAGCAAAATTATGTTCAGTATGGCACTAATTTGAAAAGATAATAGAGGCATTTTCCTCAAAAGTTGTTTTTATATGTACCAACAAAGAAAACATTTACATAATAGTCAGAAATTTAAAGCATGAAAAACGGAGGAAAACGGGAACTGGAAGTTGAAATACTAGAGACATATGTACCGGTGCTTAAAATTCTGATCTGAAAATTCTGTCCGGGGAAATTATTTTTGACCTGGCAGAATTTTTTTTTGACATGGCCTCCAGAGGCATTTGTTTAATTTTGACTGGTTATTAACCCTTTAAACACTGGTGGTATCTTCCATGCCAGTTAAATGGCAGAAATTGGAAGAGTTCATATCCATTATTTAGGGGTAGTGCAATTAATATTTTCAATGTGCAGCCATCAGGCTGCATGTTGAAAATTTTAATTGGTCTACCACACACCTTCATTTATTAGCCATCCCACTTAATGAAATTATGACATATCGTGTTGCTGGACCAGAAAAGAGGTCTGTCATGTTGAAAGAGTTAAGTTTTGACACAGCGGAAATTTAATGACGACGGCGGTGCCTAAAAACAGAGAAATTTTTTTTAATGGTCTAAGTGGACTCCACTGTGCTGCGAAATCAAGATTGCATCAAACAACACAAACCAAAACAGCATCCCAGATTTAGTGTTTTCATTTATTTTTTGACAGGCTTGATTCTGTAGGGTTGTATGGAGGGAAACGGACTGAGAAGTTTGAGTGGACCAAGTCGTGATCCAGTTGAAATTCTCTGTCTGCTTTTGTGATCACAGACCAGTACAATATATATCAACAGGACGGAAAATTCAACTGTTTATCAATTTGAATCTATTTTTACTATTTTTCTTTTTATATGTTATGCCTTTAGTAACAGCATGATTATTTCTTGTGCTTGAATAGACATTTGTTGACTAATAATATGAATTAAATTTCAGTCTTATTTGTTTAATTAACAGGTGTATTTTATGTAACTTATTTGTAATTTTCAAGTTATCTGTTTGTTAGTATCGAGAAATGCATGCATTTACCTGCATAGTTCAAAGTAAATTTTAGATGATCAAGTTATGCTTGTCCATTTGTTTAACCCTGTACCTAATGAATTGGATGCATTCGTCTGCGTAATTACAAATTAAGCAGTTGAAAAAAATAAATTTATTCCCCTCCGCAATAAGTTGTGTGGGGTATACTGGAATCATCTTGTCCGTCTGTCTGTCCTTCCTATGACATAATTTTGTCTGGAGATTTTCTCAGACAATTTTGTGGACCAATCTGCTCAAAACTTGGTTCAAATGTTCACACCATGGGAACCAGTGATTATTGTTCCGGTTGGATTATTTTTACCTGAATTATTCCCCGTTTCTTCTTGAAATAGCAGCTGTATAGGCCTGAATATTGTCCAGAGACTTTCTCAGATATTTATGGATCAATTCCTTTGAAACTTGGTATGGATGTTCACTACTATGGGAAGCTGTGCATCTGCAACTATTGTTTCGATTGGACTTTCTCTACCAGAGTTATGCCTCTTTTTAGCTCACCTGGCCTAAAAGTCCATGCAGACATGTTAACCTCCAGAATAATTTTTCAGGGAACTTGAGAGTGATTTTCAGGGAAATGTGATGGATTTCAGGGAAATGTTCGCGTGGGGACAAAACAAAAGAAAAAACTTGTGAATTTTCAGCTCAGGGACCACCATTAACACCAGGTTATATCCAGATCTAGTTTTTATTTATGCTGATGCATTTATCCTATGTTAAAAAATCATAAAATAATTGTTGATTTGACCCCCCACCCCCTGCCATCCTCTTCTTCATGACCCCCCCACACCTACCCACCCTCAGAGCACCACCACCTGTGGTTTGCTTTTATCAAAGTTTACTAAGCTACTAATTTCCCAAGTCTGGAAATGTTAACAGGAAAAGATGTCCTAATGTTCAGTTACTGCAAGAAGATTAGTACTTGGAAAGTATCTCTATCAAAATCCTTCTTGCATGTGTGGACGCTTGTGCCCTGCACAAAACTTTTCTTTTCATCATTGAAGCATTTTTTTTTTGTAATTCCATTCAAAATTTTCTGTGTACAGACTGCCAGCAGTTAACAGTTCTGAAGTCAGCACAACAGAATAAATGTAGTGTGAAAAAATAAGTCCATTGTGTATTAATATGCAGTCATAATGTTTTGGCATCCTAAGCGACTTTAACCTATTTTTAAAATGTGTTAAAATAGTTGAGGTCAAGGTGTTGTTTACGTTTTGATTTGGAAAAGGGATGAGGATTAAAGCTATTCTATGAATAAATAAATAAAAATTGTTTAATTCCTTTTCATATATTTTATTTACTAAAAAACTGCATTGAAGGTGGAGTTTTCAATTTTTTGAAAGTCACCTATTTTCACTTTGACACTTGCACATTGATCACGAATCTCCGATTACGAAGACAAAAACAGAAATAAACAGGAACACAGTTGAAATATATATCATAAAATACCCTTTTCTTAAATAAATTTAACTTAAATCCTTATTTTACTGCTTCGTGAGTTTTTACCAGAGTTTGAAATGCATGTGATTTGACTCTGAACGTTTTACATAACTTACAAGGGAAAGAAATATTCAGCTGTTGTTTTCCGGGATTTTTGGTCCCAAACTGATTCCCGTCTGGGAGGCCGGGACCTGCACTGACATTTCAGGATTTTCCCAGACATTCCGGGAGAGTTATGTCTGAGGCCATGTGAGATTTCAGATCACTTGGTATCCGTTGTCATCTATCGTCCGGCGTCCGTAAACGTTTCACGTTTTCAACTTCTTCTCTGTAACCACTGAACTGTTGTGAGCCAGACTTGGCAGGAATGGTTTATGGGAGGTTCTTAACAAATGCTCCTCAATTTGTTCCCATCGAATGAAAAAACATGGCCTCCAGAGGCATTCATTGATTCTGGTTGGTGGATTTTGAAAAATCTTCTTCTCTGAAACCACAGGGCCAAATGTTTTGAAACTATGTATGGATGATGACTGGGGCCAACTCTACCAACGATCTTCATTTAATGTTGAACAGGTTACAAACATGGCCACAATTGCGGCTTACAGTTACTATAGAAACCCTATGAGAAATCACATTTTCATCTTCTTCTCTGGAACTACTGTGTCGACGTGAACCAAATCTGGCCGGGATAGTCTATGGGAGGTTCTCTACAAACGATCCTCCTTTTATTCCCATGGGTTTGAAAAAATGGCCACCAGAGGCATTCTTTAATTCTGATTGGTGGATTTTGAAAAATCTTCATCACTGAAACCACAGGGCCAAATGTTTTGAAACTTTGTATGGTTGATGACAGGGACCCCCCTCTACCAATGATCCTCATTTAATGTTGATTGGGTTGCAAACATGGCTTCAATTGCAGCTTATAGAAACCCTTTGGGAAATCATATTTTCATCTTCTTCTCTGGAACTACTGAGCCGACATGAACCAAACTTGGCAGGAATAGTCTATGGATGTTTCTCTACAAACAGTCCTCATTTTGTTTGAGTTGAAAAACATCACCGCCATAGGCATTCTTTGATTCTGATTGGTGGATTTTCAAAAATCTTCTCTGAAACTGCCAGACCAAATGTTTTAATACTTCACATAAATGATGACTATGACCCCCTCTACCAATGATCCTCATTTAGTGTTGATTGGGTTGTAAACATGTCCACAATTGAGGCTTATAGTTACTATAGAAACCCTATGGAAAATCACATTTTCATCTTGTTCTCTGGAAATACTGAGCCAACGTGAACCAAACCTGGTAGGGATAGTCTATGGGAGGTCTTCTACAAATGCTCCTCATTTTTGTTACTGTGCATCGAAAAACATGGCTGACAGAAGCATTTTTTGATTCTGATTGGTGGATTTTGAAAAGTCTTCTTCTCTGAAACCACAGGGTCAAATGTTTTGAAACTTTGCATGGTTGATGACTGAGACACCCTCTAACAACGATCCTCATTTAATGTAAATCGGGTTGCAAACATGACTGCAATTGTGGCTTGTAGTTACTATAGAAACCGTATGGGAAATCACATTTTCATCTTCTTCTCTGGAACTACTGAGCAGATGTGAGCCAAACCTGGCAGGGATAGTCTATGGCAGGTCCTCTACACACACTCTTCATCTTGTTACCAAGTATCGAAAAACATGGCTGCCAGAAGCATTTTTTGATTCTGATTGGTGGATTTTGAAAAATCTTCTCTGAAACCACAGGGCCTAATGTTTGAAACTTTGCTTGGTTGATGACTGGGACACCTTCTACTAATGATCCTCATTTAATGTTGATCGTGTTGCAAACATGGCCACAATTATGGCTTATAGTTACTATAGTAACCCTATGGGAAATCATATTTTCATCTTCTTCTCTCAAACTACTGAGCTGACGTGAAGCAAACTTTGCAGGAATGGTCTATAGGAGGCCCTCTACAAACGATCCTCTTTTGTTCCCGTTGGTTGGAAAATATGGCCATCAGAGACATGATTGATGGATTTTGCAAAAATCTTCCCCTCTGAAACTACAAGGTCAAATGTTTTTGAAACTTCACGTGATTGAGGACTGGGACACCTTCTACCAATGATCCTCATGTAATGTTGATGTAATGTTGCAAACATGGCCACAGTTGCAGCTCATAGTTACCATGGAAAGGCCCTTTAGAGCCTCTAATTTAATAATCATGGTGGTGGATCGAGGGGCATGGACAGGCCTATCTCAGACAGTCACACCTCTAGTTTTTAAAAGATTTGAACAAAACCATATCGTGATTCCTCATTGAGCTCATTCCAATGAGGAGTTACATGATATGGTTTTGTTGAAATGTTTTGAGAAATTTTAAAAAACAATAATTAAACTAATAAATTTTGATATCCTGTGCATTGGGTAAAGGGTTAATTACTGACTGTGAAGTGGAGTAGAGTGATCAAATTTATATATCCCTTTGAAGTCACAAAACTTTAATTTTGATTTTTAACGTTACAGTGGAATCCTGTTAATTGAATAGCCACTTGGCCAATGAAAATTATTCAATTAACAGGAGTATTCAATTAACAGGGATTGAGTCACTTACCTATATTCTGGAGATAAACTTAGCATTTATTCTATTATATCTTGTTTGACAGAGCTCCATGAGCTCTGTCAAACAAGATCTACTAGATTAAATTCCTGTATTGGATGTTCTGAGGCCGAATAGGTCTATAAACAAAGGAAAACTGGGGAGAGTCTTGGTAATTTCTCGACAGGTTACAAGATTTTTTATTCAATTAACAGGAGTTTACTCTATAACCTATATTCAATTAACAAGTCAAATTTGTACTGTAGGTATGGTAAATGGTTTTGTGTTGAGAAATTATATTCAATTAACAGGGTTATTCAGTTAACAGATATCCAATTAAGTGGGCTGCACTGTACTACTTTATTTTCATGTCATAAGGTTCACAAATCTAGGTCACAGAGTTGAAGAGATCATTGTTATTTATTGGTTAGAACATTGGACTTTAAACTGAAAGGTTGGTGATTCAATCCTGATACATGCCATCTGCATTGTGTCTTTAGGCAAGACACTTCAGGATTCAGTTTAATCTGAAAATTTTGAGAAGCTATTTATTATTCATTTGGGAAAATTGATCAGCTGTTGATGAAAATGAACTTTGGACTGATATTTGTTGAATTACAGAATTAAGAAATTGTATCATAAAATGCTATGCAAATTCAGTAAAATCGATAGTTATAAATGTGTTAATATGATTTTTGGCACCATTTTTTATATAATAAAGGTCATTAAGCAATCAACATGACCTTGATTTAGAGCAAAGAATGGGCAAACATTTCAAGTGGCACCCTTTTTCCATAATGCAACTGGGAATTTAACCAATTCAATCTTCATTGACAGAGCTCAGTGAGCTCTGTCAGACAAGATGGAATTGGTTAAATCAGGCCTTTAGATTATCCCAATTTCACACCATTTACAGGTATGCCCAAATTAGAAAAGGTGTGATGACATCAAGAAAGTTGTATAAATTTTCTGTGCCTCTTCTACATTTGAGAAAAACTTCCATCAAAATATGACCATAGAAACAAAAAGAAAGACATGGCAATAAAACATAACAGGATAAGGCTATTATTTCTGGTTTTAATGTTCCCAAATTAGGGCAAAACCAGGGCTCGCCTTGAGTAAAATGGTCGGGGCCTAAAAAAAGTGCCCCACATATTGAGGTTGGGGCCTTTTCGGGGCTGATTTTCCATGTTGTCCATTATTGTTAGTGCTTTTTTGTGGAAAATGTCGGGGCTTGAAAAAAAGCCCCCAGCAAGTGCTCCTCGGGGCTGATCTCGGGGTCTGGGCTGATCAGCCCCGACTCAAGGCAAGCCCTGCAGAACGGTGTGCCCAAAATAAAGGAATTTAAAGGCCTGGGTTAAATTCTTGGTTGCATTATGGGAAAAATCTGCTTGAAATATTTATTTTTTGACTTGATGGCTTCATGGCGAAGAGGGTTAAAGAGCCCCATATTTTAAGGGGAGGCTTCATATTCTGTTAGAAGCAAAATATTTTGTTCACATGGATTTGTCTTGGTACATACAGATTATTATGATTATGTGCATGTCCTATGATTTGTATCAGATTCGAGGTGATGTCCAGAATGGGATCTCAACGAGCCGGCCAGTTGTGATCCCATTTTTGGACACCACCGAGAATGTGATGCAAATCACAGGTCATGCATATTATTATGATAATTCATTTATCTAATAATTCTGTCACATAAACAGACTAAATCTTAAATTATTAATACAGTTTTGGGACATAATGTTGGGTGAGAAAAGGTTTTAAAAAAAATTATTTTCTGGAACAATATTGTTGTACAGTCTGACAAACAATGAGTAACGTGGTAACCACAATTTTCAAAGTTGTGTTGTCCAATTATTCACTCCCAGTGTCACTTCCTATGATGATCTGCTTGAATTTTTGAGGGTACAACCTCAGGAACCGGGTATGTGTAATATTGAATTGTGCAGTTTCTGTTTATTGTAAAATTTTTAGCCAATCGCCTGTAACTGTTGTTGTTGCATTACCAGAAATGAATCATCTATATGATATGGAATCAGAATGAGTCATCTATATGATACGGAATCGGAACACATTATGTGATACGAACCATTTCTCATGGCTTTCAGGCCAAAATCAGTATGATTGTTAGATCAAGTGTCACATATTTCTCTCAGGAAAAATAAATGTGGCTAATATTTAAGGCATGTAGCATGGTGTAAGTGCTATATCACCGAGAGGGAGTAGGTAGGTTTGATCAACACCAAGACATTTTACATGAATTGGTACAAGAGGGACAATAAGCCTCAAATTTGAAAAAAATATCAACCCTTAGATTCTGCTTGTATGTGAAAGAGCATGTTAAAAAACAGTGTATGAAAAGTGTAAAGCATCAGAAGTAATGCAAAATTTGTAATTAAAAAACTTCAAATGCAGACAAACCTTCATAAGATACAACATTGCAAAGATATATACGAAGTACCACAAAAGTTATGAGAAGGAAACATAATTTCCCCACGGTAACCCCGAGAAGTGAAGCAGTGCCTGTTCACTGTGGTAAGCAGGCTCTGTTTTTCGGGTAAAATAGGACCCAGTCACCAATGCTTGGGAGGTGCAAACCCTCTCTAAAATGGGCAACATGGCTTATTAATGCTCACCCCTGGTCTTGAGTTGATACTCATGTTGTGGTCATGATTAGTCATTGTGCAAAAACATGTGACCTTAAACACCAAAAAATAAATAAATAAAATAAGGAAACATAATTTATTGCACATCCATTCAACTTTAAACCCTTGTATTTAATGGATCGGTCACTTGACATAAATGATTCTGTATTCAATGGGTGATGTACAAGCCAGAACTTTCTTCCCAGCACTGTTTATACCAGTTCCTTTCCCATTGAGTCATTAGTTACGCTTAGAAAAGTTTCCAAATTTTGTTATATAATTATCGATCGTCTGTCGCGTTGGGGAAAATGAAAATGTCCAAAGCAAATTAAAGTTGGTTCACAAAAAATTAGTTAACCAAAAATGAGATAATATTTAAAAAAAAAAATAATCATTTCCAACCAAAACATTGACTCAGTCCTGTGTCCATCTCGTTTTGTGGATCCGTTATATCTAAATTGGTCAACTTTATTTCGGTAAAACATCTTGACATGCTTCGAACTTCTTTTAAAAATGTTTCTCCCAGCTGTTTTGCAAATCTGCACAAACTTGTAATAGCCACCAAATGGTTAGGCTTGAGTGGGCACCAGACGAAGAGAAACAGCGATATGAATTTCAACAAACACAGGTTCCGAAAAGGTTGTTTTGATTTTTCATCGATCCATTTGATCAGTACAGCTTCAGTCAAAACAAACAGACTCTTCATCTTTGGGTTTAAACATCGGAATTAAAATTTGTTTATTTAAATGAATTTTGATGCATGGGTTGTGCAATAAACACAGAACACAATGTGCGTTTGAATCGGTGGGTGTTTTATGTAACTTATTGGAATGGCGTAATCATATTTTGCTCGAGCCATATGACTATGCCATTCCAATTCATTATGTAAAACACCCATCACTTCAAACACACATCATGTTTTGTCTGTTTATGAATGCACATGGTTTCTAATTATACCTTCACTGTTGTGCATCTGAATGACTGCCACAGACAACAATTGTGCATTATTTTAGCAACATTTGGCATTATTAGATCAATAGAATGAGTGCATATGTTATAAATAGAACACTTGTATACAAGAGTAAATAACACTGATAATCGAAAATGATATTACAGATTGTATTGTGTTGGAAATGTCTGTGAGTGATCGGCTAACTATTATAGGTTGAGAACCTACTGCTTGCCATTTTCCAAATATCCAAAATAAATTCTTGTCTTCAAGTTAATTTATTTAATAGAATTGAATGCGTTCATATGAATAATATATAGGACTTGAGGGTTTTTTTTCTATAATGGAAATTATGCTTTTGTTAAAGGGCTTATTTTGTTAAATTGCGGCTTATTGTCCCCTTAATGTATGAAGTCTTGGTCTCTTACTCCATGATCTGTTTTGTAAAGATGATAAAACAGAGTGATCTTTGGCCTTTGAAAAGAAATGCTGTGATGTAATACACTTGGAAAGAGCTCCCTGTGCCTTTGCCAACAGTGTTTTACATCACAGCATTACATCAGCTTATCCTTTACATCCACATACTCTCATTGGGATACCTGGAAGTGAAGTAATACTTGTTTACGGTGGTAAACAAACTCTGTTTTACAGAAAAAATAGGATCCAGTTACCAAGTCCACTAAAGTGAGCAAATGGGTGTAAATGATTGGCTGACTTATTTTTATGTCCATGTTAAGGTTGTGGTGATTAACCATTGTGCAGGGGGCATTGTGGCTCAGTTGGTAGAGGTGCAGGCTGCAAGCTGAGAGGTCCTCGGTTCGAATCCAACCTGCGGCAACCACGTTGTGTCCTTGGGCAAGACACTTCACCCCCATTGCCCACATGGGGGCACGGTGACGTTGTGTACTAAGGCGTACTGGTCGTCGATGGTGCACCTGTCTCCAACCAATGCTAACCCTGCTTGTGTGGAGTTGGTATGTTGCGGAGCAGACAGTTGCTCGCCGTTGCTCGGTGATTCTCTCTGGGTACTCCGGCTTCCTCCACCCGTAAAACTGTCACGGTCATGGTTAGCCATTGTGCATAAATATGTGACCTTAAACACCAATAAATAAATAACCATTGTGCAGAAATATGTGGCTTTATACACCAATAAATAAATAAATAAATCCACATACAGCCATAAACTGACACCTTTTTATTGCTTTGAAATGTTGCCAAAATGTATTCTTCCATGAGAACTCTACTGGTAGGCAGCTATTTATCTTGACAATATTTTACATATCATTGTTGGCTGTCTGTACAACAATAATGTAGAAACACTGTCAAGTCATTTGCAGCTGTGTACATGTTTTTGTGGGAGTTACTATCATAAAATTAATCTGATGATTTAAAGGGTTAAGGTCACACAAAGTAGATCTTCTGTTTCTCAGGCCATTATTTGTAAAATTGCATGCGGGCGAGCGTTTTTTTATTTTATTTTTTATTTTGTGTAATTTCTTTGCCATTAAAAGTTCATGTTCTTGGTTTATGTTTTAGGACTCATAATCTACGGAATAGCATGGGTGGTGGTGTATTTCGTCTCTTGAGAGCAAGAAGGCTTTGCAATGCTGAAACATTGCAAAGCCTTCTTGCACTCAAGGGACAAATTTATCAATTTTTTTTAACCCTTTACCCAACGTAACAGCCAAAACCGGCCAGCGCGATTCTCAAAAATCGCCTGTTAATTTTCATTATTTTTTTCATTTTTTGTCTCATAAACATAGGTTATGACCCCTCGTTGGAACGAGCTCGTCGAGCTCGTTCCAACGAGGGGTCATAACCTATGTTTTTGAGACAAAAAATGAAAAAAATTAGTTATTCAAGAATTAATTTTGCAAGTGTCGTCTGCTTTTCATGTTAGGTAAAGGGTTAACTTGGATAAAATATCAGACATAAACCATTTAATTTTTATTTTTTTAAAGTTTACATTGGTTATAAAAAGAGAGCAAGTGGCAGCCAAAAGGACCATGTGGGAGTGCCTGAGAAACAGATTTTTAATTTTTTTAGGCCTAATGGGAAAAAGGTTTATAAAATAAAATGAACTTATTGACACCCGAACTGGTAAAATATAAGTATTATATCCTTAAAGTAAGGCTACTAAAAAAAACTTCTTGTTTCTCGGGTCAGTTTCCCGATTTTTTAATGCAGGAGGGAGGCTTCTTTTTTTGCTCTTTACTAATCCCAGGGAACACTTTGAAATGTCTCAGAAATTTCAAATGATCATTCTCCTGGTCTCCGGGAAGTGAAGCAGTGCTTGTTTACTGTGGCTCTGTTTTACTGGTAAAATAGGACCCAGTCACCAATGCTCATTGTGGAAGTCCTGTAAACTGGGTATGAACGATTGGCTGAACTTGATCTCCATGTTGCGGTCATGATTTGCCATTGTGTAGAAGAATGTGACCTTAAACACCAATAAATAAAGGAATAAACATTCTCCTGGGAATCATTAATCACTTGTCATTCAAGAGCTGTTTGTTAAAATGTCTGAATTTCAATCATATTGATTGCACATTTGAAAAGAATTGGATTTAGTCAGTGCAGATTTTACTGGTTAGAAAATAAAACGGCTAAAAATAATTTTTTTATGCAGAATTTTAATGATGAGGTATGTGCCTGGGAAACATTTTTATAAAATAACCTAACCTTTTTTCAAGTTACCTCAATTTCTAATTTGTATTGACCTCTATAAATTTTGAATGAATCTCATAATTGTTTTTAATTCAATTGACATGGATACATGCCATAACTCGTATGTAATTAACTGCATAAAAATATGGTATACAGAGGTATCAGTGATTGGCTGAACTTGACATTATATGTGTATTGCAGTTATCATATTGCCATAGATGCTAAAATTGACCTTAAACCTAGACATATAAATTATAAAAATATATATATAGTAAACAGATTTTGTGTTTGACAAGTACCGGAATATGTATATTATTACACTTTTATTCCATTAACCAGAAAACATTAAGTTTGATCTACTTTATTCAGGTTCTTTGTATTTTATTTTATTTCCAAGTGAAACAAAATACTGCGTTTTGATTGACTGAGAGGTACGGTGTAACTTGCAATCCACAGTAGTTTTTTTTACACCATTGTTAACCACAGTGTAAAAACAAGAATACACAACAGCAGACTATATGGCTAAAAAAAGTAACCATTTTTAATTATTAATTCATACCTTCTTCTTGGTTATGTTAGAACAAAAATAAAAATGCAAGAAAATGGATGTCATTGGAACTGGCTCATTGAGCCAGTTCCAATGACATTCATATTTGTCTGATTTATTAAGAAACTTTCAAAGTTCATATTTTCTGTCAGTTTTTGCCGACAATGCAGGTTAAAGTATTAAGTACACCAAAATCTTCTTGGAAATAAATCTGTTATCCAGGGTGTATGGGAGTTTACACCGGTCTGAGAACTCATACACCCTTTGGCTTTGCCTCAGGGTGTATGAGTTCCCAAACCAGTGTAAATTCTCATACACCCTGGAAAACACAAGGATAATTAATATTCTTTCCTGACAGACTGTAATCTAGCAATTTGAATGGCTGACAGGTACGATGTAAATAATACCCTCACCCACTTGAAATATTTACACATTGGTTTAGCTCGATGTAAAAACATGAATATGCAGGCAATGTGATTCTTTTTTCAAAATCAATAAAAACAGTTTATGGCATATGTATTAAAATTAATAGTGCTGTTCATTGAAAAAATAATACCCTTAATTTTGTGTTATTCATGACAGAAAATCAGAACACTGATGCAACTATATTTTAATGTGGAGTTTTCAGTTTTTCAGTTTTCAAACCATTGTAAATTTCCATACAGCCTGGAATATACATGGATAACTAATATTATCTCTTTACCTAACATCTTAACTGGTAGATTGCTGGAAGCCCATATTTCAGCTTTATTCTGAAGCACAGGTACCGTAACTTAACCCTTTGAACACTATTGGTATCTTCCTTACCAGTTCAATGGCAGCAATTAGAAGAGTCCATATTCATTATTTGGGGTAGACCAATCAATATTTTCAACATGCAGCCCCAGAGCTGCACCTTGAAAATATTGATTGGTCTACCCCACACATTTTCTGAACAGCCATCCAATTTAATGACGTAATGACGTATCATGTTCCTGGCCGGGAAAAGTGATCGCTAGGGTTCAAAGGGTTAAAGGGTTCATATTCAGTGGATGTGCTTCATATTATCTTTAAAGTGAAATTATTTAGTCTGTGGTGAGAATTTGCCTTGTTATATTTTATGCGAAGGCGTCGGCAGGTGCTCTCCATAAAATGTAACAAGGCAAAAACATGTGAAGAAATTCTGTTGTCTAAAAATAATTTAGCACACTATCAATTAACTGGTAGAGCGCTAGTTTAATTTTGATTGGCAGAATTTTGTTCACATTGGATTACTTTGTTACAATTTACTGGAGAGTGCCTGTGAGCACTCTCAAGTAGATTTTAACAACTCAAATCCATATGAACCAAATTCTGCAAAAACTATGCAGCACATCCTCCCTGTGGAAACCTTGAAAGTGGAGCAGTGCTTGTTTACAGTAGTCAATAAGGTCTTTTTACTGGTAAAATAGGACCCAGTCACCATTGCTTGGATGGAAGTCCTCGAAAGTGGGCAGCATGGGTATAACAGATAGGCTAAACTTGACTTAATGCCTATTTTGTGGTCATGAAAAAGATGCTGAAAGTGGCCTTAGACTCCAATAAATAAATAAATGTCCGTGTGGCAACCTTCGGAAGTGAAGCAGTGCTTGTTCACTGTGGTAAACAAGCTGTTTCACTGGTAAAATAGAACCCGGTCACCAATGTCTGGGGTGAAAGTCCTCTAAAATAGGCAACATTGGTATAAACAATTGGCTGGACTTGACTTTATGTGTTGGGTCACTTTATGTTGCCATTGTGCAGAAGTTTGTGACAATCTCCAACAAATAAATAAATAAATGAAAATGAGGCACATCCACAGAAAATGAAGTCTTTTATTGATTATGATATCTAAACTGAGTCTAAATTTGGGCTTCTAGTACTCAACCTGTTGATCCTTCACCTGGTGTCCCTCACTATCTCTCTCCAGGGAAGATACCATTTTGTGATTGCAAAAGCAGTCTCACAATCTGGTCGCTACACGCTTACACCATCAAGTCGAGATTTGGGAAATAAAATATTGCGAAATCAAGACTGAATCATGTAAAACAAACAAAAATGGAATTGGAGATTCAGTGCTCCAGTATTCCCTTTTTGACAGGTGATTTTCCACAGTGTTGTGGGCAAGGGAATTTCAACCAAGGGCCAATACTATAGAACCTTTGCAATTGTATTTTCTAGTTATGACTTTAAATGGGTTGAAATGAACCATTCGCATTTTCAAAGATGTGGCAGTTTGCCAGTTGGCAAATTGCCATATCTTTTAAAATGCTAATGATTTTAGTCAGTTATATTAATAGGTAGCAAATACAATTCGAGAAATACAATTTTAAAAGTTTTATAGTATTGGACCCAGATTCTGATTCAATCACAAATTGTCAACATTTGCAATCACACCACCGTAACCGGATTTATCTTTCCACTCCAACCATGCATTTATTCTTCCCTCATCTGGAGTGAGAGAGAGATTGAATAGATAACTCACCTCAGATGTATCCCACTCAGTTTTCACATTTCAGTTTCTTCAGGTTTGTCTAAGGGGTAGGATATTGTAAACTGTATTCTGTTCTTACCTCATCATCCAAAAATTTTGCTATTACCATATGATCACTCAGTTACATTTTTTTTTGTTGATGAGGTTTTAAGAGGGCTGGGTTTCAAGATATTTTTCATCAAAGCTAGTCATGGCTGCTGGGAAGCAGTCATGACTAGATTTAATAAAAAATTCATCTAAATTTATGTCAAGAAGTCACTGGTAAAAAATCCATTAACTTTACAGGGTGGAATGGGATTAAATATTCCCAAATTATATGTATGTCAGTGGCACGAGAAATCCTGTTTTGGGCTTGAATATCCACCAGCAGCATGGAGGGAGTTAAATAGGTTTCATCTGTGAATGAAGAACATTATGTTAGCCAATCATTCATGCTAAAAAATCATGTTGGAGTTCAGTATATCTCACTCCACCTATCTGAAACAACATATGTGTAACCAGTCAAATTAATATTCCGCATAAGGTATAACAAATTAACTTTCTCTTTTAGATGATCATTCAAAGTGATTTTCCTGTGGGAAATCTGCCAAGTATTTATTTATTTATTGGTGTTTAAGGTCACATATTTCTGCACAATGGCTAATCATGACCGCGACAGTTTTACGGGTGGAGGAAGCCGGAGTACCTGGAGAGAACCACCGAGCAACGGCGAGCAACTGTCAGCTCCCCAACATACGAACTCCACACAAGCAGGGTTAGCATTGGTTGAAGACAGATGAACCATCGATGTGCAGTACGCCTTAGTACACAACGTCACCGTTCCCCCACGTAGGCAATGGGCGTGAAGTGTCTTGCCCAAGAACACAACGCGGTTGCCGTAGGTGGGATTCGAACGAGGACCTCTCGGCTTGCAGCCTGCACCTCTACCTACTGAGCCACCGCGCCCCCAATCTGCCAAATGAAGCAGTGCTTGTTTACTGTGGTAAACCGGCTCTAATTTACTGATAAAACAGAACCTGGTAACCAAGGCCTGGTTGGATTGGGGAGGTCCTCTTAAAATAGGCAACATGGGTATAAACAATTGGATGGACTTGACTTTATACCCATGTTGCATTCACAATAAGCCATTGTGCAGATACATGTGACCTTAAACACCAATAAACAAATAATTCAAAATGATTATCCCTATATCTAAAGTAATGGTCACAACCAGTCAGTGCTATTCACAAACATCGCCAATTCAGATTTTATTATATCTCCCATTTTTGAAGAGAATAGGGGGAACATGCATGTCATTTTTAGGTGGGTGATTGACCTGACGTAGGCAGTCAGTTTAAATGTCTTGTCCATGGATACAATGCCGCCAACACAGATCAAGATCGAACTGCAGTGTTTAGTTTAAAGTCCAGTTCTCTAACCAAGGAGCCATCACACTCCTGGTGGATTAGTAATAATAATATGCCCATTTGAAAAACAATTGTATTTTGTAATCAGTCTGTCGTTCCATCTGTCCACTGTCTGTCCGTTAACATTTTTTCGTTTCAGACTGATAACTCCAGTTAGGATTATATGATCTCAACCAAAGTTGGTGTGTGTATTACCCACCTAGTAATATAGGCCAAGTTCAAATATGAGTTCCATCTAATTATTTTTAGCTCAACTTTGGCGAAGCCAAATTTGAGCTTTTGTCATGGCCCGTTGTCCATCTGTCCGTCCGTCAGTCCATCTGTCCGTCCGTCCGTCCGTCAACAATTGGATACGGCTCGGGCTAGAGGCCGTATTTATGAACCGATGTTTACGAAACTTCTTGGGTACCTTTGTTATGACTGAGGGACGAGAACGAGTGTTTTGGGGTGCGGTCCGAAATTCAAGATGGCTGCCAGCCACCATTTTGTACCGACGATGCAAAACTCTGTTTTTTGTACAGAACTTCCATATGAAAGCGCTGATTTGAATAATTTTTTGTGTGAATGTTTAGTACCATGGGATACATCACATGTAATACAGGTTTTTTTCTCGTGCCGAAATTATGCAAATTAGATGAACTTTTATTTTTTCAGTGCTACTTACACACAGTAAGTACACATGTCAATGAGAACGAGTGTTTTTGGGTGTGATCCAAAATTCAAGATGGCCACCAGCATCCATTTTGTACCAAAAGCTCTGATTTGAATAATTTTTTGTATGGATGTTTAGTACCATGGGATACATCACATATAATATGGGTTTTTTTCTCGTGCTTAAATTTTGCAAATTAGACTAATTTTGATGTTTTTTGGTGTTACTTTCAGCACTATATGTGCTAGAGGCCGTATTTATGAGCCGATCTTTACGAAACTTCTTGGGTACCTTTGGTACCACCGTGGGACGAGAACGAGTGTTTTGGGGTCCGGTCCGAAATTCAAGATGGCCGATGGCAGCCATTTTGTACAAAATTAGGTGCAATCAGATTTTTGCACAGAACTTCCATATGAAAGCGCTGATTTGAATAATTTTGTGTGTGAATGTTTAGTACCATGGGATACATCACATATAATACAGGTTTTTTTCTCGTGCAGAAATTATGCAAATTAGATGAACTTTGATTTTTTCAGTGCGACTTACACACAGTAAGTACACATGTCAATACGGATCGGGCTAGAGTCTGTATTTATGAACTGATCTTCACGAAATGTCTTGAGTACCTTTGTTATCACCTTGGGACGAGAACGAGTGTTTCTGAGTGCTGTCTAAAATTCAAGATGGCTGCCAGTGGCCATTTTGTACCGAAATTAGGTCTAATCAGTTTTTTGTACACAACTTCTATACGGCTCAGACTAGAGGCCATATTTATGAACCAATCTTTACGAAACTTCTTGGGTACCTTTGTTATCACCGTGGGATGAAAGCGAGTGTTTTTGGGTGTGGTCCGAAATTCAAGATGGCCACCAGCAGCCATTTTGTACCAAAATTAGTGCAATCAGTCTTTTGTACAGAACTTCTGTATGAAAGTTCTGATTTGAATAAATTTTTGTATGAATGTTTAGTAATATGGAATACATCACATATTGTAAGGGGTTTTTTTTCGTGCAGAAATTATGCAAATTAGATGAACTTTGATTTATTCAGTGCCACTTACACAATGTAAGCACACATGTCAATACGGCTCAGGGTAGAGGCTGTATTTATGAACCGATCTTCACCAAACTTCTTGGGTACCTTTGTTATCACCTTGGGACGAGAATGAGTGTTTCTGTGTGCGGTCCAAAATTCAAGATGGCTGCCAGTGGCCATTTTGTACCAAAATTAGGTCCATTAAGTTTTTTGTCACAATTTCTATACAGCTCGTATTTATGAACTGATCTTCACAAAACTTCTTGGGTACCTTTCTTTTCACCTTGGGACAGAAACGAGTGTGTTTTGGGGTGCCTTTGTTATCACTGTGCTATGAGAACAAATATTTTGGGGTTCAGTCAGACCCACTCTGGGACTCAAAGATTTTTTTCTAGTTTAGCATCTGACTGTCACCCACCTTTACAATACTTTACCTATACATTTGTTACAGGCAATGGTAAGTATTTATGTACAGACCGTTACAATACTTTATATGTACCTTTGTTATCAGGTCATTACCTAGATGTTTGTCATTGCTGTGTCACATACTATTCATGTACATGTCTTTGTCTTGACAAGTTGAGCTACAGTGTCATTGACACTTTCATTAAATGAGTTACAGTCCTTTTTCAACGTAGAATTTGACTGTCCATTAGCAATTTGGGTTTCCTTCTGGTAACTCCAGTTTGGATCCTTTGATCTCAACCAAAGTTGGTATGGGTATTTCTAAGTTAATAATACAGGTCAAATTTGAATATGGTTGCCATTCATTCATTTTTACATAAGTTACGGCTAATGGGCTAACAGGCTTATTTAGCCACGTCTGGCAGTGCTTTATGTTTTTTCTATTTGTGTACTATACTACTCAAAGTTTGCTAAGCACCAAGTACATCCAACTACCTGTTTTACGTTTTAGTTGAAATATTGTTATGAAAAGTGTATATATTTTTTATTTAATTATATCTTTAACGATTTAAGTACAGAAATTAAGATTTTATTTGTGTTTGACATTATTTTTTAGCTTTTGAATATGATAACCATGGAAAATGGATATTATTGGTAAAAAAGGAAATTTTTCAATTTACAAAAAAGTTGATGGAGCAAACTGGTATGGCATCAGTATCAAGTATGAGACCCATTACTGTTAATTACAGCTTGACAATGCCCTTTCATGCTCCCTATCAAGTTCCTGGTGGTCCTTTGTGGGATGTTGTTCCATTCTTGGACCAGTATGGCACCAAGCTCCTGGACACTTCTTGGCTGGACTGGACGGGCTGAAATTGCAAGCTGCAACTCATTCCAGACATGGTCAATTGGATTGAGGTCAGGGGATCTTGCTGGCCAGTCCATACGCTCAATCTCCTCCCTCTCTCGGTACTCCCCAACAGCTTGGGCAACATGAGGATGGGCATTATCGTTCATCAGAATGAATCTATCACCCACTGCACCTACATACAATCTGACGTGGCTATCCGGGATCTCATCAATATACCGTTGTGCAGTCAATGTACCACGTTCAAGGACACAGAGCTCTGTACGTCCATCCCAGCTGATGCCCCCCCCCCCCCCCAGACCATGTGTGACCCTCCACCATAGAAGTCATGCTCAGCAATGTTGGCTGCATGGAATCGCTCTCCTGGTCTTTTCCATACCCTAGAACGCATATATGTCTGGTCTAGGCCGTACATTGACTCATCTGTGAAAAGGACAGGTTGCCAATCTTCTCTGGTCCATCCAACGTGGTCCATGGCCCATTCATATCAAGCCTAGCAGTGGTTCTGGGACAGCAGAATGTGAATTCATGGTCTTCTCGATCGGAGACCACCTTCGTGCAACCTTGCCCAGATAGTCTACGTCGAAACATTTACTCCAGATGCATTCTGAAGGTTACTGCGAAGCTGGGATGCTATGGCAAAGTGGTTCCTGCTGGCCTGAATGATCAAAAAACGGTTTTCAGCTGCAGATGTTGCCCTGTCTCTGCCACCACCATGCTGTCTTACTGGTGTGTCATACTGCTGAAATCTTGCCCAGGCTCTGGTGATCACCGTATGGTGTGCACCAAGGCTTCACCAACCTGACGATGGGTAGCCCCTTGCTCCACCATCCCTAAAGCCCGCCACATTTCTGCTTCAGACAAATGTCTTCTTACATTTGCATTTGCCATATTCAATCATTAAATCACAAGGGTTTGTGTTGAAATGAACATCGAATACCCTACACATGTCATGTAAACAGTACACAAAAACATCATGAAGATCAAGGGGTACACGCTTTCCATGACTGTCACGAAAAGTCTGCCTGTCAAGAGAGCTAATGTAAACACTGGGGACCATCTCAATACATTCCTCAGTCATATCAATCAAAAATATCACAAATATGTCACAAGCGAATTTCACAATGATGTGTCAAATATTTGGTGCTTAGCAAACTTTGAGTAGTATATTATAAAGCTTGAGGTAAGATTTGGGTAGAAAGAGTTTCTTATCTCTTGAGTGCACCCAGATGCCATCTGCAGTGCTTTAGCAGATGTCACCTAAATACACTCAAGACATGATACACTTCTCAATTAATTTTTACAATATGTATTTTTCCTCTTGGAAACGGGATGGATCGTTAATGTGTGTTTGTTCATTGGTGTTTAACAACACTTTCAACAACAAGGGTCATCATGTCAACATTTATAGCTTTTGATCCCTTATTGGAATGAGCTCCATAAGCCCATTCCAATGAGGAGACAAAAGCAACATTTTCAAAGCAAAAAAATAATAAAATTTTAATGGCGATTTTTGTGAATACTGCTGTCTGGTTTTAATCGATATGTTAAATAAAGGATTACACACAAGGACGCTGGAAACACGGGGGCAGCTGCTCTCCCTGCCTTAGTGGCATGGGGGCCAGCTGGCCATCAATGCCTTTCCCAGGTTCATCACTCACTTTTTTTCACTGATTTATTCTTGGAAGTAAAGCTAAAATAAACCCCAAATCCATTCTGGAAGCTTTCCAAATTCAATGGGGAGTTTGGGAGGAGGTGTCTCCTCTCAAACTCACCATTTTGGGCTTTCAGCCACCGAGATGTACATGCTTCGGCATGTCATGGTGGAGCTGTTAGTGTGAGTAAATGACCTTTTCCCGGGGTCTGTCCCCCTCACTTTTCCTGAAGTGTTTCCAATGCCCCTGATTCCTGCTGAAAATAATTTAGTAACTTCCTGTTATCACTGATTTTGAGTGTATTTTATCTTATTAAAGTGCCATAAGATGAAGCTAAGCAATAGTAAGTGATGTTTATTATATGATATCCTTAGTAATTTCTATGTGTTTTAATGAGTTTTACCCCAACTGTCGGACTCTCCTTATCTACTTACCATTAGTTAACTGGGTGGGAGAAGGGGTGGGTAACAATGAGATCTCATTATCTCTTCACCCAATGGACACGATATCAGCATTTGTTATTTTAATTAATTTTTTATAAAAAAAATCAATAAAATGTAAACAAAACCATATCATGTCACCCTTATTTGGAATGAGCTCGACGACAGTTGTTCAGTTTCGTCCGTTCATTTTGTTGTCAGTTGTTCAATTTCGTAATGGGTGAAGGATTAACCTTTACCTGACATGACTAGATTCTTGATTCAACTAGAAACCCTCCAGTTATAATTGACAAAGGCCTGATATAGCCATAAATACTCAAGAGTAATCTTAAATACCAGTAATTAAATACAATACAGTCACCCTGGACTGGTCGTAATCCACACGTCGGTAGTGATGTCCACGCATGCATTTACCAGGTATTAAAAATCTTCACCAACAAAATTTGAATTAATGAAGCACCGGTCTGTACCCTGTGATGCATATATTAAATTTTTTATGATTATTCCTATAATTAGTGTTTGGAATCTAATATTGCGTCCGTGGAAATATTGCCCGCCCATGGTAAGTGGCCAGTTCATGGCGGCCGCACTGTACAGGTATTTAACTAAAATTTTCATGGTTTGCCCCCTGAACATACTTTATAACCCCTCATTGGCATGAGCTCATTCAGTAAGGGTGTCATAGTCTATGTTCTGAAAGACAAAATTGAAAAAAACATTAAATTTTGAATGGTGACTTAGTTTTTTTTTAATTGTTATATTTAGTAAAAGATTAAACTCCGTTTAATATTTTCATCACCCGAATTGTACATTTGTTGTAGGCGTGAGATGATCTGCCACGTATAAAAATCAACGCATAAAAAATTAAGATAAAAAATGGGGTGGGGTTATGCGAGCTACTTAGAGTCAGCGGCACTCAGGCTGTCGTGGGGGGGGGGGGGGGGGGAACTCATCCAAACGCCGTGGACTGGTCGAAACCCACACGTGGGCAATGCTGTCCACACATTGCGTTTACCAGGTAATAAAAATTATCATCAGCAAAATTTTAATTAACGACGCACCGGGTTGTACCCCGTGCTTCATAAATTAAATTTTTGATGATTATTCCTATAATAAGTGTTTGGAATCTAATCATATTGCGTCCGTGAAAATATTGCTCAGCTGTGGAAAATGACCAGTCCACGGCGACGGTAGTGTACTCTCAGCTCGGTGATTCTCTCCGGGTACTCCGGCTTCCTCCACCCGTAAAACTGTCGTGGGCATGATTAGCCATTGTGCAGAAATATGTGACCTTCAACAACATTAAATAAATAAATAATAAATATTCCTCCATTTTCACTTTATGGTTAGGCAAGCCGTTAAAAGTTACTCCGTGTGCCTGAACCCTTTACCTAACATGAAAAGCAGACGGCATTTGCAAACAAAATTCTTGAATAACTAATTTTTTTCATTTGTTGTCTCAAAAACCCCTCGTTGGAACGAGGTCGATGAACTCATTGCAAAGAGGGGTCATAACCTATGTTTTTGAGACAAAAAAATGAAAAAAATAATGAAAATTAATTGGCGATTTTTGTGAATAGTGCTGGCCGGTTTAGGCAGTTACGTTCGGTAAAGGGTTAATTGACATGAGAAGTTTCTTTTTCCTCGAATGAAAACCTCAAATCTTCACCTAGGGGGGATACATATTCGTAACCCAGCATGAGGTGAAATAAAATGGGGGATGAAATTTTCTTCTGTAGCCATTGGCCATGTGTTGGTGGACATGCCATTAGGGGTCATATGATACTGGGGTATGTGGCAAGGAAGTTGTATAACAGGTCTTCATTGACTCATCTTTCCTATTTTATCTGTAATATCCTTTTCTTCTTTGTATCAACCCCTATTGGGCTGTGTATTTCATTTCTCCGATCAGAAGAAAGATAATCTGAGAATGATAGATGTTTTCACCCCCCCCCCCCCTCCTGTAGAGAAGAGATATAGCAAAGAGCTCCGTCCATCTGTCTTTCAGGCCGTCTGGAGTTTCGTTTATGCGACAACTTGAACAATAGTTATAGGATTTTAATTAACTGGTTGAGTGCTAGAAGCCACTATCAGGGCTTTTAAAAAATGAGGATAACAAGGCAAAAGCCAACACTTTCCGTGCTAATATTTCATATTCAGTCAAACACAAATAATATTTTGTTTATATAAATTTGTTTTATCACAAATTATTGGAGAGTGCCCAAGGGCACTCTCCAATAATTTGTAATAAAACAAGTTTTGAATAACAAATACAGACCACCAAAAATAATCTAGCCCTCAACCAGTTAATGTTGATTGTCTACTTTGCATCAACAATCTCTTGGACAAGTTCAGTGGCCACCATCCTGGAGCGCGGTGGCTCAGCGGTAGACTGTTGGACTTCTCTGCTAGAGGTCCCAAGTTTGATCCCCGTTCGGGATGACCCGCGTTGTGTCCTTGGGCGAGGCACTTTATCTCGGTTGCCTACATGGGGGCACGATGACGACGTGTACTAAGGGTACTGCACGTCGATGGTGCACATGTCTTCAAACGCTGTAACCCTGCTTGAGTGGAGTTAGAATGTTTAGGAGCTGACAGTTGCTCGTCGATGCTCGGGGGTTCTCTACGGGTACTCCGGCTTCCTCCACCCGTAAAACTGTCACGGTCACGATTAGCCGTTATGCATAAGTATGTGACCTTAAACGCCAATAAATAAATAAATAAATATGACCACCATCCTTCGATGAAAATGATGAGAGTTATTGCCCTTTGTTGAATTTTGCCGGACATTCCACAGTTTATGCATAATATTCGCAGTAGACTTCAAATTGCAATAAAATTTGATAGACTGTTGTATATTAACATTGCCTTGCTCTTTGTTGAATTTTGATCGAAATTTCATTGTTTATGCAATGGCTTGGACAGTAAATATCAGATTGCAATACATTTTGATATTGTGCTTTCTATTATTTTTGCTTACTTTGAGAACAATGTCACGTATGGTGTCGACATATAGATATATCCTCATCCTCTTCAGTGGGAACCCGGGAAATGAAGCAGTGCTTGTTTACTGTGGTAAAGAAGCTCAGTTTTACTGGTAAAATAGGACCCACTCACCAATGCTTGGGGTGGAAGTCCTCTAAAATGGGCAACATGGGTATAAGATTCAAAGTCTTCCCATCCTAGGGAAAATTACAAATTAGCTTTTCATAGCAGTTGGCTTATCTCTAGTACTGTTTGAGCCTTAACTGGTTCAGTGCTAGAAGCCACTATCAGGGCTTTCAAAAAATGAGGGTACCAGTGCAAAATCCAACATTTCCCTCACTCATGTTCCAGATTCAGTTAAACGCAAATAAGTTTTTTTTTTTTATATAATTTTGTTTTATTACAAATTATTGGGGAGTGCCTGTGGGCACTCCCCAATAATTTGTAATAAAGCAAATATTAATGTCCAGATTCAGACCACCAAAACAATCCAGCCTTTAACTGAACAAAAAGTGAAGGTACATCTAAAGTAAAATGACCCAAGAAATATCAGGATGAGAATACATGAACCGGTTGTTTTAGATTAGCATTACCCCCCTTCCCCCCCCCCCTTCCCCTCCGTGGCTGCGTCACTTCTGAAGAAGTGGAATGATGTTGATTACCTTAATTAAAATGTTTTCTATTTTACTGCTATAGTGGATCTCAATAAGAAACACCTCGCATCGAGCCTTCCAAAGCATAAATGAATTCTAAGCTTTTATACTTGACCCTTTGAATTCGTAAGACCTCTTTTTCGGTCCAAGGCATAATTTTGTCCCATTTTGTCGTATTATAAGAGGTCTGTAGATGGGGCATTGATGATAAAATAACTGCAGTCTGCAGCCAGACGGTCACAGACTTCAGTTATTATCGTATCCTCCTTGTATATTGATATTGGACTAACCCATCACTCACAAGGGCGATACCATTCCAGGAAACGAGGGTTCAAAGGGTTAATTTGTAATCATCATATTAATCAGAGATGCCGGAAATAACTTTGAGCATCAATAAATAAATAACAACATTTTTACTTTTAATTTAGTTCCTTATGATGTGCATTGCTGTCATGCTATGTTACTACACTTGACTGAATTGATCACCCCGATATATGGACGGAATCATTATATTGGATAGTAAGATTGAGAACATTTGTCAACTAGATTTTTTCTACAGTGGTGGAGATCAGCAGCACGGACCCAACCCCCCGACCGTCACACACATATTCCAAAAGTATCCCGATATAAAAAATAGCCACTTAGAAAACAAAGTAGTGATAAACGTAGGTCTCAAACTCGATAACAAAGAATAACACTTGATAAAACAAAGCGGCGATAAACCGGTCTCAGATCCGATATTGAAGAATAACCCCTTGTGAAACAAAGTGGTGATAAATATAGGTTTCAAACCCGGCATCAAAGAATACACCCTGTAAAACAAGATAGTGATAAACTTGGGTCTCAAACCCGATATCAGAAAATAGCCGTATGTATAAAACGTTTATTGGTAAACATAGGTCTCAAACCCGACATCAGAAAATAGCCCCTTGTAAAACAAAGTAGTGAGACCTATCTTTATCACTACTTTGTTTTACAGTGGGCTATTTTCTGTACCGAACCTGCTTGAATTTTCAGTTTTCTCTACATTTGCTAATTATGGGGCCTTGTTGAGGCTTGCTAACAAATGAAGGGTTCATTTTCATGAAAGAAGCGACAAGTTTTCTTTTCAGTTTTGTTAACCGTTAGGTTAAAGAGGCTGCCAAGACTTGATTAGAAATCCCTGCTCCGGTGATTTTGTCTACTGTGAGCAGCAACTCCCCCAAGGCCTGAAAATAAGGCGTCTGACATTTGCAGAATGTGGTCCCCAGAGGGTGAATTTGATCATGCTATCCCGTACAGTGGGCCAATTCATCCTCTGGGTACCTTGTTCTGTTTAGTTTTTAGACCCTGATTCAGATTGAGGTTCACAGAGGGTAAATTTAGTAATGCTACCCTGCTGTGCAGGGTAGCATCACTAAATTCACCCTCTGGGGACCTCATTTTGCAGATGTCAGTCTGCTTATTTTCTGGCTTGACTCCCCATGACGACATGTTAATGGCACGTGTTCTGAGATCGCAAAAGCCTGAAATAGTCCTTTGAAAGTTAAGGTGTGTTTGCAATAAGTCACAAAATTACTAGATATGTGATTTGTGTTGGTAAAAGAATGCCAATGTTGACCCCATTGGCTGCAACATGTGTGGTGCTTTGGTAGAAAGATACAAGAACAACTTCTTTATTTTCCTGATTTGAATCCCCCCTCCGTGGTATACCTCCTAAAAATACCAAAATCGATACCGAACTCAAAATTCCAATACCGCCCATTTCTAACCAAAGATGTACGCTATTGTTTAAACTTGATTTTATTTTTATAATGTGCTCATGATATAGCCATTTATACCATTCTCGCCTATGTTACTACCTGTGAAAAGCCTGTTTGTTAAATTTTAGCTTTTAACTCCACTACCGCTGTCAAGCTTCTACTGCGGTTAAAAAAGTTCACACCAAAAGTCGGAAGTTCGTCCAACTTGACCTGTGGCATGACACAATTTGCCAACTTCGATACATTCACACTTCGCGAGGTTTCATTCAAACATAAGACATTTTGGGGTACTATCTACTACGTGCAATGACTTTTTAAGTTTAAAATATTTACAATTAAATACTTAAAATAAAATTTAAGAATTGTTAATAATCATTTGACTGAAAACGCAAGGTAAATTCAATCAACTTTGACGATGTGTTTAGCTGTCAATCAAGCATTCACGTGCATCCGGTAGTACTGCCCACCGGCGCAGATGTAAAAACAAACCTGTGTGTTTGCGAAAGAAAGTGTTTTTCTCCATTTTAAGTGACAAAGTCGATTATTTATTACGAGCATGGTATAAATAAAACAAATAGGTACTAGGGGGGGGGGGGGGGGGGGGTAATCAGATTTAAACCACTCGAAGAATAAGGGGTTTTAACCACTCGGCAACCTGAATGGTTAAAAGTCTTCTGCTTCTCGTGGTTTAAATCTGATTACCGGCCCTTCTATATATTCTACAGTACGTGGAGGGTGTATTATCATTAAATCACTCGCAGAGTGGAGAATCCACCCGAACAATAATTGCAAATTTATTGCAAAGCATGACCACCTCAAGCAAAGTTCCAGCCAATGGACCTCCGTGTAAAACCCGGACGTCCATTGGCTAAAATATTGCTTGTGTTTTTTGTCCATTTGTGCAGAATTTGAAAGTGAAACATTGGCCGATAACTCTATAGATGCTGCTGAAAGTGACCCGACAAAAAACGTCAATAAATAATTCTACAAACTCATTGTGAAATTGTGTGGTAAATGTGGAAAAGAATGAACAGCGAAGGCAAACCCCTGAGTTGTTGTCAAAACGTCACGCCGTACTTTTTGCATAATGAAGTTTATTGATTTTTTGTCAGGTAAATTATTTACCTTGTTGCCAATAGATGTGGTATTCACCAACCGAGGGCGATTCAGTGAATAGCATGATTACCGCAACGTGCCAATAATTGAAAGAAAATAACTGTTAAAATCAAATCAAAGCGGATTATTATGGCATGCGTGTTTCGATGTTCTTCTACTTTGTTGAGACATGTTTTCAATTGTCGCGTGATTTTTGTTTTCCTCTGAATAGGCAAAACGCGACATCTTCATCTCCAGCCAAACATGAAATGTTAAGATCTTCGCATGTGCATGACATAGGAACTAAGCTTTTGGAACGGGATTGATCATGGCTGTTAGGAATGGACTACTGGGTAAGTTAAACACTTGTTTTCTCCCTTTTACACTCGAAACACGGTCATTGTTGGGAGACTTGACTGTATGTACACAAATATAAATATATTTTTTTTAGTGTTCATCTCAAGCGGAGACTATTATCTGTGATCACACAGTTCACGGGCCCCTGACTGGCACCGGACACTCTTTGTTGTGGATGAAGAAATCTATTTTCGGTTGATCAGGTCCGGGGAAACGTTATCGACATTGGGGATCTTTCCACCCCCACCCCCACCCCCACCCCTCATCGATGATAACTTTTCTCAGGACCCGAGGCTGAACAATGAAATGCGATTAAAAAATCGGAAGAGAAAATGGCGGGCCCCTGCAACCTCACTTTAACGGAGCAGCAGGGCCGGCGGTGCCCCGTGGGTACAACATAGTTAAAATAATATTCAGATAGATTTATGAGGGAAGTTGGAATCTATCTGAACTCTATCTCAGGTTGAAGATAGAGCGTAAAAAATCACAACCACGAGCCTGAACAATGTCTAAACTGAAAAGGGTTTTTTATGTCAAAAAACCAGCACCGTAAACCAAGCCGACATTTGTGAGCTTTAAGTCGTGCTTTGGTAAAAGAGGACACCTTTTAAGTTGCGCCCCCCCCCCCCCCTTACACCCGTCCTGTTAAAGTCAAAATTGGCATCTTGGACGTATTGTACAGATATAGATACAGAACCATCACAAACTTACCTTCATTGGAGCAGGTTCGTAGAACTCGTTTCAGTGAGAAGTGATAATCCGTGACTTCACGAGAGAAAAAAATTGAGAAAAGAACATTTTTGTGGCGATTTTTTTATGTCTGATGTGCGGGGCATTTTTCATCCCTTTCCTAACACGGCTGGTGGACATTTGCAAAAATATTTTCAGAATAACTGATAATTTAAATTTTGTATGCACCCCCCCCCCCCCCAAAAAAAAAAAAAAAAACAACAACAACAAACAAAAACAAAACAAAAAAAAAAATCATTCTGATGACCATTCATTGGAACGAACTCGTTTCAATGATGAGTTATATATATATATATATAGCTTTGTTTTGGAGGCAAAACTCTTGAAAGTAGCACTTTTAACTTGAGTGGCGATTCGTGTGAACAGCCATGGCTGTATATGGCCGTTATGTTGGGTGAGTGGTTTAGTGTGGCGATAAAATTGGTCAATCAGTATTGAAAGTACGCTTCATGTTAAAGTAGCCTTTCATTGAACTCGCCTCCGGCACTCGAAATTCTCCCCGCGTCTCCCAGAGATACATTGGTCAGACAAGAGAGGGACTTAATGCACTGAGAAGACATGTTTAGGTAACAGTCACACTAATGGCGAAGTTTTACAAGACTGGGAATAGATGAAATGTGTGTTTGTGGCGGAGGGGTGAGGGTGGCGAACATGGCGCTGTGTACTTGGGTATGCTGCACGCTGATAGTGCACACAGACACATCAACCTGGGCACCAAGCAGTCAACACGGATAAAACAGCACGTTCTCGGATTGCAACTGTGCAGTTTCCAGATAAGATATTAAGATCGCTAGAGCTCTGTAAGCTCAAAAGTTTCTCATCTCATTACTTGAAATCTCCCAAGTAAAGAGGTGAGAGCGTTCAACATCCAGTGGAGTTAAACACAAAACGCAACCACCTCCTTCGGGAGAGGTAGTACCTTTTGTGAGAGGGCCACCTCTCACACTGGTCCTCACTCGAAGGAGAACGGAACTGTGACAGAGAGAAAGAAGAAAAGCTCTGCGACGATGCGCGCGGTGCTTGGTAGCTTTCCTGGAAAAAAACAAAGGTGTTGAGAAGAAGGCGGAGGAGTGGATCGCAACTTCTTCACTTCGCCCACAACTCAACCCATCCAACAGCCGACTCTCTTCCCCGAAGAAGCCGATTGACGCGGAACGCCCTGTGGAGACAGAGGCAGAAATAGAGGTTGCCCTATCCCCATCTGCTCTTCATTCGCGGCTTCTTTTGGACCCAGTTACTGGGCAATCCTCACTGAAGGCCCCGGATGCGATGATCCTAGCAAGGCAAATTTAGGCCTCGGAGACTTCAAGACTACATAGCATCGAAACCAGCAAATTTTTCGCTCAAGTCAAATAGGATGGAAAAGATTAAAGGAGAAGCCCACAAAAGATCAGAAGCAATTGCCCAAATGGAAAAGGAAGTAAAGAAACCTACCCTGAAAATAATCGCACCAATATTAACCGAGCAAAACCACCAGTCAAAAAGCAAGGGAAACCTATCGAAACCCCACTATTAACCAAGATTATCTATCAACAAGCATGTTAAAACGAGCATCTCCCGAGCCATGAACAGAATAGAAAAGAATATGGAAAATGAACTACAATGGAGATTGCAAGGTTATTGCACCTGGTGTGTCTGCATATCTTTTTACCCACGGTGCCTAAACCAATGCACCATTCATTGCTGAAAAGGTAATTGTACTCATCCGTTGCAGATGCAGTGGCGGCGCCATGGAGGGGTATGTGGAGGTACTTACCCCTCCACTTTTTCGCCAAGCGTAGTAAAACAATACTATCATTATAATTTTTGTTGCATTGAACGTTGCGGTGTAATGGTCGGTATGCGTAATCCCATATTCCCAAGTGTACTAAATCAGAGAAGTTTTGAAATTATGTTTGCCCGCCCCCCCTCCCCCCCCCCCCCCCACACACAAACGCTAGCTGCAAAATTTATGTTTGCCGCCCCCCCCCCCCCCCCCACACACACACACAAACGCTAGCTGAAAACAGCAAACAAGAGTCGAGGGTCCAAATTGCAACAAGGCATGCCGCGTTTAAACGGACTGAAACATAGTGCTTAAGAGTATTCGACGAATGCTAGAATCGAGAGCGTGCAAGGCATCCGTTTGGAATTCCGCCTAAAGCAATTTTAAAAAATAAAAAAAATTTAATATTTTAGAAAAATTCTCAAAGGTATAACTCAATGAAATCGTGCAAATATGAATATCATTGGAACCGGCTTCAATGATATCCATATTCGCATGATTTTGCTGCAAAACAGTTACAAATTTTCTCAACTTAGGGAGAGGACCCCCCCCCCCCCCCCCGAAACCCACCTCAGCTTGGCGCTGCACAATCCCCAACTGTGCCCCTCACTTTTGTAACTCTGGCGCCGCCACTGGGCAGATGGTCCGGTGTGACAAATGAAGTTAAACAGTCTGGTGGCAAAGTTACCTCGCAGTTACGAAGTTAACTCTGTTGACGGTACCGAAAGCCATTGACCGTCATGGTCGGAAATGATCCCCAAATCATTATTCAGCCCAGAGCCGATGTCCAATTGTAAATAATGTTGTCATTTGACGAGTCAAGGGGTTCATTTGCACAGAAACTTGATCGAGCCCTTTGACGAAATATAGAGCTGTTCAACATTAACGAAAATCATAAAATGTGATATTATTAAACATCAGATCAGAGGTTTGATGGTCACAGATGACGGACCATGACCGTGACACTTGAAAACGATGGTGCAACTATAAATTATGTTAGATTATATCTAATACACGTTTTCAGACCCAGGTGATCGATAGTAACTTCTCGCAATGAGTCACACCCAGAATTTATTTTCAATTTTTACCCCTTAAGCATTGCTTATGCCACCTTATTGGAGCGAGATCATCAAGATCCTTCAAATGAGGGATCATAAGGAATGTTTTTGCAAGTATCCTGTTGGCGGGGACTTTAGTGATTTGTTACATTTAGTAGTTCATTATTGACGCAGAACATAGAGTGGAATCCTACCAAACACTCACGGAGTTGAGTCCATACAAAAAAAATTAATTTTATGTAAAAGAATAAAATGATAAAAGGAAACCTCAGTCACTGAGCTTCCAGTAACCTCATGAGCGTCTGAAACAAATTGCGGTTGGTCCGGAAACATCATATTGAAATAGGTTAATATGTGATCGGGGGCAAGATTTTTTGAATGGAGTCTCAGTTGAAACTGGGGTGTACTTGTTAACCATTTCAACATTGCGCCCTGGAAGGTATCAATTCAGTCAATACTGTCAACTGCGAAATGGGCGAAACCATCCTGGTTTGCTGGGAGGTTCGGTAATAATTTAATCCAACAGCTATATATGTCGAGTTGTTAGATTAAACTATTACCGAGCTTCTCTTCAGATATTTTGCTCTTTATATGGTCTGCTCGTTTACTACCCATTTTTTCATGCAAAACTTTGTGCACACCAGATTGAGAGGGTTAATGTATTCCTATAAGGTGAGTACAGTTAGTTTCTTACCACCACAAACATTTACGCCAAATCGGTCGGCGCAATCAACACCCGTCCGGCACTTCAATCTTTCACCCCACTGCAACTGACAACCCATTAGCAGTCAGCTGATGAAATAAGCAAACGCGGAAGTATACTCATACCATGACAGTGTGTGTGTGTGAGGTGGGGGGGGGGGGGGGGGGGGGATGGAGGCGGGAAGATAGTTGCCTTCCGCGTAGTATCGTAAACCTGTATCATTTATAGTTTTATTTGCTTGACGTATTATTTAAATAAGCATTAAAATTACACCTTTAATTCTTCAAACAGTTTAGTGGAATGTCACTGTTTCTTATTTGGGACAATGTCTACTATCTACTGAACATTTCTCCAGTGATTTTCATTAATATCGGCATGATTTTAACCCCTTTTAAACATGTTTTCAGACGTACGTTCTTTGTATTTGAAATTAGACTTTGCCACATACTTTCTTACTCTAATTCTTGCATGGTCAATTCAACTTAATGATTCCATTTACACCGATGATTTCTTTTATCGGTTTTAGGAAA
This sequence comes from Pictodentalium vernedei, assembly GCA_031216915.1. NCBI lineage: Eukaryota > Metazoa > Mollusca > Scaphopoda > Dentaliida > Dentaliidae > Pictodentalium > Pictodentalium vernedei. The sequence continues at coordinate 351,720,136 of CM062293.1, forward strand.
TATTTAACCCTTTTTTGCCAAACAATTTTATTTAGTATTCCCAGCCTAAAGTTTCGGATTAAAGTTCTGCTTTTCAAGGTTCTACCTTTCATTCTCCAAACACTCTGTCACAACGTCATTTCTTTTTTTCATTTTGGGCAAGGTCTACTGAAGCTGTACACAGTGGTTTCAAATAATATTGGCTTTAACCCTTTTCACAATGCTTTTCGAACTTAGTTTCACTAAATTGCAAATTAGTCTTCTACCACATACTTTGTTACTTTTTATCCTCTCCCACAAGGGAGGGATATAGCACAGAGCTCGCTCTATCCGTCTATCTGTCAGTCCGTCCGTCCTTCCGTCTGTCTGGGCCAACTAAACCTGTTTAGGAGCTATTATTTTTAGGAGGTTAGTCAAAATTAGGGTAGTATTAGGGTTAGGAGAGGGGTGGGGTTAGGGTTAGGGGTAGCCCCAGGGCAGGGCTAAAGGTTGGAGGGGGTTAGGACCCAGGGGGTGGAGGTTGGGGTCAGGGGTGGGGTTTTAGTTTTTATAGCCCCTAAATCAAAAAATAGCCCCTAATCCTTTTCGTCCGGCTAGGGTGGGGTTAGGGTCAGGGGTGGGGTTGGGTTGGGTTAGGGGTAGGGGTAGCCCCAGAGTAGATCTTAATGTTGGGGTGGGTTAGGTCCCTGGGGGTGGGGGTTCGGGTCAGGGGTGGGGTTTTAGGGTCAGGGTAGGGTTAGGGTGTGTTTTTTGAGTGGATGGGGTTAGGGTTAAATATAAGTTATAGGGCGGAGGGGGTGGTGTTCTGGCTAAAATAAGGAGATGGACACATAAAATGTTTTTTTCGTAGCCCTTAAACCCAAATAGTTGGAACGTCCGAACATTCTTTATGCCATAACTTAAACAAAAGTTAACGGTCTTCAATTCTTTTCAGTACATGTCTCTAGTTCGAGTTTGATGGCCACAATTATCCAATGAAAATTGTTGAAGTTATTGACCCGCTCAGCCCCGGCCAATTAGACATTTTTTTTCTTTCCTCCAATATGCATTTTAAACTATTTACAGTCACTACATGCGGAACTTTTTTTAAACTCCCGTAACCCCCACCCACCCCCGGGGCCAATGAGGCATTTTTTTTCTCTTTCGTCAAAAATGCATTTTCACAATTTTGCTTAAAGTTTGTGGTTAAAACCCGGGACAATCACCCTTCCCCCTCCCCCTCGGTGCCAGTTAGGCATTTTTTTTCTCTTTGCTCAAATGCATTCTGAAGGATTTAGACTGACCACATGCGGAAAAAATGGAATCCCCAAACACCCATCCCGCCCCCTTCCACCTCCTCCTCTCCCAGTGCCATTTAAGCAATATTTTTTCTTTGGTATAAAATGCATTTTTAGCTATTTTGAATAACTACATGCAGCAAAATTTTGACTCCTATAAACTTTCCACCACCCCCCCCCCCCCCTTTGGGGGTGACAATTTGGCATTTTTAGCCACACTGTTTACAGTCAGGCTTATAGTCATCTATTCTGTCCATCCCTTATAGTCATATATTCTGTCCATCCGTCTGTCCGTCCATCCATTCATCCATCCATCCATCCGTCCGTCCATCCATCTGTCCGTCTGTTAACATTTAGAGCCATTGTGGCCTAATTATTGATGCCTTTTACAACTTGTTAGTCCACATTGTGGCTCAATTATTGAGGTCTCAAAACTTATAAATTATGGACACAAACGGACTGAGTCCAGGAAATTGTGTTTTTTGTCTCCAGTTTCAAAATTTGTCCCTCCAGTGAGAGGGGGATGCCCCCTCTTGTGTTCGCCACATCTTACTGCTGCATGGCTCGGACGATGCAGCGAATCATATTCTGTATGCCACACTTGATATTACTCTTGCCCACCTAACATTGATACCATGGCTACGCACCTGCCGGATGTGAGCCCCTCCCAAAACATAGAGCAGCCATAATACGCTATGCGGTGAAATTACGATTCAATATTTTTTCAAGCAGTTACCTTAGTTTGGTATCGATTTTTTTCAAGAAAAAGTAGAATTGGAATAAGACGGAGGTAACTGCATTGTTTGCTGTTGGAAAATTATCAGATTTGCGAGTAACCTCCCTTTGATCAGAATGGAAATTTCCAAGAAATGGATGCTCAAGAAATGGAACTTGGGTCGTGACGAATCATTTTTCTTCGCTTTTGTCACGATTGAAAATATGACTAATCGAAGGTTTCTGCAAACAGTTTTACTTTCTTTATTTTTTCACGGACCTTTAAAAGTTTCAAAAGGAAACATTACTTTTTATGGTAAGCCGATTAGAAGCAACTATTTCACACCTCCAACCAATAAGTGAGTGTCCATTCCTTGTTTTGTGAATGTGTTTTTTATGTAATTTGCAAGTTTTTAGTCTTCTCACGAAAAAAAATACCAAATCTCATCTCCCTGACTTTTATATTAATGAAAAAGACAGCGTTTGTATCATGTCAGTGTCACGATGCGCACACTATTGATATAATGAACAGAAAAACAATCGGCAAACATTAAAAGATGGTGAAAACGCCGTTTTGTTATTTTTAAATGGGTTTCAAGAGAGAGTTATAGTCAAACGTTCAAACCTATTAGGGATAAAATGTAAAAAGCGATCTTCTTCATTTTTACAATACTCCACAGAAAAATGCCTGAAATGTATGAAATGATGCGTTCACCAATGAAACAAATTCCCTAACATTTAAAAATTTCAGTTTTTATATAAAATTACCACTTCCTTAACCCTTTACCCAACGCAGACGATTTCAAAACTTATTATTTGAAATACCATTTTTTAAATTTTTAAAAAAAAATTTCAACAAAACCAATTCATGTTACCCCTCTTTGGAACGAGCTCGACGAGCTCGTTCCAAAGAGGGGTCACATGATATGATTTTGTTGAATTTTTTCGAAAAATAATATTTTTTCAGCTGATGAATTTGCATATTACGCAGGCGGGTGCGGCAGATTCGTTGGGTAAAGGGTTAATGTTAAATTCACTGTCAGCTTCAGGAAATTAAGGGGAACTAACTTTTCTGTAAATCTCTTCCAATGACGAAAATTGTCTGCCACGAACGCTACGGATAAGCAACTCTCATTTAGGCTTAGGACCAAAACTGACTTCCATTTACACAACATTGTGCTGCCTTAAATGAAATAATACAGTTATAGATAGGTAGTTAGTCAAATACTCACGCGGCTACACAACCGATCAGTCAATCAATCGATATAAAATCGATCGGTCGATCAGTTGGCTTGATCGACTTGATGAATATTCAGGTACATCTTGCACAAAAACTGAAACCCTAATGAGATACCAATTTTTATTATACGTTAAACGATAGATTGTCGAAGAAATAGCGGAAAGGTAGAAATCGTATCCCCCACTGTGAAGCTATAGAATTTTTCACTTTCACGGTATCAGTCAAAATGGCGGCATTCAAAGCATCTCTTCATGGTGAATATGAGCCAAATTATAATTGGAAATGGTCAGTTTGTTCTAGAAACGTATAATGAAAAGAAAATCTAGTGTTTTTGAGTGGATACCGATCATTTCCAGCAATAATTCAATACGTATTCACCTTGAATTGATGTATGAAACCCACCAGTCCAAACATGGCCTGAAAGTCCGTAATATATGTTTTTGGTTTGGTACGTCCTTTCAAAGGACGTAACAAACCAAAAACTTATATTACGGACTTTCAGGCCATGTTTGGACTAGAAACCCGCCAACTGAATCAGATCGCAAGACTCTATCTGTTCCGAGTATCGATCGATCAAATCACTTCCGCGTATCAATGATTCAATGCGCTGTTTACTTTCATGCATCAATTCATGGTTGCCACGAGTGGAATTATCAGATTCTTATAAAAAGCGTATAATAAAAAGAAAATCTAGTGTTTTTGAGTGGATACCGAAAATTATCTCACTTGTGACCGAGACAAATCTTTATTTTCGCTCGTGAAAAACAAACATATGCATGGGTCGCTCATGAGATAATTTTCGGAATCCACTCAAAAACAAAAGATATCCCCTATCTAAACTACGATTCTACGTGTTCTTGATTTACCCGATACAATGCAGACGTTGGGGAACGTTATCTGTAAACCTCGCGTAGAATCCAACCTACGTGTGAGAACGTCCTGTTAGAACGTATATGATTGGTCGTTACGCGTCGGAGTGACGTTATGGTGTGAAAGAAATTCGATAAAAAACTGTGTCAAGCAAGAATGTAAACAGATCGCCGAAGGTGATATTTTTCTTTTAAAATTATCAGCCGCGTTTACTTAATTCAAGTTGAATCGTGTATAAATACAGAACGCAACTCGTGTATGGTAATGGGGACAGGAATCAACTAGGAGACAGGAATCAACTACCCTTGTTGGAGAGAAAAATCCAACTCTGGTCGTTAATTGCAATCTCCCTACTCTACCGTCGTTGTGTTCTGTCTTAATGATTGATCACCAGGGCCGGTGAGAGGGTGGGGTGCGGGGTAGTAACCCTGGGGCCAGGAACTTTGGGGGACCCGGCATTGGCCCAGGAGTCAAGGATTCTTGGTTCAGGCATTGGTCCCCCAAAGTTCTGACTTCTGTGCCAAGCCTTCCCCCCCCCCCCCCCGATCCCCTAGCGAGAATAAGTTGCCCGTCGAATTGGAATACTAGTTGGCATTCATGTAAAGAAGGAATGGGAATGCCCCGTGGAGATGTTCAAGCTGTTAACCCTTTACTTAACATGAAAAACAGACGACACTTCCAAACAAAATTATTGAATATCTATTTTTGTTATTTTTTGCGTCAAAAACAGCTTATGACCGCTCATTGGAACGAGCTCAACGAGCTTGTTCCAATGAGGGGTCATGTGCTATATTTTTGAGGCAAAAAATTAAAAAATAATGAAAATCGAATGGCAATTTTGTGATAGCGCTGGTCGGTTTTGGTGGTTACGTTGGGTAAAGGGTTAATATAGACTGTTATTTATATACATATGCATCCGATCCGGGGTTATCACTTTAAGAATTCATTCTTCACTTCAAGAACTTCAGCATCTGCATCAGTATCTCGACACTTTTGAAAGGGGGCCCGTCACAGAATTAAGCCCAAATTTCCTCTCCCCGGCCCTGTTGCTCACAACCATGCCTGGCTTTAGAAAAACAGTTTGAGAAACACAATTTGGCATTTGAAAATCTTTACACATATATATTTCTCTTTTAGGAGGTAATCCCATGATGCCAGAGAAGCGGCCAGTGGCAATAACCATAGACCTAAATGAAAAACCAATAGAGAATTTAACACTTATGGAACGATGGAAGCTTCACTATAGAAACAGCCCCAGCAAGCTTAAGACCAGAAGTGCAAAGTTTTTCAGATCGCTCATGATTTTTCAAATCATTTCTCAACTATATACAACTATTTGGTTTATCGTGCCGTTTGTGTTCCAGGATTACTCTCCACAATTTCAATATTTTTTCCAAGTATTAGTGGTGTATGTATGCATTCAAGGCACTGCTAATTGGTTGTGCACGATATTCTATGACACGTCGTGGGATAAAATAAAAGCTCGGGATCGCCCATATCTGAAAAGGACCCCATTCGATAAGCCACCAGATCATTTTATACCTGGTTTATTGAATAACAATCAAAACGACATTATTCCAGAAGGATACATCAAAGACGATAAATGTGCCTTGCCGTGGAAATATTGTAACAAATGTGAAGTCCCATCGCCACCGAGATGTCATCACTGCCATATATGTGAAAAGTGCATTTTAAAAAGAGACCACCATTGCTTTTTGGTAGGTGTATGTATTGGGATGAGAAATCAGAGATATTTCGCAATGTTGGCATTCTATGGAGCCGTGGTAGGCGTTATTGGATGCTATCTATCTAGATTATATTTATTTGGACACGGATACGAGGACATGCCCTGGTCAGATCTGTTCCCAGGATATAGCATCTGGAAACTACTTATGGGAGAAATGAAACTCCATATCGTATTGATGCTTGTACACATCCCTATTTTGACACTCGTGGGTCCTGTGGGTGTTTTCTATTTTATTGGTCAGATGGTGATAATATTATGTGGTAAAACAATACACGAAATGCATAAAGACCTTCCTGTCAAAATCTCAACATCAATGAGACGAAATCTAAAATCCGTTTTTGGAGACTTCTGGGGCTTAAACTTTTTCTTTCCCGCACAGCTTCTTTTCAAAACAACAGACGATGGGTTAAATTGGGAAGGTGTGAAAGTTTACGGAAAGTTGAAAGGCAATACAAAAATATGAGCCCTATTATAAGTCTACCTCGTGCAATGAATTCCACATAATACCAATTTTGTGTACTCTTTCGTCTCTGTCAGTATGCCGGCAAGTAAGCGATTGAGCTGTCCGCGGACGAAAAAGTTAACAAACAGGAGCGAATGAAGTTTCTCGCCATTTCAAGAATCTTTTGTCAGATGTGTATCGTAGAAACTCAGAACCAGTTAGAGATACGGAAAAAATCGCCTCCACACAGCGAACATTACTGTCTTGAATTCAAAATGTTTTTTCTTTGTTTGAGTTTCTCAAATATTAAAAACATCTCATTTGTTCACAGTCGTTTATTGTAATCCGTGCCCTTAATAGTTAGAAGTCTCCAATCGAGCGCGCTTGCCCAAGGGGCTGCACAGTAGTTTCAATGGTAGTTCGGACTTTTGTGACAAGAAAGAGATGTTTAACATAAGTGGATGCTTCTAGTCGACTCCTGATTAGATTTAGCCTAACGGTCAGTCTCTAGTCTCGATAATTTGTGATGTTCATTAAAAGAATTGGGGAGATCTGGGGTTCTACGAGTTAATTGCAGTGGCGTGTGACCACTGCGCCGGCAGAAACTGCAGGGGCCGAGAGCAAGGACGGATCCCGAGGCAATGTACAGAACGGACGTTACAGGCCTTACGAGCACCGAATGCGCGATTCGAAAGGAGGGCGGGGGATGATCTGGGGGGGGGGGGGGGGGGCCCAGAAAATGTTTTTAAATTAGTGCTAGGAGAAGCATTCTCCTGCATTTTCTTAACAATATCTTCTAAATTATTTCCTTACAATTTGGGTGATTTATTTGATTCATTTTTTCTCCAAAGATAATCGTGACCACTACGATAAATAGAACCTGGTCAGTAATGCAACTACGCACTATTGCCATCTGCGCCTGCACAGGAGGCCCGAACCAGAAGCCTTCCCACGACTTTCAGCTCAGACGTATCGCTTGGTCAACCACACGTTTTTTAAAACAGCAAATCTTACGAGCCCATGACGGAGTCCTGGCCCCGGGACAGTTGACCCCCTTACCCCGCCCTCCTGGAGCAAGTGAGGAACTGAATTATCCTACTTGTTCGGTTGATCGCAGTCGTTTAGCAACCGCATCGGGACTGAATATGTTGGAAGGCGGATTAAAAATTGAGTGACTGATCTTTAGTTGGAAAGACTGACAATATTGATTCGTAATAATAATTGGACAGAAGCAGTGTTCGAATGAAAGTATCTACACGCCCATTGCTTGCATCCGCGCATTCTGTTGATGTGCCAGAATTTTCTACGGGTACACAGTTTATAGTGAAATTTACGAAACGTTATATACATCCAAACCCAGTTTACTGGACGAGTTGCGTAAACTGAGGGCGAGTTGAAAACAGGTCCGAAACAATGATCTCAAAATTTCACGTCAAGATGGGACGAGAGTTCAAATTTTTGGACCGTGTTTCTGGGTCGATGACTGCCGATACATACATATTATCTCTACAGTGAAGTGATCTGGATCGTAGAATCACGTCAAGTTGAGGAGGTCTGATCGCCTGATCAAACGAGCTGCCGTAAGAAGCGAGTTTGATCCGGCGAACTGACCTCAATGAGACGTGATGCGACGACCCAGATCACTTCACTGTAGCGATAAAAGGTTTATTACATTGGATCGTAGTAAAAAAGAACTATTTTTATTTACACTTATTTTTGGAACTGGTGCAAACTTCCGGGGAATCCTCCGATGCGCATGAATACGATAAAAAAAAAAAAAAAAACTGACCGCCGTTCTAGCGCACCCATTCCAGCTCGGAGTAAGGTACTCTCTGCGAGGGGAACAGCTAATTATGCGAATTCGAACGCACCCGTAAATAGTCCGTCATACTTTCGTGATATGGAATCGGATTCCACACTGTGGATTTTCCAGGGACCAGGAAAAGATTGTCAAACAGTAGTGATGTTCAGCGGTTAAATTACATAGTCATATAAATGGTAACGTAACTCAATATACTTCTTTAACTGACAGAATGCTATATATTTTGGGGTTGCAAAATTTTGTTACATGTCTTTGTTAGGGCTGCACGATATTCAAAACTGAATACCGTATCGGTATTCAAAAAAATATCGCAGTATACCGGTATATCGAAAACTGTTCAGATATATGAACACAAGCACCACAATCGACACTCCAGGCATCACAGTCGGAACGAATTAGTATGCCTTGCTGATGCGATTCGAAAAACCTTTACCCAACACAGACGATATCAAAATTTATTATTTTCAAAATTAGTTTATGAGATTTTTCCCAAAGATTTCAACAAAACTATATCATGTGACCCCTCATTGGAAAGAGCTCAACGAGCTCGTTCCAATGAGGGGTCACATGATATAGTTTTGTTGAACTTTTTTAAAATTATCTTTTCAACTGCTGAATTTGTATATTACGAGGGCACAAGCAGGCGATTCCTTGGAGAAAGGGATAATATTATTCATTCGGGGTTAGGCTACAGTTAAAAAAGCTAAAGGCATCTGGGTAATAAACCGATATTTTTGTAATTACACCGGTATCCAATCGATATTGGTTTGAATACCGGTATATATCGGTTTATCGATATACCGTGCAGCCCTAGTCTTTGTCTAGTTACAATTTATGGGAGAGTATCAATAGGCATTCTTCCATAAATTGCTAGAAGGCAAATCCATACTTATGAAATGAATCCACTTCAAAGATAATGTGTACCACATCCACTTGATATGAAACCTTTAAGTTGTGGTATCAGAACTTAAGAATAGAACCCTACACTATAATATGGGCTCCCAGCATTTAACCTTTAAACCAATAATCAACTGAACGGGCCAGAAGCGCACATTTATTATTATTTTAAAGAATTACATTCGTTTACTAATAACTGGTGCTTTCATACCAAGGATATTTGAAACATAAGGGTAAGTGTAAATTTGCATAATGAAAATTTTAGTTTCGTCATATAGTCATTTTTCCTTCAAATCACAGGTACTCGGCACAAGCTGTGAATCGAAAGAAAAATGATATTTGATAGCATTTTTGAATCGATGCGGACGTGCACCCATAATGGTATATAAATATTAACAAGGTACACAACTCGCTGTTCAAAAACGATAGCACTCATCTTCGTTATACCCCCCTCAAATTTGATTCACATAACGTATCCAGCAGTACTTGGTGTCAGTGGAAAGGTTCATGAATAAGCTTTACAGTGGTGTATTACTCGACCGTTGGGTGTTCTTGGGTTGTTCGTGATAAATGGGAGAAGTCGCAGAAAAGGCCGAAAAACATTTAGTCGGACAAGATAGTGGAAAGTGGGTAAAACGAGCGATAATTATCCGATTTATTATAAATAATTCGAGGTCCCATTGTCTATGGAGGGCAGATGCAAACATTAACCGTATACCTTTATCAATTACTAATCTCGGATCCACATTTATTCATTTCTGGCAATCACATTTGCCGTTTATACATTTTTTTAACCACTCTCTTGACAACTCAACAAACTAACGACACCCATAGAAGCGCAGATGCTCATAAAAACATCCCATTGGCTACCGTTTATGCCGAGAAAATCATACATGAAAACAAGCCAATGGGAGAATGGGGAAAATCTGTGTGCGAGTCCTGCGAGTCGCTGTATCTATGGGCGCCCAACAACTTCGCGATTTTTCAAGTGACGGCTAAAAAGTGTATAAACGGTAAATGTGAACTCCAGAAATGAATAAATGTCAACCCAAGATTGAAAATTGATAAAGGTATACGGTAAATATTTCAATGTGCTCTCCATAGACAATGGGACCTCGAATTGTTTATAATAAATCGGAGAACTGTCACTCGTAACCCACTTTCCACTGAACACTATCTTGTCCGACTAAATGTTTTTCGGCCTTTTCTGCGACTTCTCCCAGTTATCACGAACAACCCAAGAGAACCTAACGGTCGTGTAATGCACCACTCACCCCGTCCCCTACTAGCGTCGGATCTATTTGAAAGTAATATTTATTACTTGATCCGAAACTCCAGAAGATTCCGAAAAGAACCGAGAAACAAATAGTCCTTCCCTTAAAGACCCCCCAAATTGCATTAAGAACATTGTATTGTTTGGCAGAACGCCTGCTCAGAAAAGAAAATAGTCCCCAAATGGCATGCGGTAATAGAATTTTACTTAAACAACGGTTCTAAATTCAAAAGCTTTATTTTGTCGCTTCATATCGGACAAATGTAAACAGACGATCAGAGTTCGAGTTTCGCGAACAAATTTACTGCAAACACCACATGCAACTTCAAAAATGTTATACGGTGAACATGCGTTACCGTTTTAATTGGATGGTGGAGTGTTAAATTTTTAGGCTGTCAAAATTTGTTCACACATTTCTGCCACGTAACAATTTTGGAGAGAGTGCCTGTTAGCTTTCTCTCACAAATTGTAACGAGGCAAATCCATGCGTGACTGAACAATTTCGCTTTAAAGATAATATGAAGTACATCAACCGAATTTGAAGCCGTTAAGTAGCCGTGCCCGCACTTCAGAATAGAGCCCAAATATGGGCTTCCAGCACTCTTCCAGTTAAAAGGCGAGTTTAATGGTAGGAATTGGGTTAGATTATGTCATAAACAGTGGGCACATTATGCGATGAAGTGATTCTTAACAATGTTTCTTTTCCATTTTAAATTTCGAGAAAGTTTAGCATAGTTGGATTCTTATAATTTGAAACCTGCTGTGGAACAAAGAAAACGAGTAATTAAATTGAGTCTACTGTCCAAAGTGGGAAGTGGTGGCTCATTGATTAGAGCAATGGGTTCAGATCGAAATGTTGTAGGTTCGATCTCGACCCGCGTTATCTGTGTCATATTGTGTCCTTGGGGAAGACTCAACAGTAACAGTTTCGTCACGTGAGAACCATAAGGTTCCATCTTCCAGTAGAAGATAGAACCTTATGGTTCTCACATAACAAACTGTCCAAGTGGCAACACAGTGTCGCTGTGTGCCAAAGTATTACTCCACGTGGACGGTACACATGCCTTCCACTGATTATAAAGCTTCTTGTGCGGAGTAAATAAGGGGGGAGTCCTGCCGTTATTCACAGCAGTTCGGCAGTTATCTTCGAGTACTCGGGCTCTGTACCCACAGAACTGTCCAACATGATGTAACCATGGCTGGTGACAGTGTCGTCAAACCCAAATGAATGAGTGAATGTCCAAAGTGAAGAATGTTTTGACAGAATACAATTGTGACATAACGATTCGTTGTATCAAAATTATAATCAGTGATTCCATAGTTTCAATTTACACATTTATTTTACTGGAGTCATTATTCCTTTTTTTACAGCAGGACTCACTTAAATCGCAACCAGAAACGAGGGGAGGCGTTGTTACACCTTTACCCAACACAGATAGTGAATACAGTCGGCACTTGCAAAAAGAAGATCGAATAATAATTTTTTCACCTCAAAAACATATCTTATGGTCTCTCATTAGAACGTGCTCAACGAACTGTTTCCAATGAGGGGCTATAAGCTATGTTTCGGAGGTAAAAATTGAACGAATGATGAAATCTGAATGGCGAATTGGTTTAACCCTTTACCCAACGCAGACGATATCAAAATTTATTATTTTAAATATAATTTTTTTTAATTTTTCAAAAAATGTCAACAAAACCATATCATGTGGCCGCTCATTGGAACGAGCTCAATGAGCTCGTTCCAATGAGGGGTCACATGATATGGTTTTGTTGAAATATTTTGAAAAATTTAATTTTTTCAACTGCTCAATTTACATATTACGCGGGCGGATGCGGGCGATTCGTTAGGTAAAGGGTTAACGTTTTGGCCGTTACGTTCGATAAAGGGTGGTTTATCACTTTAGTGCATCCGTCACAACGCTTGTATCGCACCCAGTGTGTAACAAACTCTGGACAGATTCACGTAACACCACCGAACGCCTGGGAGAAGAATGTGGGGACCGCGGTTGCTCAGTGGTTAGAGGATTGAACTTCAAACCGAAATGTCGAAGGTTCTATCACGACCAGCGGTATCTGTGTTGTGTCCTTGGGCAAAGCAGTAATCCTGATTGCTCACGGGGGAGGGGTGGGGGTACGATGGCGCTGCATACTAAGGACTACTGCAAGTCGATGATGCACTTGCCCTTAATCAATCATACCCCTGCTTGTGCGAAATTAGTACGTTGGAGTGTCTGACAGTTGCTCGCCGCTGCTCAGTGGTTCTCTCCGTGTACTCCGACTTCCTCCACCCGTAAAACTGACCGACACGAGGTGTTCTTCCTGGCGGTCGAAGCTATCGGTAAGCCCAAATAAACAAATAAATTACCCTCTCCACGGATCCCTAATTCCATTTTTCAATTTACACGAAAGGATTTCACGCTAACAACAGTTCGGATTTCCTGTGGCTTTTTTTACAGTCTACAGGCAAAAACACGAAACCTTATCTACAGGTTACTATGGTGCCATTTCGAGACACCTGTCAGTGTCCGTCAAACAAGGAAATGTCATTTAATCAGTGTGAGTAAATTTTCAATCGCAATTGGCTCAATGTTTCTGCCTTCTTTGACAATTTGATTTTCCGCCTGTTGGATTCTGGTGGATTTTCGTGAAATGATTTTTTTTTAATTTTCTGAGGAATCTAACGAAAAATTAGGGCCATTGTAGGGGAGGTCCCCTTAACGACTTGAGCAATTGATAAAAGCGCTATCAAAACACTAAATTCTGAGTTGTCATTGAGTGCTGATTAGTTACCTATCATCTGGTAACTCGTATTCTGTTGAGTTGCACAAAGAGCATATGAGATTGGCAAAACATGACTTCGTAACTCTGCTACTGTCATGATACAGCCATAGATGCAGTAAGTGACCTTAAACTCTAATAAACATAACAGGATAAACATATAAGTAAAAGCGCCAAAGGAACGTGTATTAGAATGAGGAAAAATGAAATGGTTCAGGTTTGCCGACTGATCCTAATTTTTTTTTCATACCTGACCCTAGTCTTTTAATCCTTTGCCTAACAAAGACGCCAAAAACGCCCACGAAATTGACCAAAATAAGCCTACCACAGACTAAAATATCTTACAAATGTCTCGATAAAACCACACAAATATGGATATCATTAGAAGCGGCTCGCTGAGCCGGTTCTAATGATATCCATATTTGCAGGGTTTTATTGAAGAATTGTGACAATTTTTTCGAAAAATGTGAAATTTAATTTATTTTTAAAAAAAACTGTGTTAGGTAAAGGGTTAATGAGTGCTTTGGAAAAATGTTATATCTACTTAAAACGTTATCTGAACACACTTACGGGCCAGGCGTCAAATATACGTACATCATAAATATTAGCAATACATTTTAACCCTTCAACTAATCCGAAGGACAGGTATCAATACACCCATTTCCCTCAAAAATCGCCTCTGGCGGTTTGCACCCTAAACATTTAATGAAGGATAAAAGTTCCCCGATTTATCCAGCTGGCTGAAACTCAACTGAGCTTGTAAGTGTGAATAAAATGTTGAAGTACATGTTTTGAAACAATATAAAATATTGGTGATAACTGTCTTTTGAAAAGTGTGAGGGAACATAAAAATTAGGTGGGGGCAGGTAAAAGTATGTCTATTTTATTCAGTGCAAAAGTGGTCGGTAGTGCAGGAATCACCAAATTTAAAGTCCAAAGTCACCCGTCGACCTGTATTTTTTCAGTGAATTTTTTTTCAAAAGATGATAAACTAAAAGGATATGAAGTTGTTTTTTGCCAAATTCTGCTTGATACGCTGGAGGAGGGGAAAAGGTTTGTGTTGCCGCCAGTGTATAAAATGGTGTATTGTAACCAACAGACGGCACTTGATAAAGGAGTTTTGAAACATGAGTGACATTCCGGTGACGTTACGTTTAGAACTATTGATTTCGATGATGCCGTGTGGTGTGTGGTGGGAGAATAATCATCCTTGGGCGGTGAGATGAATAGCTGTGTCAATTGAAGTAAACTGGGCGCCATGTTTGGTTACAAAAATGCAGGCGACGATGAAATCATTTAATATTCAAATGAGGATGATCACGTGGGGTGGGTAAGATAGATCTGTCTCACTCATTTATCTTGCTCGGGACACTCGTATCTAAATAGACAGATGGTGGTAGCATACTCACTAGTCTGTGAAATTGCAAAGGCCTTATCCCTCCAAAGAGCCCATCGAAAGTCAACTTCTTTTCTTGGAGATATATATCCATCCCCACGTACGTCACTAACAAACTGTATAACGAATATGTGGTTCCGACTAATTTTTCAATGCACTGAACTTGCAACGGCGATCATTAATAAATTATAGAACCCCAACTTGTTTACGGTTATCGTCTGCTGACATCTTGAAAGAAGAATGAACAAACGGGAGATCACTCTGAATTAGGGTCCGGCGAATCACGATTCTTCGCCCGAATCGCATCTCGAATTGAATCAGACAAAAGGTTGGAAACTGACACGAACCCACTTTCCAATTGTCACGATACTACTGCTGCCATACTAGTGTTGTCCACCTTACATGAGTACCCAGTATCAATGTGCGTACTTGTTAGACTATTTCCTAACAACAAACCGCAAGTATGAATAGATGGTCTTATCTGCAGTTGTTTCTGAAAGCTTGAGCAAGATGCGGCATGGACCAGTACATAGATCCGATGTGCAAACGTACTTTCACTAATTAGAAACGTTTCGAGTAGGATCCGATTCGATTGCATTGCCATTCAAATTACTCGAAGCTCTCGCCTTGAAGGTATCACTGCCAAAAAGAGATTTGACGTCTTTTTTCTTAATCGTCTAGTGGTGACAATTCACCCCTCAGTTATCTAAGCAACAATATTCAAACGAGAATTGACCAGATCTCATTAAAGTGAACGAAGAACAAACTATATATCGTCTCTTGGGTGGAACAAGGTGCCATCTGCAATGCAAACGCATTGCAGATGTCGCCTTGTTTCACTCAAGGGGCGTCGGCTCAATATATTGTGCAAACCAAACGCAATACGGCCCCTCTATCGTTTCAAATGACATTTTTAATTTTCCAACTACATCTGTGTTACTCGGTGAGGCTGGATAGGTCATTCTCGTTCCTCTGACAACTGTAAGATGAGTCATCTTCAGAAAGTCGACAATAATAAAGAAAGAAGTGTATGAAATCCAAAACAGTCCGGGATTAGATTCTTTCGAATAATCGAGATGGTTTCGAATCGAATCAAATCAGTGAAAATATTCGAAACCGAATCCGTTCTCCGGGCCCTACGCACAATGCGGGTTTATAAAGATTTCTATCCAATGCATATTGTTTGCACACAGCATGCGGTGCCTTTTTAACTGAGAGAGTGCTGAAAGCCCATATTTGGGCTTTATTCTGAAGTTCAAGTGCAACACAATTCAAAGGCTTCATACTCTCTTGGCGTGCTTCATATCTTTGAAGCGAAATTATTTCAACTGCTTAGATTTCCCTTTTTGCAGTTTATGGGAGCGACAACTTTGGCACTCTCCCATAAATTGCAGCATGACAAAGACCGTCGAATAAATTTTGATCAATAATTTATCACGCTACAAGTTAAACCCACTGAAAATCTTCGAACCTTGCGGGATGCAAGATATTGCATAATGTGTTGTGCGCTTGTAGCTTAATTTATGAGGCCCACTGTACTTTAGAGACACTTAACCATTCACCTTGGACCCTCTGACTAGCTTTTCTGTTTCTTAACCACAGGGTCGAATCCAGCAGTGGTCGGTCACGTTAACATACCCCAGTGACTACCGCAGGATGAATGTGCAATAAAACTGCATTTCCAAACGACCTTTTCCTTTAATTCTATCCTATCGCAGGTGTACCCCCTCTTGTTGGATGGAACCCTGGGAGGTGGAATAGTTGTTGTTTACTGTGGTAAATGAGTTTTGCTTTACTTGTAAAATAGGACCCGGTAACCAACTCCTGAGGTGGAGGTCATCTAAAATGGGCAACATATATATACTGAGTCAAAAAAGAAAGTATAATAGAAACAAATGTGAATAAAAATAGCATAAAGGATGAAATATAATAGTTCTAATGTCGCATGTTTGTAGAAAAGAAGTCGTGCAAAGAGTTTACTGACATGTTGTTGTTGTCCACCCACCCGTATACAATTTTGCTACGGATTTCAAAATAGCACGTGGTACCCGAGAATGTCAAATTAAGTGGGTGACCAACGATTGTCTTTGTGTTATGTTGTGCTAGAGAGCCTGGGTTATTAAGAAAACACACTAGTTTTGGTCTTCCGAGATTTTAAAAAATGCCAAGATCAACCGAAAATCAGAGGTTGCGTGCCATTGGTATGCATGAGGCTGGAATACCTCTAGATGCGCTCACTGCTGAGTTCGGAGTCACTGTGACCACTATTTACAGTCTCGTTGGAAGGTATAGAACCACTGGATCTTCTGCCGACCGATCGCGTTCAGGTCGACATAGAGTTACAAGATCGACACATCAGGACGTCTCACTTGCGGGATCGCTTCCTTCCGGCGACGAGGGCAGCAGCAATTGCTCCCGGTAGAACAATAACAATAGAATAAATGCACAAACTTCCACAACAGACTCGATGAACACGGCTCCCCGCGGGAACCCCGGGAAGTGAAGCAGCGCCTGTTCACTGTGGTAAAATAAGACCCAATGCTTGGGAGGTGCAAACCCTCTCTAAAATGGGCAACATGGCTTATTAACGCTCACACCTGGTCTTGAGTTGATACTCATGTTGTGGTCATGATTAGCCATTGTGCAAACATATGTGACCTTACACACCAATAAATAAATAAATAAATGAACACGGCATCCGAAGTAGGCGTCCATACCACGGACCAATCCGTACCCAACGTCATCGTTCCGTCAGAATGGAATGGGTACGTCAGCGTGTTCGCTGGACTCAGCAGCGTTGGAGCACTGTTTTCTTTAGTGATGAATCGCGATTTTGTCTACGGCGCGCTGATGGTAGGGCAAGAGTGTATCGCCGACGAGGAGAACGGTTTCCTGATGCTTACGTGCGAGAATGCGACCGTTTCGGCGGGGGTAGTGTAATGATTTGGGCAGGAATTTCCTTGCACCATCGAACGCAGTTGATCTTCATCGATGGTAATCTGAATGGACAGCGATATAGTGACGAAATTCTTAACGCTGTTGTTGTCCCATTGTTCAACGCTAACGTCGGATTGCACTTATTCCAGTAAGACAATGCCCAATGTCACGTGGCGCGTATCTGTCGTGACTTTCTTGAAGAGCAGAGCATCGAACTTCTTCCCTGGTCCCCACTTTCGCCAGATTTATCGCCAATCGAGCATCTTTGGGATCAATTGGACCGTCGGGTACGACTTCATGATCTTCAGACGTTAGGCGATTTACGTAATGTTCTAAGGCAGGAGTGGAACGCAATACCACAGGGTGACATCCTGAGACTTACCAGATCCATGCGCCGTCGATGTCTTGCCATCCAAGTGGCAAACGGTGGACATACACGCTATTGACTGCATGTGTGATCTTTTCATTTCACCCCATGTCTGAATTGCGACGTCCTGACGTGCTGCTGGCAACAGTTAGAACATGAAATTATACAAAGTCATACAGCTAGACTCGAAATATGAATTTACCATAATTTGTTTGGGATTAAAGTCGATAATACTAAAACATTGCTCCTATACTTATATTATATATACCTATATTGCTTATACTTTCTTTTTTGACTCAGTATATAATGGACTGATGGAACCTCAGGCAGTGGAGTAGTGTTTGTTTACTCTTTAACTAACACGAAAGACACTTGCAAGAAAAATTCTTGAATAACTATTTTTTTTTTCATTTTTGCGTCAAAAACATAGCTTATGACCCCTCATTGGAACGAGCTCGTCCCAATGAGCGGCCATAAGCTATTTTCTTTTGAGACAAAAAATGAAAAAAATAATGAAAAATTGAATGATCATTTTTGCGAGTAGCGTTGGCCGAGTTGGCCGTTATTTTGGGTAAAGGGTTAATTATTGTAAACAGATTCTACTTCACTGGTAAAAGTGGAGAAGGAACCAACGCCTGGTTTGGAAGTCTTCTAAAGTGGGCAGCATAGGCTAAACTTGACTTTATACCTAAGCTGCAGTTATGAGATGGCCAAAGATACTGAAAGTGACTTTCAGTACAATAAACAAATACCTATTTTGTGATCATGATATGGCCAAAGGTGTTGAAAGTGACCTGAAACACCAATTAATATATAAATACGAATAGTCAGAATGGCTTGGTCTACTCGGTTAACCATTTTCTCAGGGCTTAAAATTCATGCGGGAATCAGAATCCACTCTCTGTGAAAATCAACTTTGATTCTCGCTAAATGTTCATTCGATCCTTGTCACAGAGCAATGATACCATGGTAGCAGAAGAAGAATACCAACAGGCACAAAATGAAGTAAATAAGATTAAAGACGATAATCGGAGAGTGCGAAACTGCAGTCTTATTAATCTTATTAGAACAATAAGAATGACAGGGGGATCGAGTTCGAACGTATTTTGGAAATGGGTGAATAAAAGAAACAAAGGGAGTAATTCACAGAGTATTAAAGTGGAGAGAAGAAATACTGACGACCAAGATCAAATCGTACCAGAACAAGTCAAGCACTGGGAAAAGGTAAACGATAACCGATGGGGCACATTGAAGTAGAGGAAAATTGATCGAACTTCGTGTGTAGCGAAATAAATAGGCGCCTACCTATGATGTACAAAAGAGGTCTCAAAATTAGGGAACGGAAAAGCGAGAGGAATGGACGAAATTCCCAATGCGTTCCTAAAGATGGCATTTAATTAAGGATAGACTTCATTAAACTCTCCTATCTTAACTATTTGGTAAAATCTCCCCGACAGCCGATTGGAGATCTCGGATTTAGAAGTGGGCACAAATCAGGATAAAAAATCGCCAGCGAAAGAGTCATGGCGAATTGTAACCTGAATTGGCAAAAGGAATCAAAGTAAAGAGGTGTCTGGGTAGCCTGTGTGATAAAGAGAAGCCAGGTTTTGAAGAGTACCTTGATGGCACATTTGGTGGACCACTGTTGTTCTAAGACAAGGTCGCGATCGCTGGAGCTTAGGAAAAGAAAACCGGGAAAAACAACAGAAGGGTGTGCCAAATGTGCAATTTAGGCGTAGTGGAGACCCTGGAACACTTTCTATTAGAATGTCCAAAATACCAGTTTAACAGAATAAGATTCATCGGGATTATAGTGACGAAATGGGATTGTAGAACGAAGGACAGGTGGTTAGTGGGAGACACAAAGGAGAGGGTTAGTATGCTTATCGGAGAGATTTGGAAGAATGGGGTACGGGGTGACACCAAGCTGTTCGTCTCAGTACGTTGGGAGGAGAGAAGAGGCCTGGGAATAAGGAGGCATTTGGGAAAACATGACTAATCAAGGCGTTGTCAGAAAGGCCTTTGCGACAAATCAGCGACCAGTCAAAGTGTTATTATTATTATTATATTCTGAAAGTATTCCGGGTTGTGGCGGGAAGAGAGCCAACCTGGCTGTGTCACTTCCCGAAGTATAGTTGTCTTCTTCACAATTAAGTAATTGCTCGTATCTATGTACACTATACTGCAGATAAATTAATTCGTTCTCAAAGGCCTGGGATATTCTACTTACGCTGGGATCAGGAGAGCTACTGAAAGTGACATTAAACACTAATAAATAATAATAATATTACTATCACTATTACCTTGTGAGGGCAAGGGCGTCGTGAAGATGGCCGATTAGAGGGGGTATAAACCAGATCTATCACCACTGTGATAATTCAAGTACATGCCTTGATGGTGTAATTGGAATTTATACCATGAATACCTATTCTACTATATATAAAAAGCCTATGACATAAATATTAGCTTTACACACCAACCGTGGTGAACACGCCAGCAACGGAATTTCAGTTGTTAAAATTTACACCTATAGTGGAACTACATCCAAGTTGACCTTTGGAGACCTCGACCTGAATGCAAACTTGTCTAAATTTATCGGTCGTCGCCTCGCTAAGAGTGAAATGAAAATGGCAATTATTTATTACGTTTTAAATGAGTTTTCTTCAGACGATACCAAAAAGTAACAAACATGCGTTGTCTCATGTTAATAAAGCATCCATAACTCGAAATACTGTGTTATTAAAATGAAAATGGCCCCGTGAATCGCGCGTTTCTTTTTCCATTTCGTTTCAGCGATAAAATTGACAACGGAAATACCGCCCAACGGTGCTCATGTAAACAAAAACAGATTCGCACGTGTCTGCGTCTGCCATACAGTCAAATCGATAAAAAAATGATAGCGACTCATAATAATCTGACGATCATTGTATAAATAAAATATACCCAAAGTAGCTTGGTGTACCAGATGTTCACCACTCGTGGTGAAGTGGTGTTACCCGCGCACCGAAGGCTCGCGGTTAACACCCCTTCACTACGAGTGGTGAACATTTGGTACACCAAGCTACTATGGGTATATTCTATATATTTAAACTTGGGACTCCATGGATAGTTATTTGAGGATAAATAAAATATACCTGCAGGAAACATGATGTTTTTTTTTATTTAATTAACAAGTCGGCCATTTGTATGACTTACTGGTGACTGTGATCGACATACGGTACAGTCGCAGTGGACTGGTGAGCAGTGATGTCCACGCATGCGTTTACCATATAATAAGAAGAGCACCGCCAAGCGTGGCCAAATACGTCCGTTAGCCATGTTGAATTATGCCAACTTTGGTTGAGATCAAATAATCCAAACTGGAGATACCGGTCGGAAACCAAAAATGTTAATAAACAGACGAATTCTAAGCCGAAGAGGGGTCGTAACTCATGTAAAAATAATTGGACGGGACCCCTGATTGAACCAGGCCTGTATTACTAGCTGGATAACACACATAGCAACTTCGGTTGAGCTCAAATAATCCAAACTAGAGTTATAGGTCGGAAACCAAAAATGTTAATAGACGATCAAATTCTAAGTCGAAAAAGGGCCATAACTCATGAAAAAATAATTGGACAGAACCCATATTCGAATATGGCCTGTATTACTCGCTGGGTAACAAATAAACAAACTTTGGTTAGATCAATTAATCGACACTCAAGTTATCGATCGGAAACCAATTGTTTACGGGCAGACAGACTGACGGCAAGGCAGACGGACGGACAGACAGGCAGACCATTTACACAATACGACCGTTTTTACAAACGGGCATATAAAAATCGTCATCAGCAAAATTTTAATTAATGAAGCACCGGGTTGTACCCGGTGCTTCATTAATTAAATTTTTGATGATTATTCCTGTAATTAGTGTTTGGAATCAAATATTATTCCGTCCGAAGAAATCTTGCGCACCCGTGGAAAGTGACCAGTCCACGGCGGCTATACTGTAGCCCTAAGTATCACATCTAGTCTGGTAAGAAAGTGATAACTAGCAAGAGCGAATTGATATCTAAGACTCCATTCTGGACGAGAATGTCCCGCCTGAAAAAAAGGTATCGGGGGTGGGCTTCCCCCCACAAACACCATTCGCTACTCTCCCTTGGTCAGCTAACAAACGCCCGAGCTCACGCCCATTATGAAAGATCAATGTTCAATAAAACGCGTTTGTAAACAATCTTTATTTATATTGTATCACACTTGTCATATATCGATATTACTATTAGCTTCGGAAGGGAGCCCGGTGGCTCAGTAGTGGACTATTGGACTTCGATGCTAGAGGCCCCGAGTTCGATTCCCGTCCGGGGCGATCTGCGTTGTGTCATTGGGCAAGGCACTTTATCCCGGTTTCCTACATGGGGGCACTATACGCCGTGTACTAAGGCGTACTGCACGTCGACGGTGCACATGTCTTCAACCGCTGTAACTCTGCTTGAGCAGAGTTTGATCAAAGTTAGAATGTTGAGGAGCTGACAGTTGCTCGTCGATGCTCGGTGGGTTTCTCCGGGTACTCCGGCTTCCTCCACCCATAAAACTGTCACGGTCACGATTAGCCATTGTGCATAAGTATGTGACCTTAAACACCAATAAATAAGTAAATACTTAGCTTCAGAGGATGTAGTACGTATTTATTTATAAACAAACGTTAACCATACAAAAACTGAAACCCAGTGAAAAAAATCAATGTTTTAGACAATAGACCTGCGGTTTAAAACCGGATGTCCATAGGCCAAACCTTCGCTTGTGACTATGCTTTTTATATGGAATTTGAATTCTCCTTGGCAACACAGCGAAGTGGGGCAGTTCTGGATTACTATAGTAAGCTTGTCCTGCTGGAAAAATAGAACCAGTTTGACTCGTCTGATGTGAGTCCCCTAAAATATGATTGGTTTACCTTGACTTAATACTTGTGTGTTGTGGTCACGTGCTGTGCTCACGATATAACCACGTGTGCTGAAAGAGGCATTAAACAAATTCTGTGAAGTTTGCTTGGCCTTTGAAATTCGTTTAACATTAGCCTTTTATCAGTTTGGCGTTGGGCATTGGATATTCGTTTGACATCCGCCTGCAGTCTTTTTCACGTTCAACGTTTGACATTCGCCTGTGGCTAGTTTGAATTTGTGCTTTTGATATTCGTTTGGCAGTCTCCCGAGGTCACTTTCGCGTTCGGTTATTGGTATTTGTTTGACATTAGGCTGTGGTCAGTTTCACGTCGCGAACCTCACTATAGGCGAATGTCAAACCCCGAATGTCAAGCTAACTTAAGATGAATATCCAACGCCCAACGTCAAGTAACTTCGCGGACCTCTTTAAACACAAATAAAAATAAAAAGATAAAGAAAAATAAAGAATTGGAATAACTGACTAAGTATGAAACAAATGTCCAATGCCCAACGTTAAGATAACTTCACGGACTCCCTTAACCCTTTAGCCAACGTAACGGCCAAACCCGGCCAGTGCTATTCTCAAAAATTGCCAATTCATTTTCATTATTTTTTCATTTTGGTCTCAAAACATAGGGTATGACCCCTCGTTGGAACGAGCTCGATGAGCTCGTTCCAACGAGGGGTCATAACCTACGTTTTTGAGACAAAAAATGAAAAAAAATTAATTATTCAAGAATATTTTTTGCAAGTATCGTCTGTTTTTCGTGTTAGGTAAAGGGTTAAACAAAATAAAAATAAATAAAAAATATCAAATTTGAATAATTATTTGGCTGGAACCACCATTCCATTGGTGTTGGGGTAATCCACTTCCCTGTACTATACATGGCGCAGGGACATTGGATTCATAGTTCATTAATAATGTTTTGGAAAAACTGAGAGGGTTACAGCGAAAACGACACCGTGCAAAAACGGTACATGGCGAAAACGGCACCAAGTGAGCGAATTATTCTAGAAAAAAATTAAAATTTATTAAAAATATATATGTAGATTTTAAAGTTCGGGTGTACCGCATTGAGTTAATTATTGTCGGTCGAGTTTATTATGTTATGCCAATCAACTAATTTCATTGATAACGTTACTTAATCCAGCTGCCCCATAGGGATCAAGTTACACTTAAACTTATGTAGGCTTGTTGTTGTCGATAACGTATATTTTGTTACTGCAGTTAATTAAGGTCATTGATAACGAATTTAATCCAGTTGGCCGATAGGGATAAGTTACAAGACAAAGACAGCCGCTTAACACAAACACACTTCTTTTCCGTTTTTTTCCCTCATTTCCCCAATAACCGTTACGGAATTATTATAACCGCTATGGATACTTAGTAACCGTTATGGATTCTGACCATCCTTCACTCCATCCCAAGAGGTGGTCACCCACTTCCAGGGAGGCGAGCTTTGGTCCAGTGTCCCTCTTCTTGCCTTTTTTAATAAACGCTACTAGAGCCCATTGAGGCCCCGGCCAAATAGGTTAACATGCAGGCCTGTCCCAGAAGTTCGGATCTTTCTTTGGGTGGACTCCGAAAGGGGCCGTTGGTTTTGTACATGTCTCGGTTTACTCCTGTGAAGGAAGCCTTCCCGCAGAAAACCAGCTCAACCTCTCCTACAATTGCCAGAGGCAGAGTATACTTGCCAAATGCCAATGAAGGCCTCAGAAATAATATTTAACAAGTGGCAGACTATACTTGCCTGAAAAAGACACCACATCATCCACTGGGAGAGGTAGCATCTTTGTCGAGAGGGCCCCCACTCACACTGGTGCTCACCCGAGGGAGGTTAACACCTCAACCAGATCAATAAGAGGCACCAAAGCCTCCCCTTGGCCTTTCCTCCTCTGTTGCTTCTTGTCATGGTCGGCATCTGTGAAAAAGCTTCAACAAATTACTTCACAGAACGGTCGAACCGAGCTTGCCACAAACCGTCCCAGGGTGCCTTCGGCGCGCGAAACCATTTGATCTCTCATTACATCCATGTTGTTAAAGAGGAATTTCTCCAATTTCATGGGGCAGACGCCGAAGCTATTACCCAACAAACTGTGAGAGAAATAAAATCACTTGGTTTAGGGAGCGTTAATCTTGTTGTACAGTATTATGACGGCGCAAGTGTTATGTCAGAACACCTATGTGGTCTTCAAACCCGTTTGAGGGAACAGTTTCCCAATGCTTTCTATGTTCATTGTTATGCACATCGATTAAACTTGGTTTTCGTTGATGTGTGTAGAAGTGTCAAATCAGCAGGTGAATTTTTCAACCTAGTCGAAAGTTTACATGTGTTTATGTCCCGTTCACGTGTGCATAAATTGTTTGTGGAAATTCAGGAGAGGGATAACGTGCGTGTTCAAGAACTCGTTCGTCTTTGTGACACGCGCTGGTTATGTCGCTAGCATTCGCAAACTGCTCATACACACAGTTAATACTGACTTGAATGATTTCAAACAAGAATGTCTGGGACTTGAAAAGACAATTATTCCCTACTCAACACTGCCAAATTTACAAAAAACAGTTAAGCTTGGACTCACCCTATCAGTGTCTTCCGCGTTATGTGAACGCAGTTTTTCGGCTCTCCAATATATAAAAAATTATCAAAGAAACCAAATGGCCAACCCAAGATTATCAGACTTAGGGGTCATATATTTGTCATCTGAAAGGAGTATTACTCGAAAATCCGTATGATGTGGTTGATACATTTGCAAAACGAAATGGTAATACTAGAATATCTTTACATTGACCACTGTTACCAGATTTGGTGTACCATGATTAACTGCTAATAAAATTATATTAAAATGTGAAGGATTATTTATGTTTCTGCCCCCCCCCCCCCCCCCACACAAAAAAGCAAACCCCGGTTACGTGCCAACTCAATTGCCCCTCCACACGAATTTTCACCGGGCTTGCGCTGTCTGTATATATGTGTAAATGTTGTAGTTGTACATTGTATTGACGAGAATAACTCATGGCCAAATGAGTAACATATTGTGTTCATATTCGATACTATTGTATGTATGAGAGAAAAGCTAAAAAAAAAAAAAAAAAATAAAAACGACGATCTGATGAAAATTAAATATTTGATCGTGTATTATAGCGATTTGGTGCCGTTTTCGCCAATTTGGTGCCGTTTTCGCCAGCCACACTTGGTGACGTTTTCGCTAGTTGGTGCCGTTTTCGCCATCGAGAGTTGGTGCCGTTTTTGCACTGTGCTGTTTTCGCCTGCACCCAACTGAGATACCCCCTCCCCCATCTTTTCACCAAATTGTCCTCAGCAGTCAGAATTTCTTCAACACGTCTGGTGTTGCTACGGTATTCGGATTATTGCTGAAGTAGACACTCGACGTTCTGGTTGTCAGAACTGTGACAGAGATGCGGATACAAACGACCATAACATAGGTTAAACGTACTCAGAGGTAGCCTATAATGTCCGGAAGAGATATAAATACAATAACTACTCGTTGTGCAAACATGTCTGGTCTTGTTACGATGAAACGTCAATGGAAATGATGTAAGTATTTGTGATATTTAGAGAGATAATAATCTGGATAGGAGTCTGAAAACAGTCCGCGGAAATGTTTGTTTGTGGCAAACAGCCGTCTCAGTTTTGCCCTCACTAGTTGTCTTGCAATCTGCTTCTTCGCTTCGTCGCTAGAACTTGAGCTATCAGACGGACCATCGACTGGAGGTACGGTTGCTAGAATGGGTAGTCTGTCTGGAGTGACTGGTTGTTGGCTGGTGACAGTTGCCTCTTGAGTTGTCGTACTTGTGTCCGATGATGTTTTTGCTGTTGTAGTCTGATTTGACATCGATTGAGTGCCCGGGCTAACCGTTGACGTGGTTGAGCTAGTTATTGAGCTCGTTGTAGTTGATGGTTTAGTTGATGATTTAGTTGATGGGGCGTCTGTTGTGGTGGACATTGACCCTGGCAGAGAAGTCGTAGAAACTGTAGACGACAGTGTAGTTGTTACGGAAACTGAATCTGTAGTTGATTCCGTAGTGTTTGATGTAAGATTTGTTATTGGAGTTGTAGAACTTTCTAATGATTTAGTTGTGGAAGGAAAATCTGTTATGGTCGATTGTGATGTCAAGTTAGTAGATATGGAAGTTGATAATGTTGTTGACGGAACTGTTGTTGTTGACATAGATTGTATTGTCGAAGTGGAGGATCTCGTGGTTGTCGACGTAGCTGAAGAAGTGGTTGTGGGACTTGTAACTGACATCGTTGTCTTTGGTGATGATGCTGTGGAGAGGTGTGGCGTTGTAGAGGGATTTCCAGCTGACGACGTATTCGTTGGGGGAAATAGTGTTGTAGTTGATGTTGGAGAAGCCGAAGTCGTTGAACTTGTCGATGAAGTTGTTGCTGAAGAGTTTGGTGACGTGGTCGATGTGACATGCGCTGTGGTAGTGGTAGAACTTGTTGTCGATGTAATGGGTGTAGTGGTGGTAGAACTTGTAGTCACCGTCGTAGTAGGCGGAGTGGACGTTGTTGATGTACTGGATGTGGTTGTTGATGGTGTTCGCGGCGTAGTCGTAGACGTTGACGTAGTTGAAGTCGTTGACGTAGCTGAGGTCGTTGACGTTTGAGTTGTCGTAGATGACGTAGTTGTAGAAGCTGGTGATGTTGTTGATGACGTGGTTGTGGAAGTTGGCATCGTGGTCGTTGTCGTAGTATCGACAGCACAGGTTTCACAACAAACGAAATCCCTTATATCTGGATCTGTACAGTCTGCTGTAGAACAGTTAGCAGTTTGATCATCTCCAAATGGACAATTATCTGGAATATTATTGGCAAAATTCAATAAACAAAAAAAAAATAAGCTGATCGGTCAAAAAATTAATGCTTTTGTCCAACAGAAGAGCGTAATTTACACCGCGATTACCTATTCTACTATATATGAAAAGCCTATGACATAAATTTTAGCTTTACACACCAACCATGATGAACAAGCCAGCAATGGGATTTCAACAGTAAAAATTTACACCTATAGTAGAACTACATCCACGTTGGCCTTTGGTGTCGTCGACCTGAATGCAAACTTGTCTAAATTTATCGCACGTCGCCCCGCGAAGAGTGAAATGGAAGTGGCAATTATTTATTACGTTTTTAAATGGGTTCACCTCATCAGATGCCAAAAATTGACAAACATGCATTGTCTCATGTTAATAAAGCATGCATAACTCTAAATAGTAGTATGTTATTATGTTATTAAAACGCAAAAGGCTCAGTTTCTTTTTTCATTTCGTTTCGGCGATAACATTGACAGAGAAAGCACCGCCCACCGATGCTCGTTTAAACAAAAACATATTCGCTCGTATGTACGTCTGCTGTTCAGTAAAATCGAGAAAAAATAATAGCGACTCTTAATAATCTGACGATCATGGTATAAATAAAATATACCCAAAGTAGCTTGGTGTACCAAATGTTCACCACTTGTGGTGAAGTGGTGTTACCCGCGCGCCGAAGGCTCGCGGTTAACACCACTTCACCACTCGCGCACCACTTAATTCCCCTTTGACCAAATACATAGTGTTTCTGATTAAGGGTTGATTAAGGATAATTAGGAAAACAATTATTTATAAAAATCTGTCTAACGTCTATAAAATATCGACAAGTCAGAAAATGAGCAGACTATCATCTGAAAAATTAGGTCCCCAGAAGGTGAATTTGGTGATGCTAGCCTGCACAGCAGGATAGCATCACTAAATTTACCCTCTGTGAACCTCAACCTGAATCAGGGTCTCAAACATAATCAGAAAGAGGTACCCAGAGGATAAACTGGCCCACTGTACGAGATAGCATCAGCAAAGTCACCCTCTGGGGACCTCATTCTGCAAATGACAGACTGCTCATTTTCAGGCTTGAATATCAATGACATTAAATGCATTTATAAATATTTATAAATATATCAAATTATTGATACAGAATTATTTTTAAAGTAGAACACACCAGTTGGTCTAAGGGGAATTGGTCTTTTGTGAATTGGCCTCGTGGGAGTTGGTCTACAGGGAATTGGTCTAGTGGGAATGAACCTTCGAAGCTGTTCTTTGTTCTTTGTCCATCGCTTTTGTGTAGATATGTGACGGGACGCTGTGTGGGGATTCACCTATTTTTATTCTGGATCTAAATTTAGCTTTGAAATTCCGTTGTTAAGTTTTTAAATAACATTTAATAATTAATTTGATATTAATATCCCATTTAGTTTCTTATTTGAGGTAAAATTTTTCTTCCCTTGTGCAAAAGTTTAGTTGTTTGTAAGATCTGTAACTTTGTGTTTTACTTCAAACGCAGTTCAAACGTAGTCCGTGCATCACGGATGGTTTGCAGTTGAACTCAAAATTCGTGGCCTACACTGTCCCTATATAAGCCGTAAATTTACCTTGCTTGTCAGAATCCACGAAAGGGTTCGTTGTTATTTTCTTTCAAGGACGTCCTACCAAACAGAGACAGCCTGAGGCAGATTATACTTGCCAGTGATGGTCATCACTCGAAAACATCTCAGAAGTGGCAGACTATACTTGCCCGAAAACCCAAGACTACTGCACCCTCGGGGAGAGGTAGTACCTTTGTGAGAGGACCCAACCTCCCACACTGGTCCTCACCCGAGGGCCGGACCTACATCAGTCATCAAAGCCATCACGCCGCAACCGGAGACACCTGCCGAGTACCTGAACCTTTTCCCCCTTCAACACGCCTAGACATATGGAAACTGATCATATACAGTCACTGAGGGTCGAAAGAGGCTTGTTCCCCAAACCGTCCCTGCGCGCCTTCGGCGCGTGAAACCATTCCGTCCGCAGTTCATTTTCTGCTTGTCAGAATTCACATATTCTCATACAGGTGAGACACATCACCAACCTCGAAGAACGGCGGTTAGTGTTCTTCCTAGCAAATCTTTGTTGCAAATTTTGGAGGGAATATAAAATTTTTCTCCCTAAGCAAATTCGCCCAGTAAATTTCGTCCTGTCTATTACATTTTTTTAACATTATTCACAGAATTGATATTTTTCTTGGATCATAGCAAAACATCCCAATTAAATTCGCATCTTTCATTTTCGGCCCCCTTTTCAACAAAAGACAAAACTTAAGTTTATTTTTTTTTTAAGTAAAATAATTTCTCCCCCAGTAAATTCGACCTATCACAACTCGGCCCAATCTTATTTATTTTAAAGGGAATTCAGCACAGCCGCCCATCATACTTCACTTTTCTCAGACCATCACCACTTGTGTCAAGATACACAACATTCAAAGATATTTAAGTATTGTTGTTTCTTGCCCATGATAATGCGATAAAAGAACCTGTAAATGCAGGTGACCAGTCGTGGTCCTATTACAGATAGATTCGAAGGGAATATTTCAGTTGGTCGGAAAAGCGAACCTACGGACGTGTGTATCTAAAAATTACCATAAAATATTCCGGACGTGTGTATCTAAAAAATACCATAAACATTCATCTTCTTTGAATCAAAGTAAGAAATGCTGCTTAATCGAGACTTGACTTGACCGATTTTTTTAATGACTTCATCATTAAGAATGAAGACTCCTCACAGCCGTAGATTTATGATTACATCGTGTAGTTCTACAACTTGTGTTAATATCGTGATAGTTTAAAGGTGAATTAAGTAATTATTGAATGGAATGTCTGTAACTATAGCACAAAAGAATAGATATATATCTATATTGGTGAAAGAACATATCATTAAATTAAATGTAGTCTGCGCGCAAACTCTACGAAAACTCTGTAAACAAACTGCCCATAATAGCGTCAAATTCCTCACAGAATTAGGTTGGTGGTCTGACAGCCTGCGTCTCGTTCCATTCAAACTGAAGGCGTGAACTGGAACTAGCTTTACGTTTTACCACAGTGAACGGAAAGTGGATGGTCGCTATTACACCAAGGAGTGGAATATACTCCCAAGCAATAGCTCCATTCCTGGAATCATAAGAAATACAAGTAAAGATTCAGCCAATTTAGACCAGGTTCAGCTCGGAGGTACATTGACTAAAACTATACTTATACTTCTTGTGTTTTGTTCGCGTGTTTCGTGGCTAGTTTGGTCTTGGTAGAATTTAGGCCTACACTATGTGAGTGTTTTAGAAAAAATTACCTTTCACTTACTGTAGAATTCTGTTAAATGATACACTGTAAGTAAATCCTACAGTGTTCCTTCCACCAGTTTAACCCTTCACCTAACATGAAAAGCAGACGACACTTGCAAAAATTCTTGAACAACTATTTTTTTCATTTTTTGTCTCAAAATCATTGGTTATGATCCCTCATTGGAACGACCTCGTTCCAATGAGGGGTCTTAACCTATGTTTTTGAGACAAAAATGAAAAAATAATGAAAATTAACTGACGATTTTTGAGAATAACGCCGGCCGGTTTTGGCTGTTACGTTGAGTTAAGGGTTAAATAACATTATTTGAATAACTTTATTCAATCCGCATAATATAAAAATTAATTTAAAAGCAGAAGCGGACTAGCCGTATGATTCACCGGGAAAATTTCCAATGGGGCCCTTATTGGGTTCGTCCTGGGCCTCCCCTCCAAGATTGATGCAGCGCAACACTTGTTGGTACGTCAACTTTCGTGAAAATGACCAAAGGCGAAACGGATCGGAATGCATAGATTACCGGTATATCGAAATGTTTTCTCTGTGGACTGCTATTGGCAGTCCACACAGAGGACATTTCGATATACTAGCAGTCTAGTATGCCATCGATGAAAGGAAACAGCGTTCTTCTATTTGAAGCGTTCCTTCAATTTCAAAAATCACAATTTTCTCTGATTTGGCCAAACTAGGGTCGTCCCGATGCCCCCCCCCCCCCACCTCCC
Organism: Pictodentalium vernedei; assembly: GCA_031216915.1. Classification (NCBI taxonomy): domain Eukaryota; kingdom Metazoa; phylum Mollusca; class Scaphopoda; order Dentaliida; family Dentaliidae; genus Pictodentalium; species Pictodentalium vernedei. Next base: position 351,751,685 of record CM062293.1, read on the forward strand.
TCACAGTAGAACCATTTTTGGCTAGTGATCGATGTTCAAAGATGATACAAAAATGCCACCGAAATGTCCTCTATGTGGGACTGTCATTGATCGTTCAGATACAAGAAAGCCGCGTTCGTTCAGTTCGCAAAATCAAAATTTTCTCCGGGTCTGGGGCTCCGTTCCCCGGTAACTTCTCTTGACCAGTTCGCCTCTGTTTAAAAATTCATATCGTCGTGGCGCACGTAGCTTTTTCGGGGTGAAGTGGAGGGTCGATATTATAACATTTCTAACATAAAAGTCATGCAAGTCACACGTGGCACATGATTATTCTTTACATCATCGACTTCCTTTTGAAATTTAAAAGTGTCGATACCTGGATTAAACAGGGGCGCCTAATATAGGAATAAGCTTAACCTGTTTGACTCCAAACCTCATATGAATTCATCCTGAAAATTGAATATGTGATTAATTTCATTACGAAGTTTTGGGATTATAGGCCAGAAACTATGGGGAGGGGATGTGTGTAAACGTAGTTTCTGATATCTGTTTGGGCCAAATAGATTCGCAAGGTCGTATATGTCCACAGGCATATTACGCCCCAGAACGCGAGCCATTTGTATCCGCCGGTCACGATCGAGTCGTGTTTTGCGGGTGCGAATGGCATCCAGTTTGCCTGTGCATCAAATTGGCTCGCATTTGGCGGAAGAATTCGGACTGCATTCTTCTTGCAGACACATGTGGTTCTCATTTTATGGATGTAATCGGTCAGCTGACACAATCTGCCTGCGAAATGTTTTCGATCGAAACAGACGTGCGTGTCAGTTTGGATTTTACACTTAGCAGGATTTAGGAGTGAATCTCTCTTTTTCTGATGACCAATAGGATTAGTACAACTTTAAGCAGATTTTGGAATTCGTTGTTTCCCAATTTGTCAACTTGTGATTTAATGTTGACATAACCCAATAAGCATTAATCACTCCAAATAACCTCGTCGGGGGAACTTACAGTGATAGGCATCTTCTCCAATATAGCAGTACTCGGTAACCAACGCCAGGGCTAGAGTCATCTAAAGTGGGAAGCAGATAAATTATAAATGATTACCTGAACTCGATTCCATACTTAATCGTGTCGCAGTCACCTACCACGAATTCTGCGACCTTAAACCCCAATACTGCTGAGCATAATCGGGGACGTAACCAGGGGTCTTGTTTAGGGGCTGCCCTTCTCTGGAATCATAAGAAATACAAATACCCCCTCAGCTGCCGAAAATCCAACTTTTGACAAGACTATTTGCATCCCACCACTCCAAAGTGAGACTTTTCCAATTGCTACATGTGAATTTCCAACTACTGAAGGAATTCCAATGCACCTTGTCCAAAAAATATAACTTTCGGGTTCTGGAGTTGGAATTCACCTCTTGAGTGCAACAAGATGCCATCTGCAATGCGTTAGCATTGCAGATGGTGGCGTGTTGCACTCACGGGACAAACTATTGACTACAGTTAGAAAATCCCATTAACCCTTTCAACCCTGATGGTATCTTCCATGTTAGATCAATGGCAGCAATTGGAAGAGTCAACATTCATTATTTTGGGGTAGACAAATTAATATTTTCAACGTGCAGCCATAGGACTGTACGTTGAAAATATTAATTGGTCTACCCCACACATTCACTCAGCAGCTGTCCGACTTAATGAAGTTATGGCGTATCATGCTTCTGGGCCGGAAAAGCGGCCGCTAGGGTTCAAAGGGTTAAAAGTGGCTCAAAAGTCACCAGATGTCTGTTACAAACTGTACTACCAGAGTGTGGGAAATTTCCATGTTCTGACTGTTGGAAAATTTAACCGCGACTGGCGGTTAGGGTAGGGGCGAAACATCCCCAACCCTTCTGTCGTCACGTTCCTGAACTTAATTAACAATGCCAGCTGTTCTATACAGAGATGTATTTTTTTAGTTTTCAAGTGTTGTATGCCCGTGGAAACCTAGGAAGTGAAGCAGTGATTGTTTACTGTGGTAGACAACTTCTGCTTGACTAGTATACAATACAGTAAACAGTAACCAACGCCTCTCTGAAGAGTTCTTTGAAGTGGGCATTACAAGTTTAAACTACTGACTTAACGTAATGCTATATTTGCGCTGGGGGTATTTACATATAACTTATGTCTCAAAGTCACAGAGAATACACGCATACCCTCGTGGAATGCATAGGCGTCACGCAGATAACCTGATTTGTCCCGACTGTGATGGCTTTTGTTCCGACTGATAAAATATATCAACTCGTGCCTTCTAAGATGTAGTTGGAATATTTATCAGTCGGGATTATACTTCAAAACGAAGTGTTCTTTATTTATTATCCTACCTTGTTACTCAATGACAGTTAAAACTAAAAGTTCTGTCACGAACTGTGCGCTTATCTAGGCTTAATTGCGCGTAGCATTTGCGCGCAATTGTCATATCGAATGGCATCCAAAGCACGGCAGGTTCTCCTGATTACTCATAACAAACACAGGCAATGTTTCTGCCAATGGACCTCCGGGTTACTCGAAAACATTGCTTGTGCACAGGCCATATGTACAGAATTTGATAGCCTTAGTATGGTCATAACGCGTAGATTAATGCGCAGATCGACGTGCTATTTGTGCGCATTTCATGACAGGACTTCTAGTTTTAACTGTAGCACGCATCCCACTCCAAAAAAGATATGCTAGACTTCGACGGCCCGAATTGCGTAAGTCTACTAAAGATCTCCCTCTGTCTGGCTGATTGATTGACATGAACCCAAATATGAAATCTAGTCCCTTATGAATCTGCATAATTATATTTACTAGCAAGAGCGACTCGTTATCTAAGACTCCAATCCAGACGAAAATGTCCCGGATTATGGAGGGGGGGGGGGCAATCCGTAACCCCAATTTAGCGATGCCTCTAATTGCACAAGACTTCAAGCTTTCCGAGCCGGTTTGCCCAACACGAAAATAAGATGGATAGCCCGTAGAGTGATGGCTCAGCCGGCTGAGCAAACCAGCTACCCAGCTACCATATATCCGAGCCAGCCCCGAATTCTAAATTTTACAGCTTCGGGGTCTCTAATCTACTTCGGTACTATATGCTGCATCAGCATCCAACGATACTATATTTCTTCAGTAGCCTACGGTACTACACTTCATCAGTAGTATATAGTACTAGGCTTCATTAGATTACGTTACTTAGTATGATAAGTAACCTTTGATACCTTTTCTCCTCCCTCTTTTCGAACAAGCAAACTATCATCTGATGGACCACCAGGCTGTTAAGGAATTGTATTGAGAAAAAAGTGTTTTCCAAAAAATAGTCAAATTTTTGTCTTTGAAAAGAATAGATAGTTTGGTATAGAACTCTCAAATGACAAAAGGAAATGTCGGGAACAGAACAGATGCTGGAGAGAGGAAGCTGGCGTAGTAACTCCGGACCTGGCCCAGGATCAGTAACGCAAGGCGCCCCTTGAGTTGGAATAAAAACCGCCAGTCATTTTACAGACGAAAGTTAAGGGCCCTGTGGGGACGCTCAGTCTAAAAAATTCCATCCACATCGCACAGTGATTCGAGTAAATGGAGTTTAGTGTCGTCCAGAGACGGCAAATATCCCGGAATATGACAACGCGCGAAGTTTTCCGAATTTTCATAACGAAAGGGATGTGTATGATTTCCCCGACGACCCCATCTCATGTTCTCCCTGTCGCTGCATCGAGACTCGAACGATACGTTTGACACCATGTGCTTGAGACTACCTCATGCCACCAGTCTAATTCTGTAAGAAATTCGGGGATGTTATAGACCGAAACCTAGCTCTTAACCTTTTGAACCCTGGTGGTATCTTCATCGTCAGTTTAATGGAAACAGTTGGAAGAGTCCATATTTATTATTTGTGGCGAAGACCAATTAATATTTTCTACGTGCCGCCTTGGTTGGAAATATTCATTGGTCTACCCCACGCTTTAGCTTAACAGCCGTCCTGCTCAACGGAAGTATGAGGTATCATATTTCTGGACCGGAAAGGCGGTCTCTCGAGCTCAAAGGGTTAAACAGTCGTCTATCGCCAATGTTTTGATTGGAATATTACGGTACACTTCCCGATCAACTGTAATATTACACTAGATTGAATTTGAAAAAAATCGACAACGAATTATACCAAATTTTTGTTAAGCCATTTACCATTATAAACGAAAATTCATCACAACTGTGGTTTTATGATTACGAGACGTAGTTCCACTATAATTGTGTAAATATCTTGATGATTTCAAATTGAATTAAATGCTTATTAATTGGAATATCTATTACTAGAGCACGAAATAATATCTATATATCTTTGTGAGTAAAGGGTCATCACAACGTATCAACAGTCGTCTGTTCGCAAACTCCACAAAAGTACGTAAACAAACATTCAATAACAGCGTCGGATTCCTCGCGAAATTGGAGCAGTTGTCTGAGAGCTTGGATGTTGTAACGCAACAGATTCACCATAGCACCCGAAACTTCTCTCGTTGGCGCTGGACTCAAGAGTGGAAACGAAAATAATTTACCTGACGCAGTTGCCGCTGCAAATGCACTTCGTGAACATACACCCTTGAAGCACATCTGAAAAACAAGAGAATATGATTCAATATTTAATCATTTATTTTAAACAGCATTAAAACTCTGTCTTGAAATTTGTCACAGAAATCACTAACAGCAAAGAGAAATATCAGGACGAAATCGTCCCAGACAGGCGATTGTGTTGAAATAAAGGTCACACTTGCATTGTGGAATGTCATGTGTTTGCTTTGGAAAAAATGCTCAAACGTTTCAATTTTGTTACGTGTACGGCAGTCAAAACGTTAAGGTACTTGAAGGTTTTTAAAACTATCTAAGGCTGCAAAGACTGAACATTTAGGTCACACAAATTTAGATAATTGATTCTCAGACATTTTTTTTAAAACGAATAAGGGAGGGCGGTTTTTATTTTTATTTTTTTATTCCTGATGGAATAGTCGCCGATGCCTAAAATCCAATTGTGAGAGACTAAAATTAAATACTAGAGATTCCATGTTGCTTACGCTGATAGTTTTTTTGTAACAGCGATCATACAACGCAAAATCAATATAGAACAACTAAAATGGAGATAAAAGATAATAATAAGAAGTTTGTTTTAACTGGTTGAGTGCTGGAAGCCACAATGAGGCCTTTCAAAAAATGAGGGTACCAGTGCAAAAGTAACATTTTCCATACCCACCATTTCATCGTATTCAGTTAAACGTAAATATTTTTTTTATACAAATTTGTTCTATTAGAAATTATTGGAGAGTGCCTGTTGGCACTCTCCAATAATTTGTAATAGAGCAATTCTTGATGAACAAATTCAGACCACGAAAAATAATCTAGTCCTCAACCAGTTAAATAAATATTTATTTTGTATACATATGAGAAGGTATAAGCTAGAGAGCTTATTGAGCTATTTATCTAGCGGTGCGTTGTGGTAACCAGTTCTCGTCAGATCACCGAAGTTAAGCAACGTCGAACCCGGTTAGTCCTCGGATGGGTGACCGTCTGAGCGATCGACTCGGACTCCCGCGTTGTGTCCTTGGGCAAGGCACTTAACCCCGAATGTCCACATGGGGGCACGATGACGCCGTGTACTGAGGAGTACTGCACGTCAATGGTGCGTATGTCTTCAACCAATCTAACACTGCCTGTGCTGCAGTGCGGAGTTACGATGTTGGGGAGCTGGCAGCTGCTCGTCGTTGCTCGGAGGGTCTATCCGGGTACTCCGGCTTCCTCCATCCGTAAAACTGTCACGGTCATGATTATCCGTTGTGCATAAGTATGTGACCTTAAACACCAATAAATAAATAAATAATAATATTTACCTAACAAGACTTGGGGACGACACTGTCTTGCCGAAGAAACTTTCGTGAATAATTAAACATTTTCAATGTTTGGAGCCAAACATTGCAAAAATAATAAAATTCCATTGGTGATTTTTGCGACTAACGCTGGGACTAACACGGTAAAGGGTTAACCCATATCTAGGGAGCGTGGTGGCTCATTGGGAAGAGCATTGTACTTTAAACCGAAAGGTAGACTGTTCGACCCTGACCCGCGCCATAAACACTGTGTCCTTGGGCAAGACACTTAATCCCGATGACCACGCCCGGCGTGGTGGTGATGTGTACCAATGCATATTGCACGTCGATGGTGTACTTGGCTTCAAGTACTGCTGACTACGCTCATGCCGGATTAGTGCGTTGGAGAATCTGACAGTTGCTCGTCACTGCTCAGTGATTTTGTCTCGATATTCTGGCTTCACCAGAAAAACGACACGATATGACCACGGCTGTTGAAAAAGCCGTTGAACCCCAATAAACAGTCAATCAAACCCATGTAAGGTCCAAAACCTTTAAGTTCAGCAGGTTGAATCAAGGGCTGTAGACGTAATATTACGAAGTCCTTAATATGAAAAACGGTAGTGGAACATTGTAACAGTTATATAGACTTACCTTGCCGTTACCGCATTGCGTGTCATCGAGCGGCAATAACGTTGTTACGCATTCTCCATTTGCTCCACTTGGGACCGTACAACACAGACCTTCAAAACAAATGTTCTCATATAGGCTGCTACCGGTTGTATAATTTTGCTGAAAAATAAACAAAAATCCAAATGATATCACATAAATTAATAATGAAACTGGTAAAAGATGTGCATACAAATGTTTTGCTTGTCTCTATCTTTGTCTTACAGGCACACCAACATGCCCACTAACACACACTCTCTCCCCGCGTGAACCCCGGGAAGTGAAGCAGTACCTGTTCACTACGGTAAACAGGCTCTGTTTTACTGGTAAAATAGGACCCAGTCACCAATGCTTGGGAGGTGCAAACCCTCTCAAAAATGGGCAACATGGCTTATTAACGCTCACCCCTGGTCTTGAGGTGATACTCATGTTGTGGTCATGATTAGCCATTGTGCAAAAATATGTGACCTTAAACACCAATAAATAAATAACACACACTCTCGCATCCATGCTCCCAGGCCACCAATCTAATTTTGTAAGGAATTCGACGCTGTTATTTATGGCCTGGACTGGTCTATTCCTCAACTGGTTGAGGGCTAGATTATTTTTGGTGTCTAAATTGGTTCATCAAAATTTGTTTTATTATAAACTATTGGAGAGTGCCCACAGGCACTCTCCAATAATTCGTAATGAAACAAATTTATATAAACAAAATATTATTTGCACTTGACTGAATATGAAACGCGAGCAAGGAAAATGTTGGCTTTCTCGTACCCTCACTTTTTTGAAAGCCCTGATAGTGGCTTCTAGCACTCAACAAGTTAAATAGTCTATCGTCTTTGTTTAGATTTTCTCGTCTGGAATATTTCAGTTGACGGAAAAGTGAACCTACGGCTCACTGTTAGCGCTCCGGAATTCAGACCTACCGCAATACATCAATATTACACTTGTCTTCAATAAATGCTAACAATGTATATTTTTTCACCCCCATCACAATTTACTCGGTGCTGGATTAAGGGTTGTGTGTACTCCATGTGTGAAGATTCGGGGTTTTCAGTTGAGAAAAAATAACTTCTCGTGGGAATTAGAGCATTATGAGTACTTTTTGAAGGCTGGAGTACCCAGAATGTGAAGGAATGACCAGCAAAATGACCCAAGAAAAATCAGGGTGAGAGTACATTAACCAGTTTTAAGGATTTCAGGCACGAATGTATTAGCCTTGCATTTATTTTAGGAACGTGAGGCGCGGGGGGGGGGGGGGGGGGTCGCCCCAATCCCCCTATAAGTCAGTTTTCCTATTATAAGTCTAAGCAGCCTATCAAAAAATCCATCAGTGAAGTAACCTGAAGTCCCCACTATCAACAGCCATGCATTTGGGAATCACATTACTTCAATATGACTATTGGACGACCACGATCGGAGGGACACTATCGAATCACCACAGTCTCTTGCTGATAGTTGAACGGACACTGGTTGTCAATAACCTTTTTAGACATAGTTCCAAAATGTACCGGTATAAAAAGTAAAGCTCTTTCCTGTAGTATGATGGGTGCTATGTTAGCCCTCGTAGCCACCATATTGTGATATAATAGTCGATGCGCATTCTTAGATCACGAGTGTTGTCATGTTAACTCTCATAGAAAGGTTTAACCCTTTACCCAACGCAGACGATATCAAAATTTATTTTTTTAAATATCATTTTTTCAAATTTTCCAAAAAATTTCAACAAACTCATATCATGTGACCCCTCGTTGGAACGAGCTCGACGAGCTCGTTCCAACGATGGTCACTTGATATGGTTTTGTTGAAATATTTTTAAAAATAATATTTTTTCAACTGCTGAATTTGCATATTACGCGGTGGATGCGGCCGATTCGTTGGGTAAACGGTCGGTGCTCATTGCCAGTTGTTAGTAGAATCAATGAGACTGCGTATTTTGGACATCCTTTTAAACAAATGGTTGGCAAGTGAGGATACACCCAGTCAGCCCACTGACCTCGATACAAATGCATTGCTGGAATATCAGCGAAACACATCACAACGCAATCTGCCTCCTGCTCTAAGATGGCGTCAGCTCAACCAACGCGTTAACGGTGACGTTTGAAGACGATAAAACTGTTACACTGGAACTGCTTTCACGTCATCAAACATCAAACGAAGGCCTAGCACAAAACTAGTAACACGCTCTGAAATTTCCGATATAGGCGCTTCTTTTTTTGTTGTTGTCAAAGATAACTAAAATGCAATTTTCAGTTTGCATTATTGGAAAAAGAATACCTTTTCAGCATACTTGTTTTTCGCTGACTTCATTGTATACTCTTTAACCCTTTACCCAACGTAACGACCAAAACCGGCCAGCGCTATTCACAAAGACGCCAAATTAATTTTCATTATTTTTTCATTTTTTGTCTCAAACATATAGATTATGACCGCTCTTTGGAATGAGCTCGACGAGCTCGTTACAAAGAAGTGTCATAACCTATGTTTGTGAGACAAAAAATGATAGAAAATAGTTATTCAAAAATTTTGTTTGCAAGTGTCGTCTGCTTTTCATGTTAGGTAAAGGGTTAAAGAGCAATCGGCGACTGCAAGGCGAAAGAAAAATTAAAACCTACCGAGACAAAGGGATGGGTTGTGCATTGTTCATTTATGGCACTCCCTCTCCCCGTAACACCACCACCCCAAGATGGCAGCAGATGTGGCACATTTCTCTTTGCGACCAATGAGCGTTCCGACAACCCAGTTGTGTAAAAATCAGTGGCATACGCCATCACTCAATCCTTATAAAGGCAATGACGTTCTCAGCAGAAACAAGCGATACAAGTGTACCTTCTGGAACGCCTCAATGCTATGCATCGTTATTTTTTGACATTCATGAATGGTCTCGTCCCACCACCAAATAAATTAATAAGCTACCTCCGCTACCGTACATACCCTGCAAACAACGGAACCTGCTCCCACGTGTATTTCACACTGTGCGTCACCGCCGAAAATCTGACCTCCATACTCTGTCTCGTTGAGATCCACGAATGGACTTGTTGTATTCTCTCTTAAGCAAGCAAGGTCCTCATCTCCTCTGGAATTGTGAGGAAAAGTGTGTGTAAGTTAGCTTAGGCAAATACTGGCTTATACATTAAAACTATAGGTTAAGCAAAGTAGAAGAAACGTGGAAGGCTGATTACACGTGGCTAAGCTGTCAGGGTAGCGATTAAGTCCTGGATACTCGGTTCGTAACTACACCATGAACAGTCCTAGGCCTGACTGCAAAAAGAGGAGTGTTGTGAGATGCGCCAGCTCCCTTGCCACGTAAAAAGACTACCATAGAAAAAGAAAGAAGGAAAAATGAACATGTTTAGTGCATACAGAATGGAAAAAGCCAAAAACTCTCCGACAACCTCCATTCAAATTCATAAACCTATTTTAAAATTCATTTGCTGGAATGTTCAAACTATTTTTGAAACTGGAAGAGTGAGTCCAGTCATCAATGCAATCGTTTTCGACAAGAAAATTTCGGAGTAGCGAAAGATGATGGACAGCTTCCGGAAAGCTCATACATTACTCAGGATTTTACATTTACTATTCTGTGCGTAAAGATGGAAAACATCAAGACGTAGAAGCAATCTGAGCGATTGGGAGAACGAGTTGGTCTATTTTTGAACAAAAACCCATTAATGAGAGGATAATGACCTTCAGACTTACGACCACTATGGGCAGATGAAAGTCATTCGATGGTATGCTTGAACAAACGTGGATACATATAAAAGGAAGGATAATTTCTGTTACTCTCTGAATAAAATCAAAGGTTACACAAAAAAACGATGTATTTTGGGGCCTTTGCGATCTGAATACAAAAGTTGTTGCTCTGAACATCGGTGTAAAAGAAATCATATGAGATCATGGCTTTGGCTTGATGAGCAACAGTGGAGAAAGGTTGGTAGAACTATATACACTGGACAACTCATAATTGACGAACATTCTTCCATCATAGAGATATCCATAAAGCCATATTATGATTGCCCCAAAACGTAAAAATAAGATATCAGATAGACCATATACCTATAAATTGGAGGAAATGGAGAACGTCATTAGTAGATTCAAACACTGATCTCTGGTAGATTGTGAAAAAACCACCAACTCTCCGTCTGCCCCCCTCCCCCGTCCAAAGATGTCGTCAAGCTAACTTCTCCCATCGATGACGTTTGTTGACGTGAGAGCTGTTAGACTGTGACTGTAGTCACAGCATAACAGCTTTCACTTCATCAAATGCCCTGGTGTTTACTTAGGACGACTAGTTGAATGGTATAAACTTTCCAATCTCAACACTTATTTTGTGTCATTAATAACTAGAATATGTTGTAAATATTCAATTTGTATTGCCGCCATAAAATATTCACATCATTATTATGTTTATTTTTCACGGACGTCAAAGTACAGTCTTTAAAAACATATTGGCAATTGCTAGGCGTCAGAAAACTCAAAATATTCTTGAATGTTTGTCGTTGTTGAGAATTGTTTACTTAAAGCAACATCAGGCGCCCTCCAAAAATGGCGACGGTTAAGATACATTTCTATATGTGACCAATGAGCGTTCCGGCAATCTAACTGTAGCGTTATAGAGACCAGTATGATGAACATATAAAATATACCCATAGTAACTTGGTGTACCAAATGTTCACCACTAGCCTTCGGTGCGCGATTAACACCACTTCACCACAAGTGGTGAACAATTGGTATACCAAGCTACTTTGGGTATATTTTATTTATACCATGATCGTCAGATCATTAAGAGTCGCTATATTTCTCGATTTTACTGAGCACCAGACGTACATACGAGCGAATCTATTTTTGTTTACACGAGCATCGGTGGGATGAACTTCCGCTGTCAATTTTATCGCCGAAACGAAATGAAAAAAATAAACTGAGCCTTTTTCGTTTTAATAACATAATAACATACTATTTCGAGTTATGCATGCTTTATTAACATGAGACAATGTATGTTTGTTAATTTTTGGCATCTTAAGAGGTAAACACATTTAAAAACGTAATAAATAATTGCCACTTCCATTTCACTCTTCGCGAGGCGACGTGCGATAAATTTAGGCAAGTTTGCATTCAGGTCGACGTCACGAAAGGTCAACGGGGATGTAGTTCGACTGTAGGTGTATTTTTTTACTATTGATATCCCATTGCAGGCGTGTTCATCACGGTTGGTGTGTAAAGCTAAAATTTATGTCATAGATTTTTCATATATAGTAGAATAGGTAATCATGGTATAAAAAGAGGAAATAGTGAGTAATACAAATGAAAGTCCACAAAACTCAGACAGTTAGATATCTGAGAAAGATTCAACATCGAACTAGGAAATAGATTTGAAGTGATTGAACCAGAGGATGACGTAAATACTAGACTAGAAAAAATAGAAATGGGAACGAATGTATATTTGATCAAACATAGAGAGTAATAGAAGAGGGAAGAGTATTAAAAACAACAACAAATCAAGCAGTTTGTGTGCAGCTGGAGAGATCGAAAGCGCAATATGAGAAACAAAAGGCAATCTAAAGAAATGTCATTATGTCAACCTGCACAAGAAGGCATTCATAAAAAAATCTTACAGACGAAGCAGAAACAGCATTCAAAACAGGAGATCAGACTCAGGGGCAAATCAGTAACACAAGTTGCAAAAGACAAATAAGGTAATATAATGAGTGACAATGAACAACAATAAAGAGGCAGAACCAAACACACGTTTGAATGGGGGAATGTTTATCGGACGAGTTTGATTAGGCGCAAGAATACCACGAGAGGCAAGAACACGAGTATTTGCTTGGGCTAATGTTTATCGCACGAGTTTGGTGAGGCGCAAGAATGTCGCGAAAGGAGAAGTCTCGAGTGGAATTCTGCGCCCAACCAAACGAGTTGTGTTCTGTATTTATAAACCAAGTTTGAACTTTTCTCAAGCAGGTCATTTTCTGTAACATAAATTAACAACTGCACAATCTTTCGGAGACGTTAGGGAAATAACATAGGAGAAAAATCCAAAATAGTCTTCAGAAGCAGTGGACCAGTGTTATTGTCACTTACCACGCTGTTTGAACTTTCATTCATACTTTCAACTTTTAGTGCTTCACCATTCAGATAGATGAAAAACAGTGAAGCTGAAATAAAACTTTAGAGTTTTTGTTGCACGAACTGCGAGTGGTTAATGTAATCAAAAAAGTCAGTGTACGTTCACAACAAACAATAAATTCGGAAAATACACCAATGAGAAATAATAATAAAAACTCTCATGTTTTCCTAACCTCCACACGACTGTTGTTATTCAACTGTTTTACCAGTTTAAGATAACGGTTGCCATTGTCGATTCATTCCAAGTGAATTTAATTTATATCCTTACTGTCCAAGACAAATGATTGTATTTTTCCCAAAGCCGTTCATTAATCCTTCAAGTCCGTGTTACAGGGTTTAACAGAGGTACAAACTGCATACTAATTCTTATGAACAGCAACACGGAGACGGTCGACGCAAACTTTGTTTTCTATTTGGATTTTAACGATCTAAAAACTTGCTCGCTTGACGTCATTCATTTGAAATAACGTCACTCAAGGACGCTTTCGGATTTTGTCCACACCGTACATACTTTGAACTGCACACCATGTCACATTTAACCCATATAGTCGTTCAATAAATATTTAGTTTTGTTCGGCGTAATAAAAATAAATTAGAAAGTTTCTTTTGATTCTTTACAGACATAACATAAACTCAGACACTATAGACGATAACATCCACGTTACAACATCAAAACAAATAGTCCATTGTGGCGGAATGGATCTATGGGTTCCCATAAATATGACAGGTTCCATTCTAATGTTGCAAAAGTGCAAAAAACCTGAATCACATACGTGTGCAATATAACTTTACTTTTATCACACGTTCTAGAACGTCGTGACGAAAGCTTAATGTTAGATGGAAGGGGCATATTGAGGTCCTGCTGTATAGATCTGCACCAGAAAATCCAGCTGAACAGTCTGAGCATATATCCCCATATATAGACATAGAAATGGGCCATATTACATATGATGAGATTAGATTTACTATCAATAAATTGAAGAACAATAAGGAACCAGGATCAGACACGATATCATCAGATATATTGTAATCACATATAAACCTTAATAGGCAAATACAGTGTAACATATTCAATAAAACATGGGATGATGAGAAAGTAACAGATCAGTGAAAAGATGGAGTTGTCATAAAATTACGAAAGAACGACAATCTCTGCGACTGCCACAACTAGCGAGGTATTACCTTCTTATCAGTTCCGGGAAATGTCCTAGTCCTAAATCGCATCAGTAACAAAATTGGTGAATAGAGATTATTACCATTATGTGGATGTACAAAATATGTATCCGAGTCTCTGTCCGGGTTCTAAGGGTAGATCACGACGAGTCGAAGACGAGTCGTGATCTACCCTTAGAACCCGGAGCGAGACTCGGATACATATTTTGTACATCCACATAATGGTAATACTCATTTTATCTTACAGTATATTGGGGATAAGTCAAGAATGTAGACGAATATATAACGAACTATTTATTCGTACGGATGAACAAAAAGAAAAAATGGAACTCACGCGAAAGGAACGTGCTTGTATACAAACATCTGTATCAGGGGGTCGGATACACGACTGTTGCAGAGTTAATATAGACAAAATGCATGTTGATTGTAAGATAAAACTCTGTTACCTCTGTAAGACGAACAGAGCGGGTTTATATCAAACTAATATACAAGGCCTCTGGTGAAAAGATTCTTGGCTAGAAAAAATATGTGTATCTTTATTCGACGCAATATGATTGAACAGTCACTCGAATGGAGACCATCGGAGTACATCAGTTATGTAGAGTTTGTAACAGAATTCGATAACTTTCATCGCGAATGTTTTTCGTACACCATCGGACGAGGGTCATTCCACAAAAAACATCGGTATCATTGTGCACATGTTCGAATGTTTACAATGAATTGTTAGACATGAAGGGAAAACATCGGAATGGTTTCACATGCGACGTCAGACAAAGCTGTATAATGTCGCCCTTTTCTTTCCTGTTGGTGATAAACTGGGTTATGGATATAATTGAGTACTGATAACAATAATATAGCACGGACAAACATCTTTCCTGGCAATCTCTCAAGCTACCAGTCTACTTCTGTAAGGAATTCAACAACACCGTTAGGGCCTAGAACCAGTGCACCCCTAAATCGTTTTAGATTCAACCGTCTGGAATATTTCAGTTGGCCGGAAAAGCGAACCGACGGTTCGCTCTTCCGACCAACTAAATATTCCAGACGATTGACTCTGAGAGTGCCATAAACATTCATTTTCTTTGAACGGATGCGAGAAATGTTTCTCAAAAGAGAATTGATTGGTTTGACCGGATCTCTAATGGCATTGCAATACTATAAGACACCTTTGTAAACTAAATACCAATGATTGAAGACTCACCATGGCCGTATTGTTATGATTACGCAGCGTAATTCCACCCATTGTGTCAATATCTTTATATTTTCAAGGTGAGTTAAATACTTACTGATTGAAACATTTGTGTTAATATCTTGATGCTTTCAAGATGAGTTAAATACTTATTGATTGAAATATATATAACTGGAGAACGGAAGGTATCTTTATCTTTGCAAGGAAAGTAACATCGCATTGTCATGTGCGTATACTTGTTGTCCAAGAGCTTGCATTCCTGGAATACATGGACTTTGCTAAAGACATCAGCGTCCTATCTCTCTTGCTCAAATAAATGCCGAAAAAACCCAAAATAACAACTGAAGCAATAATCTATTAAAAAGTTATAAAAGAGGTGCCAAACGTACGTCTTAACCCTTTACCTAACATGAAAATCAGAGGATACTTGCAAAAAATATTCTAGAATAAGTAATTTTTTAAACATTTTGACTCAAAAACATAGGTTATGACCCCTCATTGGAACGAGCTCGACGAGCTCGTTCCAAATAGGGGTCATAACCTATGTTTTTGAGACAAAAAATGAAAATATAATGAAAATTAATTGGCGATTTTTGAGAATAGTGGTGGCCGGTTTTGGACGTTACGTTGATTGAAGGGTTAAAGAAAATTTGAAGAAAAAAAAATAAAATTGATGAACAGTTTTGGAAGAAGTAGGAATAAGATCAACATGAAGGGAAAATATATGGAAAGGTGCAGTTATTTAGCTATCTTAGCACCGCACTGAAAATTGGAGGTACCATGGATGAAGAGGTTAACATCCCTATTGCAAAACCGGCTAGTGCATTTATGAAATTGAACAACATCTGGAAGAGTAAGAAAAATTTAGGAAAGACCAAAACCAAGACTTATCTCAGTAATGTGCAATCAGTCATGTTGTTTGGTGTAGAAACTCGGGCGTTAAAAAATAAATTACAATGTATTGAAGGTCCTTGCCGCAGGAGAATCATGAAATTAAGATGGCCAGAAGTAACGTCAAACGTTGAACGATTTATCAAACAGAACAGAATTTAGTAACATCAATGATGAGAGTAAGAGAAGAAAACGGAAATACATCGGTGAGAATGAAAAACAACACATGTGAAAACAATATAACGATGGTCACCACCAGGAAATAGAAAGCCAGGAAGAAAAAGAAAACACGGAGAAGGAATGTCGAAGTAGAGCACACAGAACGTGGGTGCAGCTGCAGTCAGCTAAGTAGAATAGAGCAAGGCAGGACTGGTTGGACGATCATTTAAGACTCTTTATGAGTTCCAAAACATGAAGAGGATTAACCGTTTGCATTGCAGATGACGCCTTGTTCCACTGATTGGGTAATATATTTCGCATACTGGACCTAACGCGATTTCCGCTATCGCTTTAACCCTTAAACCTAACACGAAAAGCAGAGGACACTTGCAAACAAAATTCGTGAATAACTAAATATTTTTATTTTTTGCATCAAAAACATAACTTGTTACACCTCCAGTGAGGGGTCATTAGCTCTGTTTTTGAGACAAAATAAATATAAAAATAATGAAAATAGAATGGTACTTTTGTGAATAGCACTGGCCGCTTTTCCCCATTATATTGGGTAAAGGGTTAAGTGACTTTTTATGAATTTTCCACCAAATCTGTGCTTTCTAGTGAGATTGGATGCAGCCAGTTTCGTTCCAGTAGTAACAGTATTTTATTTCAAGAAAGATACTTCATACAAGCATGTTACAAAATTAGATGGTGAAAGGATTGCGAAGTATGAAAATTGGATTAAGCAGCAAGCTAGAGCTTTTGTAAGCTGTCTCCACCAATAAAGAATATGCATTAAGGTTCACGTTCAGGAAGTTACAGATGCAAATTACATGCTACTAAGATTCGAAGGTTATAGAATGTATAAAAGGAGTTTTGTGGAAAATAATGCATTGAGTGCGTTAGACAGTTTGCATATTAGTTTGGACTATTGGTAGATGGTTACCTGTGCCAACGAAGAACGGCAGTGCCATTCCCTGTTTGAGTATTTGGAGTTATGACCACGATCGTAAGATGACAGGACATGGACATCACACCACAGTAATCTAATCTATCTTTTAAATAGACCTGCACAGTACAAAGGGGCCTGGTAAGCCGTCAGTCAGTGGACACTGGGTTGATGCTGGCGGTCCGTACACCGTTAACTTTGCCAGCACCCCTGCATGTTTTAAGAGATGGAAATATTGATTGGGTGGAAAAGCACCACCACAAGCCGACGGCAACCCCCCCCCCCCCCCCCCCCCCCCCATAGCGCGCTGAATATTGTTATGTAACTGCAGATCATCCAGATAGTAATTGTACAATGATTATGTGTTTGAAGTCACTTTAAAAAATAACTTGATAACTAGGAATATCATATCCCCTGCATGATACTAAAATCTATGCATTTCGTTAGTTTGAGGCTGTCACATGGTCACGCAATCCGCCGGTTGCCCAACTTGGGACACGTGGTGACAGTTGCGTCCGCACCGGACTTTAGCTACGCTCTCGTCCAATATGGAAGCAACCGAAACCACGTACGCCACACCGGACAACCCACAAACCGCGTAACCAACAATAAAATGAAGTCTGTACACGTCACGAGTGTAGTATCAAGATTAGCCAAATCCATATCCACAGAAGAAGATTTATACCCCAGGTATTGGTTACCGATTTCTATTATTCATTTTTAGTATTGCTCGACTTCCCGGTATTCTCTCGCGTGGTGAGCTTACAATAACATATTATCACGTCTATCGGGATGGCACGCCGTATAACGTTAGCAAAGGGAAGAGTTAAATCTGATTAGCAATGTATTGGTTTGTAGAAAAGGGGGCCCAGGCATAAAATTCACAAACAAACAGTTTCACGTACTAAGAATGAATTAAGAAAAGCTGACCAGCACTACAAGGACCATTAAGAAAGATTTTTAGAGAAAAATAAATTAAATCTGTGAGTTGCTTCTATATATTTGTGAAAACAGTGAAAGATCTTCGTGTTAACTTCGGCATTATACAAATGAGACCCATAAAGCAATGTGTTAACATCAATGTTATAAGGAAGTCGGTCCAGAGTGTCTTTTCTTATATCAGAATACAGGGGGCAGTTGAATGAAAAGGTAATGGTGGGTTGTTTCAACCTCACCACAGCCACAGAGAGGTGAACTTGTGAGGAAGTTATTGAATAGATGATCATTAAGATTACTACAGCCAAAACGTAATCTACAGTGGAATATTTGACATTTTCTTGTTTTTGATAGTACAACCACTTGGGAGTGAGAAAATAATCCTTAATCAAGAAAGATTTAAAGTCAATCGGCGAGTTATTTTCTCTGACGTCCAGGGATAAGCCATTCCACAGCCTTGTTGTGGAAAGTAAAATGAAATTCTGGTGGAAACGACTGCAAGGGACTTGTAGGTGTGCACAGTTTCGGAGTCCATAGTTATGAGCCACTGACACTGGAGGAGGTACTGAGAACCATAGATAATCTGGCACAAGATAGTGAACCATCTTAAAGTATTGAATAAGTTTATGTTTTTCTCTGCAAGTTTGGAGCGTTTCCCAACCAGTTTCTGCAAACAGAGAGGTTTTGCTTGCACTACGTGTTGCATCGGTGATTATTCGGGCTGCTTCAATTTGGATTTTTTCCATTTTAGTGGACTCTGCTTCAGGACAATTGTCCCATACTGTGTCTGCATATACAAGCAGTGGACGTATGAAAGCAAAGTAAACCTTTTCAAGAGCTTTGCGGTCGAGGGAAAACTTGTACCTTCTCAAGAGGGATACTTTTTTCCAGTTTCGTTCCTCAGTAAACTACAAGATGAGTTGCCATCCCCAGAAAGTCGACAATAAAAATATGTACGAAATCCAAAATTCTCCGGGATTCGACTTTTTTCGATTAATTGTGATGGCTTTGAATCGAATCGAATCAGTGAAAAGATTAGAAACAGAGTAGAATTCTGAACGTTCTCCGGGTCCAAGTTAGTATAAACATTAGAACACTGAACAAGTTTACTTACTCAAGTGCCTTCTTTACTTCATTGACGATTGCCTGGACACTGCAAGATGAAAATTTCCATGGCTCAGAACGGTTTGCGATCGGTGGAAATTCGAAGTTAGGTGTCATCACATTCAGATTTGTTGCACACGCGATTGTTCCAAGGTTATCGAATCTTGCAGACAGTCTGTAAAACGAGAAAACAAGCGAGTTATGACCAATTTTCAAATCCCCCATCATCCTGTCCAATTAATGCACAAATCATTTGTCATTTGATCTTGGATTGACTAAATTAGTTTCAGTTTTTTAAGGTTGAAATGGACGGCAAAGAAAGTTTGAGGTAAATTCTTCTATTAGCGTTGTGCTCGTTCCAATGAGATGTCATAAGCCACGTTTTTGAGGTAAAAAGAAAATTTAAAAAAATATTTTGGCAGACGTCATCTAAAGGATTAAACAATACACTCACATACAACTTATCCTTTTGCATTTGTAAATGTGCAAAAGCATCTTAATATTTCCTCCGTTTGTCTCCCTGACTGTTTTGCATGGACCCTTGTCGGAGGTCATCCTTATCGTGAGAACGTTTTTGTGAAGAAGTCCTTTCTCCTGTTTCAATATATATCTTTACTTCAACAAACTTATGAGATTTCCACTGGATTTAACTCCTTGCATGTTGCTGGCGGATATTCCTGCCAAGGACAGGAGTTCTATTCCCATTGAAATAAGTATAATTTTGGCACATTTAATCAAGTCCCCCATCCCCGCCCCTGTAAATTATACGGATTTTTTTATCAACCATATTTTGGCTTAAATTTCGATGAATTTTCTATCAAATCAAGCCATGGCTGTTTCTCAGCAGCCCTTACGAGAGTTTATGAAAATTATCTTGAAAATACTCAGCCGGTTAAGAGTTAAGCCCCCACATGCAAGCTGTGTATGTACCGTACACAGTCTGTTAAGATCTATACACAGCTAAAGGAGTTTGCGCCCCTTTGTTTATTCATTTACCAAAATGACAGGCAACTGCTTGTATTCAGTATGCGAGGAAAATAGTCGGAAGATATTTTCTTTTATTTTATCATTTATTAACCATTGCAATTGCTCACTCAGTTTTCGCGGAAATGGTCGGAAGATAAATACGTTTATTTGTTAGTGGCCTATATATATAATATGCTATACACAGTGAGAGTGAATATCACCCCCGACGAAAGAGAGGCTCTAACCTAACATGACATCTACTGACACAGTATATATCATACAAGCGGACCCACCCAACCATGGACAGGCAGCCCCGCTCACGTGGCGGAAAGTGTCTAGTTGCATTGCATATCAAGAGAGATGATTTAAACTTGAATTTCTAGCCGGACAGAATCACTAAATCACACACTCACCATTTACATAATAGCTCAGGTCACCAACAAACTGTGTAACTATCAAAATAAATCTGTTACCACTTTGAACGATTGTGCATAAAATCTCCAATACATTTGTATTTGTATTTGCAATACGGGATAGATTGATCTACTACATTCAAGAATCAGTTGGGTTAAACATCAACCCAAACCAACTGGGTCGAGTGAATATGAACCCAATTGGGTTCATATTCGGTCAATCCAGTTGATTTGGGTTGATGTTGAACCCAGTTGATTTTAGTGTGTATGGAAATGCTCGTGAGGTGACGTTATCATTCAGGCTAGCCGTTTTCTGACTACTGCTATAATACATCGCGGCTCCTGTTTACTAACGTGTATTACACCACGTTTATTTTGTGTATTCGACGTTACCGGATACAATACAGGCATTGAGAAATGGATTAGATACACTACGCGCGGAATCCGACCTACGACATGTGAGAACACATTTGTTTGTTCGTTATGCATCTGATTGACGGTATGACGTGAACGAAATGAGTCGACACAAACTAGTGTCAAGCAAGAAAGTAAACAGACTCCCCAAAGTTGTAATTTTCCTTTGAAAAATATCACCTTTATTCACTTAATTCAGGCTTAATCGTGGTATAAATATAGAATATATGAATAGCAGCTTGGCGTATTAAATGTTAACCACGAGTGGTGTGAACCGCGAGCCTTTGGCGAGTGTCTAACACCACGAGTGGTGAACATTTGGTACACCAAGCTATTTTGGCTATATTTTATTTTTATACCATAATTACCTCTTCTACTATATGCAGAAAAGCCTATGACATAAATTTTAGCTTTACACACCAACCGTGTTGAACACGCCAGCAATGGGATTTCAATAGTTAAAATTTACACCTACGGTGGGACTACATCCAAGTTGACCTTTGGTGACCTCAACCTGAATGCAAACTAAATTTATCGCTCGTCGCTTCGCAGAATGAATTGTAAGCGGCAATTAATTAATATGTTTTTGAATGAGTTTACCTAAAAAGATACCTAAAATTAACAAGCATGCGTTGTCTCATGTTAATAAAGCATCCATAACTCGAAATATTATGTTATTATGTTATTAAACTGAAAAAGGCCCCGTGATTTGCGTGTTTCTTTTCCCATTTCGTTTCGGCGATAAAATTGACAGCGGAGGTGCCGCGGACCGAGCTCATGTAAACAAAAACAGATTCGCACGTGTGTACGTCTGCTGTGCAGTCAAATCGAAAAATAATAATAATAGCGACTCTTAATAATCTGACGATCATGGTATACATAAAATATACCCAAAGTAGCTTTGTGTACCAAATGTTCACCACTCGTGGTGAAGTGGTGTTAACCGCGCGCCTTTGACGAACGATTAACACCACTTCACCACGAGTGGTGAACATTTGGTACACCAAGCTACTATGGATATATTCTGTATATACCATGACAGTCAGATTATTAAGAGTTTAAATGTTAAATAATATAATATCCAATATTAAATTCCAAACAATACCACCTACGAGAGAATCTGTTTTTGTTTACATGAACACCGGTGGGCAGTACTTCCGCTGTCAATTTCATCGGCGAAACGAAATGGAAAAAACGCGCAGATATTGGGGCTTTTTTCATTTTGATAACATAACATACTATTTCGAGTATTGATGCTTTATTAACATGAGACAACGAATGTTTGTTATAAATGTTTGGTATCTGATGAGGCAAACTAATTTAAAACATAATAAATAATTGCCGCTTACATATGACTCTTATTTATTTATTTATTTATTGGTGTTTAAGGTCACATATTTCTGCACAATGGCTAACCATGACCGTGACAGTTTTAAGGGTGGAGGAAGCCGGAGTACCCGGAGAGAACCACCGAGCAACGGCGAGCAACTGTCAGCTCCCCAACATACCAATTCCACACAAGCAGGGTTACCATTGGTTGAAGACAAGTGCACCATCGACGTGCAGTACGCCTTAGTACACAACGTCACCGTGCCCCCACGTGGGCAATGGGGGTGAAGTGTCTTGCCCAAGGACACAACGCGGTTGCCGCAGGTGGGATTCGAACCGAGGACCTCTCGGCTTGCAGCCTGCACCTCTACCAACTGAGCCACCGCGCCCCCGACATTTCACTCTTAGTGGGGTGACTAGCGATAAATGTAGACAGGTTTGCATTCAGGTAGAGGTCACCAAAGGTCAGCTTGGGTGTAGTTCCACTGTAGGTGTAAATTTTAACTATTGAAATCCCATTGCTGACGTGTTCACCAGGGTTGGTGTGTAAAGCTCAAATTTATCTCATAGGCTTTTTATATATAGTAGAATAATCATGGTGTAAATACGAACACAGCTCTTCGGCGCTGGTGAAATACAGGAAACATTCCAACGCGGGTCGTTGATTCCAGTCCCCCATACCAAACCCACTTTCTATTCTGTCTTAATACGGTGCTTATCCAATATCCAAGTGCCACATTTTGATTTCTGTGACTTATT
Organism: Pictodentalium vernedei; assembly: GCA_031216915.1. NCBI lineage: Eukaryota > Metazoa > Mollusca > Scaphopoda > Dentaliida > Dentaliidae > Pictodentalium > Pictodentalium vernedei. The sequence continues at coordinate 351,774,598 of CM062293.1, forward strand.
TTAACAATAGTTGTTTTTTTCTGATGTCAACTCATGTGCTTCACAAAATGACCTGAACTACTTTGGCGTCAATGTTGGCTACCACTCAGAAAAAAAAAAACCAACAACTTACGTAATGTACTAGGAGTGGAGGCTTCTCACCCGACATCAAATAATATCAGGTGAGTTACCCGATACGACGGAACCCTTAAATGGCATTCTAGCGTTCTGATTGGACAAACTGACTTTGAGACATAATAATTCAAAATATCTAGAGTTCTGCTTTGTTACCAACAGACAGTTTATCCCTAAGCGGCTTATGAACCTACCAACCCCGGAGGGACAATGCATTAATAAACTGTAGCGGTGCGTTAGTATTTGTGTATTAGCTTTGTGTATTTTATTTCCATAATGTCAGTAAGGCATACGGGTTACCATTTATAGATATATATATATCGCCGTGTGTGATCTCTTCTATGGCCATGCCTCCTCACCTTTCCCCTATACACGTTCGAAATGTTTCCTACGTCCCTGTATTGAACTGACGTTACTTACGATAACCCGACAGCTTTTGTAAGCGCAGTCACAAGGTTGGTGTTAGGCAGATCTGTAGCATGGCAAAAGTTGTTGTTGGATAAACAAACCGATGCTTCTGGTTCCATTCGACAAAATGCTGAAAGAGATAAAAATAGCAGTTTTTGTACTTTCTTTGTTTTTTAAATTTGACATATATATATACGACAGTAATATGCTTGCTCTCAATCACATCAGGTTTGGGAAGTCTTTCGTAAGATAACGTAATGCATTTTTCAGAGTTACAGAATGATTCCGTAAATAACAACAGGAATGGTTTCATTGGGAGGACGTGGGGTGGGGTCAGTGGGGGTGTGGTGGGCTACAGGTCTGCCCTTTTCGGGAAAACTGCCTTCTTTATTGTGGGCAAGTCGGGGCGGGGGTACCCCCAGCCTCTTTGTCGCGGATAGCACAAGCCCCCTTGTCGGAGAGAACCTCGCACACCACTGAATAACAAGTACAGTCTGTCTATCGGAAAAATACAAGACTAGATTCGAAGTTTGCAAAGAACCGTCTAAAAAACCCACGTGATCCCATTAACGCAGGGACATGGATAGAAGAGTGGTTTGAAGGGGTGTCTGACACCCCCCCCCCCCTCCAATTATATCATAAAATTTCAATAGTTGGAAATACGGTGTGTCCAACGGAATTCAATAATATTAATTTAATATCCTCCTGTTATAATTTTTCGGTCAGAGCCAAAGTGATTTTCCAATTTTTGGTCAAATTCTCCGACTTTTCCATCCAGCTCGAATATGTGACCGGTCCGATTTTCAACTTCATCGTTCCGTTTGCCTTACACTGACCGCACTACACAAGGAGTATGGGATGACAGCTATTCAGCCAATACCTATTTCAACTGATTGGCGATCACTTGGAATGAGTAAGTATTGGATGATTACTCTCCCCAACACGGGGCTGCGGTCCTCGGGATATGCCTACGGCGTGTCGTGCTAGGACCCCAACCCCAGTTAAAAGTGTAACTGATCACCCCCCTCCCCCTACTGAAGACCCTCTAACTACGTCCCTACATACGATGTACTTACTATTTTAACCCTTTACCTAACATAACGGCCAAAAAACGGGCAGGAAATTGACCAAAATAAGCCTACTACAGCCTAAAATATCTTACAAATGTCTCGACAAAACCATACAAATGTGGATATCATTAGAACCGGCTCGTCGAGCCGGTTCTAATGCTATCCATATTTCCATGGTATTATTGAAAAATTGTGAGAATTTTTCTTTTAAAAACGTGAAATTTAATTTATTTTGTTAAAATGTGTTAGGTAAAGGGTTAAGAAAAAGATATACAGCAAAACAATAACCTGAGCCCCACATTTCGGTAAAATCTCAATCCTGAGTTACGTCCTTAAGTGGACTCAAGACCGAATTTTAGTCAAGTCAGATATTTTGAAAAAAAACTCCTCATGTTCAAAATCGATCTCAAACCTTCACTCGAGATTTTGAGTCTCCTAGAAATGTGGCGTAACACTTAACCCTGGGCATCTGAAACGGATCATAAAAAGCAATACTAACGAAAGCGATCAATGGGGTTGGATATACGAACCTTTGGACCATTACGTGCCTTAAATTAATAGGATTGTTGCAGAGGCAGCGGAAGCTTCAAAAAGTAGGGGCCACACCAAAAAGTGTGGGGGGCGAGGGGGCACACCTTTCTTAGTACCGCTAGGGTGTAGGATGGAACATAATTTTTCTTAGGGGGAGGGTGTAGGGGGGACAATGGTGGTGGGGCGATTTATTCACGAAAAATATATTAATTTATAGAAGCTACCCACCCTATTTAAGACACTTACCTCAACGACCTCAACCTAACCTCAATCTTATTGTCATTATTTTGCGATATTGGATATTGACCGGTCAATATTGAATCGTGTGTCATCAGCTGTCTTCGTGTGGCATTGGCTGTCTTCGGGTGTTACCACAGATTAGGGTAGTGGCAGTGGATTTAATATTTTCGTTTTTGATTAAGAGCAGCATTCGTCTTTATATATCTCAGTGCCAGTTGCGTAGGAACCGGGGGGGGGGGGGATAAGGGGGTATTTACCCCCCCCCCCCCCCAAATTCCCTAAACTTTGTAAATCATATCAAATATCAACCCGAAAATAACCACATACATCTGCATATTCTATATCATACAGGCGCACATAAAAACTGCATGATCTACACCATTTGCATTGCATAGAAAAGTTGGTAGCCGATGTCACTGACTGATTTGACGCTCATCAGGTTAACATCTTCCTCTCTGACATACATCCTCCTTTAACCCTTTTCCCAACGTCACGGCCAAAACCGGCCAGCGCTATTCTCAAAAATCGACAATAAATTTTCATGATTTTTTCATTTTTTGTCTCCAAAACATAGGTTATGACCCCTCATTGGAACGAGCTCGTCGAGCTCGTTCCAATGAGGGGTCATAACCTATGTTTTGGAGACAAAAAATGAATAAAATTAGTTATTCAAGAATTATTTTTGCAAGTGTCGTCTGCTTTTCATGTTAGGTAAAGGGATAAACACCAAAAATTAACAGCAACGATACCTTGAGAAGCGAGGAAATGAGCTCTCAGTAGTTCAAATTTCACAAATTTTCCTGGTATCCCCACCCCTGGGTTTGGCTACGCAGAGCAGGCCGCCACAGGCGACAGTGCTGTCCCTACAAGCTCCCGTTTACAATACCCCCCCCCCCCCCCCCCAATATTTTAAGCTTCCTACGCCCCTGACGGTACATATGAATCGAATGAGAATTGATGAGAAAGAAATGTGTAGTGGCCGTAGCGGATGTACGTTACGTCAGAAAATGCCGTTCGAGCACCTATAATTGACGAAAAAAAAGTGTGTGTGTGGGGGGGGGGGGGGAGCACGTTCTCCCTGTGTTCCCCGGCTCCGCCGCCCCTGGATGGTTGATTAATTCATAGTTGTTTTTATCTTTCATTCGAAGCAACCCATTTGTTATCTTTCTGTTTTTCGTTCATCTTCTCAGACAGACAATGGGTGGATACAAATGTATATCTAGCAAAGTGTTGTAAATTCTCATATCATCGTCCAGAACTGTTGCGACACAAGTTTGCAGAGAATTTCTATCGCACCCCGATCATAATCGAAGTTTACTGTCCACTTCACTGACAACAATTCTCTTAAATTTTAGCTCATTAACGAGATCTATGGCTTTTACTGTTTACTGTAAACGTTAAAAACGTAAATAAGATTTGTTTATATGAAGATCTGGTCTTTTAACCCTTTACCTAACATGAAAAGCAGACGACATTTGCAAACAAAATTCTTGAATAACTAATTTTCTTTTCAGTTTTTGTCTCAAAACATGGGTTATGAATCCTCAATGGAACGAGCTCGACGAGCTCGTTCCAAAGAGGGGTCATAACCTATGTTTTTGAGACAAAAAATGAAAAAAATAATGAAAATTAATTGGCGATTTTTGTGAATAACGCTGGCCGGTTTTTTCGGTTACGTTGGGTATAGGGTTATGACTCTCAATCATTCATTCTTTCGTTTGTTTGTTTGTCCGTCCGTCCGTTCTTTCATTCATTCGTTCATTCGTTCGTTCTTTCGTTCGTTCGTTCGTTCGTTCGTTCGTTCGTTCGTTCGTTCGTTCGTTCGTTCGTTCATTCATTCATTCATTCATTCATTCATTCATTCATTCATTCATTCATTCATTCATTCATTCATTCATCCATTCATTCATTCATTCATTCTGTTAGCAGATAGCTGGACCCATTCTGTTGCTTCAGTTGACAAGTTATAGGGGGTTGTCTGTGAGAGAGGCCGTGTAGATGGTTATCGCCCTTTTCTCAGATTCTCGATTGAAGCCTCTCTTTCTCACTCAGTTTATTATATGTCCCAATTAATCATTCGTTCTTATTCACCCACTCGTTTCTGTTTTATATTACAATCTTCCGTCATTCATGATGTATTTGTAAAGTTTGAGCTCATTATCCAAGTGTCATGTATTCCACAACCATACTACTTATCTCATCTTTCCAACCATGTGCTTATTAGTTGTATTATTAAGGAATATAGTCGTTTCTCACACAGGTACAATACGTTTTAGTCTGTAAACATGTTGTTGTAGCCCCTAACTCTAAAAAAACACCCCACTCCTGACTGACTTTTTCTCTGGAGATCCTATTCTTTCACAACATTCTTTGAAATATGTAGCGTCGACACTTATGAAAAAACAGATCCAGTTTAAACTGAAATGGGCTGATTCACCGCTATTTGCGCCCCACTGTGTGCAGCAGATGTGGACCTCCCATTAACGCACTTGTATCATTCCCAGATCTGTACGATAGTTTATCCCTTTACCTAACATGAAAAGCAGACGACACTTGCAAAAAAAATTCTTGAATAACTAATTTTTTTCATTTTTTGTCTAAAAAACATAGGTTATGACCCCTCGTTGGAACGAGCTCGACGAGCTCGTTCCAACGAGGGGTCATAACCTATGTTTTTGAGACAAAAAATGAAAATATTTTGAAAATTAATTGGCGATTTTTGAGAATAGCGCTGGCCGGTTTTGGCCGTTACGTTGGGTAAAGGGTTTTGACGGGATCTGTTATTACTGGATGCTACACTGAACTGTGCTAACAATACATTAAGCAGGGATTTTGGCGATATTGAGGCACCAGTCTTCCGCTGGAATCTATAACTAATTATTTCCCCTTTACTTATTTTCTATACGAGAACAAATTGTTGGCAAAAGAATATGAACACCCACCCCTTTAGGAATTAGACTAATTGCTTTAAGTCCGATCACTTCATCACAGTCTGTTGCGATTTTTATTTTCCTAGGGAGTGTGAGGTGGACAGCCAATCTGGCTATGTCACTTCCACGGTATGCTGAATACATTATCTGTAAAACATTTATCTGTAAAAATGTTTTTATATGTATACCGTAATTAAAGAATCTGAATCTGAATCTGAAAAAACTGCTACAACTCAATCTCCAATCATAGACCGTTATTACTGTAATCTTCTTGAAGGGGTGTACTCGATTTGCCGGCTTCTGTTGTTTTCCAAGTAGGAGTCAGTGTTACATGTTGATTGTTAAAACAACATTTGTTTGGGAAGTTAAAGACGAATTACTGTTATAGTCTAGTTCTAATAAGCACAATAAATTATAGGAAGAAACTTCATTGATAAAGGTTTCATTAAAATATACAAAGTTACAAACATAAGGCCATAAAACATCAATACCTTGATTATCGTCAAAATTTGTTTTCAATTGGGGCGAAAAGAGGGGGGAAACACCCTTCTGTTCTTCTCTTGAGTAACTTACACAATGGCTATAACAATTATTTATTTATTTATTGGTGTTTAAGATCACATATTTCTGCACAATGGCTAATCGTGATCACGACAGTTTTACGGGTGGAGGAAGCCGGAGAGCCCGAAGAGAACCACCGAGCAACGGCGAGCAAATGTCAGCTCCCCAACATACTAACTCCACACAAGCAGGGCTGATACTGGTGGAAGACAAGTGCACCATCGACGTGCAGTACGCCTTAGTACACAACGGCACTGCACTCCCGCATATGGGCAGTGGGGTGAAGTGTCTTACCGGGTATAACAATAATGTAACATAGAATCGCAATTAGGGTATTCAGTACCGGATGCAATCGTTCTTATGCAAATGGAAATAAGTGTTACCACGGAATTAATGCGATTTTTAACCCTTTTATTACCACACCTACTTTAGCCATATAGGGAGGACCTCTATGTGCGCCTGTATGCGAGGAAGTTTAATAAACTTTCTGACATACTTGAAACTCTATCATGCTATTAGCCATGGTCGCAGAAAAGTAACCTCAAACACCAGTACATTAGTAGTAAATAAACTCATATTCGGTCGAATCCATACAGCACTGGGCCAATACCTAATGTACAGTGCCAGAGGAGTGAGTTGCGGGTTAGTAATTGAGACGACTCATTCTCATTTCACTCTGTTGATGGTTCCGGGCCTGGCTGTTGATGGTTCCGGGCCTGGACGCCATCTCCTGGGAAGCTCGCAAGGTGACTCACGAGGGGTGGTGTCCAGGTTTGGTATTGTCAGCGGAGGATAATTGGGAGCTAACTTCTCATGTGAGTGACTTACAGCTTATCTGCGCTTATATTGTGCACCCGAGACCCCAACAACCACCAGTATTCACCAGAGACAAGATATTTACTTTTTGAATTCAAATTCAAATATTCTATTCTGATATTTAATCAACCTCACTATATCGAATCAGCTAAATGTACTTAAATGCAATGGAGACAGCCCACATAAGATTAAGCTTGCTGCTGGAGCCATTGTCCGTCAATCATTTGTATCATGTATATATTTTTATACTTGTGTGTCTTTGCTTACCGGAAATAAAGTATTGTTTAAACTAAACTCTATCATATGATTAATTGTCGGAAGGCTCTGTGAACCCTTTCCAAGAAGTAATCAGATGATATGACTGAGCTGCGCATACCAGAACGTACGTCATCATAAAAGATGCGACTATAGTCTCTTTCGGCAGCGAAAGTGTTAATACTATACCAGGTTTAATATGACAACTATCAATTCTTATACCGTTACCTAGCACAGTTGCCTAAAATTTGCTACTTCTGTTTGGCCTGAGATATCGATACTTTTTTCCAAATGAAACAAAATACTGCATTTTGATTGGTTGAGAGGTACGGTGTAACTTGCAATCCACAGTGGGTTTTTTTTAACACCGTGGTTAACCACGGTGTAAAAACAAGAATATACAATAGCAGGCTATGTGGCTAAAAAACTGTACCCTTTTTTAATTGCTAACTCATACCTTCTGCTCGGTTATGTTAGGACAAAAATAAAAATACAGGAAATTTAAAATATTTATGTGCAATAAAATAATACAGATATGGATGTCATTGGAACTGGCTCATTGAGCCGGTTCCAACGACATCCATACTTGTCTGGTTTTATTTATTTAGAAACTTACAAAGTACAAATTTTCTGTCAGTTTTTGCCCACAATGTAGGTTAAAGTATTAAGTACACCAAAATTTTTGGAACTAAATCCATTACCCAGGGACCGATCAGGACTATTTAAAATACGCTCTAGCCTGGGAGCCTATTTTTTTCAATTCATGCGCCAGATGTCAATTTACGGAGTCACACTGCTGTTTGTAACACTCACTGCAAGTATGTAATAGCTCTCATCATTTTCATTTAGTACACTATAGCAAACATTAATCTTCATTGTGGTTTCTGATCAAGTCTTGGCTGCCTATTTAGGCAGCCAAGACTTGATCAGAAACCACAGTGAAGATTAATGCTTGGTAATTAAGACTTGAAGTATTAACTTAAGCACTCTACAACAATGATAAATGATAATCATATATATAATACATGTAAGAGTGTCTCTCTCGATTATCCATCGAAAGAATATCAAAATATGATCTGAGAAGTTACGCGCCAACTGAGAAGCCTATTTCTGAGATTTAAGAGCCAGGTCCTGATGTTTCAGAACCAAATACGCATTGGCGCATGCCCAGGTCGGTCCCTGATTACCCTTGTGTTTTCCAGGGTGTATGGGAATTTACACCAGTTTGGGAAGTCATACACCCTTCGCCTTAGGGTTATGAGTTCCCAAACCTGTGTAAATTCCCATACATCCTGGAAAACACAAGGATAACTAATATAATTTGGGGCTGCAAATTCTACAACTTATCAGCCATATTTTCACCAATTCTTCATTATGGAGAGCATACGCATTAAACTAGAATAGATTGCTGATATTGTGGAGGATATTTGGTGTACTATGATTCACAGAAACTCATATCAACGTGACATTTCACTCAAATGATATTAAGTTAACTGATTTCTGCCTGCCAATTCGTAAAAACAGAGATAGTTTGGGCGGTGGTCTGTCATCATATTTTGCAAGTTGGCTTCACTATCTTGAAACGTTTACCAGACCTCGAATTCGATTCTACGGTTCGAAATCATCTCCAAAACCTTTCGGTACATCATGGGCGTATCCTAGCGGTCTCCCCAGTTTTGGGACCGTCAATACTGGAGCCATCTTGATAACCCAATTGAAGATGCATTGACTTTAAATCCAGCACCGATTCTCGGCGGCGATTTCAACTGTGATCTTTTAAATACCCAAGCTAAATTACACAATTCATTAACCATTTCAACCTCATTGTGAACTTAAGCCGCGAATCATGAGTCTGAACGTTTTTCGAAAAATTGGGCCCTGTTGTGGCATTTTCTGTTTTGGTAATAAGGTGGGAATCTTGAGTCTGAACTTTTTTCAAAATATGGGGCGCTGTTGTGGCATCTTCTGTTTTGGTAATGCGGAAATATTCGAATTTCGAGAGTTAGAAATGCTTTTCAAATATTAGTACCAAGTTTGGGGGCACGGTGGCTCAGTTGGTAGAGGTGCAGGCTACAAGTCGATTGGCCTTCGGTCCGAATCCCGCCTGCTGCGGCAACCGCGTTGAGTCCTTGGGCAAGACACGTCACCTCCATTGCCCTCGTGGGTGCACGGTGGCGTTGTGTACTAAGGCGTACTGCACGTCGATGGTGCACCTGTCTTCAACCAATGCTAACCCTGCTTGTGTGGTATGTTGGGGAGCTGGCAGTTGCTCGCCGTTGTTCGGTGGTTCTCTCCGGGTACTCCGGCTTCCTCCACCCATAAAACTGTCGCGGTCATGGTTAGCCATTGTGCAGAAATATGTGACCATAAACACCAATAAATAAATAGTACCAAGTTCCGGTTTCTGAGATGGAAGAGGAAAATAAATGGTGAATCTTTTTATAGTACACTTGCTGTGTGAATTTAACGTTAAACGATACAATACAGACGTTTAGAAATGTTCTAGATACATCAGGCGTGGAATCCGGCCCACGTGTAAGAACGCCATGTAAGAACGCATCTTCTGATTGGTCGTTACTCATCTATTTGACGTTATGACGTGAATAAAATGTTTCGACTCAAAACGGTGTCAAACAAGAATGTAAACAGACCACCGAAGATGGAATTTATATTTGCCTTTAAAGATACCTGCTTCATCGACTTAATTCAACAAGTTCAATCATGGTATAAATGTAGAACACAACTCGAGTAGAGTATGGAAGAAGTCATCAACGATCATTGTTGGGAGTTTGTTTCTGTCTTTCACGCGCGCCGTTGACGCGTGAAATACAGATAAAACTCCCACTTGAGTCGTTGATTGCAAATCCATATACTCTACCCTACTTGTGTTCTATCTTAACCCTTTAATGAACACGAAAAGCAGACGACACTTGCAAAAAAAATTCTTGAATAACTATTTTTTTTTCATTTTTTGTCGCAAAAATATAGGTTATGACCCCTCATTGGATCGAGCTCGGCGAGCTAGTTCCGATGAGGTGTCATAAACTCTGTTTTTGAGACAAAAAATGAAAAAAAAATAATGAAAATTAATTGGCGATTTTTGAGAATAGCGCTGGCCGGTTTTTGCCGTTACGTTGGGTAAAGGGTTAATAGTTCACACTCACCAACATTGTCAGGATCTTTTGGTTGTACAAATGTGTCCAAAGCTGCGTTTCCTTGAGACTGGTATTGTTTGCTACAAAATACAAGACATTCATCATGAGTTTAATACTAGACCTTAGTCACAACACTTTAAATCCGTTAAACAACGCGTCCCAAACCAGTATTGTTTTATGAAATATTACACCTCAGTTGTTTCATTTCCCTCTTGATCTGTTCCATAGTTCCAAAGTGAAAATTTAAGTGTGCTGCTTTTGGTGCTATTCGATGCAGAATATCCGCACAAATAACATATCCAAAATACGCTCAAATTTGCCTTGAGAGAATTTTTTACAGCAAATCCCCAATTTTGGTGGTGTTTGACATGGTGTGTGGGTGGTAACATAATTCCTGTAATCCGTCGCCAATGCTATGTGGTGGAGGCGCCATCTTGATCAGAAAGGACCCGACATGTACCATGAACTACCCAAATGGACCTTTCCATACTGCCATCGATCGTAAACTAAAATGAGGTATATCCAGAGATCCGTTCAATTGATCCGGAGTGTACTTCCGTAGAGAATGAGATCGCCTTGCTTGGCGCAGAGTCGGTGTTTTTACTATTTTAACCTTCTTTGGCCTGTTTTGGCCACCCTTGACACTAACATTCGATCTTGTCCAAGCTAACCTTGGTTCCGACCCGTGCTAGAATAGTCTTAGTAGATTCAATCAGATCACGTAGTTCCTCTCATCCCGTATCTGCCTCACATTCCTTTCACCAAGTTAATGCAAGTGTGATCTTTATCTATTAAAAGCGTGTCCAACACAGCTCATGTAACACATTGTCACATGCTTAAAATACCGAGATTTGCTTATGTGATAGAACGCAATGTTCTCAAAAACATATACTACACGGACACATGCGGATACTTGCCTACTTTTGGATTCTGAAGACTCGTGACTGGCTTGGGGACTAGTATGGTCTGTTTTGACTATTGGGGATTACCTCTTAGACCACCATATTGCTTGTAATTACTGGACAGCCGATGGCTTCATGCTATTTCCGAACCTATCTCGACACTCTTCCTTAGACCATGGCTCATTCCGAGTGCTAACGCTACTACTGACCTTAAAACCACTATGGGATATCACTACTGTGATCTAGTTAATCCAATGAGGTGATGGATTCTACAACTTCTGCCGTCTTTCACCTTTAGTACAGGCGCTCGTCATATCTTTACTGCTAACACCAACCCTCCTGCAACTACCAGTCCTCTCACCACTAGCCAACAAAGAGACTACCATACGGTGTGTTTCCACTTGCCCTTAAAACTGAAAAGACCTAACACGGGAATCAAACCTTACACGTTCGACTATTGGACTCTTTTGGGCGTTTGTGGATACAAAATTATGGCAGAGGGGTGAACTATAGGAGGATATTTAACCCTTTGCTCAAAGCGCACGATATAAAAAAGATATTTTAAGTATTGTTTTTTAATGTTTTTGAAAACAATCAACTCAACTTTATATCCTGTGACCCCTCATTGGAACGAGCTCGACGAGCAACTTTTCAATGAGGGGCCACATGAAATGGTCTTTAGAAATGTTTTAAAATATATATATATTTAACTGCTGATTTTGTAAGTTACGCGGGCGGATGTGGCCGATTCGTTAGGTGAAGGTTTAAAGAAAGAAACTGTCAGTAGAAACCTATGGTTAAATAATGGGGGTACTTATTACATGATGTTTTAGTTTTGGAGGACAGTTATCATAGGACACTGTCCGCAGAAACCCATGGCTCCTACAGGCTTATCGTATGAGGACATGAGAGCCACGAGGTTAGATTTCAAAGCAGGATAACATATAACCTCACCTGGGTGTTCGACGATATTTATGGCATGGCGATGTAGTATTGGGGATGATTATCGAATGATACTGCTCGGTGGTCGTGTTGGTATGATAGAAGAAGGTACTGAGAATGGCAGCAGTAATAGAAGACACCAAGCATAGGACTGATGGGATTTAGCTTTACTTGTAATAAAGGATAGTACTTAGTACCTTAGCAAATAGTAGGTTACTAAAGGTGTGGTCTATAAGCTGCAGTAATAGAAGGCAGAACTCTAGAGATGACAGTAGAAGGAGGATACAATGATAGCCATAGGAGCCGTAGTAGTCGTCATCTGTGATAGCGTAGTTGGGTGGAAAGTAATAGAAAGAGTGAAAGGCATTAGTACGACTATGAGATCGTGAGAGGGATGGTTGTCAAGTTGATAGCTTGAATTTTAGATTTTGTTGTTTAAAAGTGTGTGTATCTTTTGATAATTTTTCTCGTTCGGGCCAAAGTTATATGAATGTGCGTTTGTATGATGGACCCAGAAAACAGATTTGTCACTTAAACAGACCATCAATAATTCAAGCGCTGTTAATTAAGCCTGGAATTTTATGTCCATTACCGCATTTCTGTTTAACGCTATAATGGGAGGTCTGATAAGAGATTAATGTGAGAGAAGACCACTGTTCTCCTGCAGACATTATCTGTTTGTAATTACGACCAGTTAATAGGTAATTGTTATAAAAACAGTATATCGTACATGTTCTGGACACACACCCATATTACGCATCTAGCCTGTCAGCGAATGTCAGAATATACCGAAATGCGAGTCTTTCAAAGGAAATTTAAAGCAAATATTAAATTAAGATGGGTCTAAGCGGCCAAGTTCAGGAGAAGCAATTAAACTGAGAATGTATGTTCTGGCTTTCGAAATAAAAATCGGGGGGGGGGGGGAGGGGGTTCTCGAAAATTTCATTCCATTCTAAAGGCGGGTAAGGCTGTGGATTTTAAGAGGATGACCCATGCTATATGTTAGAGGAGGTGCCGCATCGGTGCGAGAGTAAAGGCACGTTGTAGTGTAGAAGAGCCGCAGAGCTCATATTTAGAATAGGGGTAGTCGCGGACCATGTCGGTGGCCATATGTAAAAATAGGATCAGAAGCATGAAGTACGAGCTCGGGGAGCTATTTGCATTTAGGTAAACGGCATTATTTGTTGTAGAAGGCAAGCCATACGTAGGCGGAGTAGGCTTTGCCTGTATGAACATTATTCTGAGATAAATATAGGTGAACGTTTAACCCCATTGGTGGCGACTGCTTGAGTGAAAAACGTCCAGTAAAGAGACAATAAGCTTATGGCCGTGCGACGGCAGTCGAAGAGTGACATTCCGTCACATGTGGGGTAAAAGCGTCCGGTAAAGTGACAATAAGTTAGCGGTCGTGCGACAGCAGTGAAGGAGTGAAGTGAAAAGGCGACCAAAATCCAAACACCAGTGACAAGGAAGGAAGACCAGCGACAACAGAGAATGTGGGCCCGCAAGTGACTCAAAAACTGTGTGGATGGGGTATGACTGACATTTTGTTTTCTCATTCGTTGGATTTAATGCAAGTCACAAATTACCATATTCATTTTTATATCTATGCATTAAAATTGTTGTTTCCAGTGAACCCCTGTTGATTTTTGCCTGTTGAGGAAAAGTCATTGATCCCTTCAGGATAACAACCACCCCAACAAAAGTGAAACTGGCGGGTTCGTCACTGTGAGGCATACGTTCACGATTCATGCGATACTCCTTGAGTTTTGGCTGAATACGCGGTGTGAATCTATTCATATATTTTTTAGCGACAAAGCCCGGTTTCTGACAATGGTTGATAGAGGCAGTTATCTGCACGCCATCAAACCATCAACTGTCTAGTAGCTGGGAGATATGGCATTGTCTATGCGCTAGTCCTGAATAGTCTCCGTTATTCCACACCGGTCACACTGGGCCCCAATGACTAGACCCCTTATCCTCAGTCTTCAGTCCCCAAAAGTCCCTATATATCCTCATGATCCATGTGCTGCACACTGTTGAGCATTAAAAAACAATATCGCGGTCTTTCAAACATTTGACCATGTGATATGTGGTCAACGATCACACTCTTGCAATATGGCCGTGGAAATACTCTATCTGGTTAACAACCCTACAGTACTATGACTTGTGCAACCACTCTACTTATTCTACGACCCTGCGATACTATGTGCTACTCAAGACAGCGGCCTGGAATGGTCATTTTGAGTAATTTATGGTAGTTGTCGGGTCGTTTTCGGAAATACGATAATTGAACATACTCTCCAAACACACTCATTCTATCCAAGTCCTTCCAGGGTCATACTAGCCATGCGCCACCATAGAAATCAAGATGGTGGCCTACATCATACAAACTGGAAGACAGAAACTTTCTTGCATTAACCAAACAACAAGCACTGCGCACGCGTACTGACATCATATACCACCATTGTAATGACGTCACAACATGGCACCTCAAGTGGGTTAACATAACAACACACGCGACACCCAGAATACACCGCGACTTGACGTCACAAGATACCAAAGAATTGCTTTGAAGTGTGCAAGCTTTTGTTCTTAAGTTACACACCACCCAAATCCAAAGCGCTTTAAAAATATTCACAACGGCGGATATTAGAGGATTTCGGATACGTTGTCCCCGGGCTCATTCTGCATCGAATAACAGCAAAATTAGCATAAATATTGTTTTCCAGGTAGGCCATAATATTCAGCTTCTACAACCAGACTATTATCATTCGTGATGTCGAAACATTTAAGCCTGTTTTGTCGAAAAGGTTAGTGAAATCCTGCAAGGAAAAATATGTCTAGTTGAGACACTAAGTAGACAACTTCCCCTGTTTGGCTCCTCCTTGTAATTTTATAACTTTTTCTTATTTTATTAAATTATCACGTTCTGTTGGGTATATTTTAAATAATTTTGTTACTAAAATTATGAAACCCTTCATTCCATTTTTTGTTGATTTTTCAGGAAAAAAAATTGTTGCTTGACCTTGATAAGCAGTTTCTATTTTCAAAATAAGAATAACAGTGACAATGGGAAGCCATTATGCTTTGCGTTATAATATAACGAATATTACACGAGGTTGCTAGGCATGACACTTTATAAACAGTCCAGTCAATCCTTACCCCTTTGAACTCTAATAGTATCTTCCACGCCAGTTCAATGGCAGCAATTAGGAGACTCCATATTCATTATTTGGAGTAGACCAATCTATATTTTCAACGTGCAGCCCCAAGGCTGCACGTTGAAAATATAGATTGGTCTACCCCACACATTTATTGAACAGCCATCCTATATAATGACGTTATGGCATATCACGTGTAAACGACGCGAGCTGAAGCTCCATCAGCAGTCGTGACGTGGTACCCGGTAACGGCTAATTCTGTATATGACATACTACGACAACAGTTAAAACTATCATTTCGTATCAAAATGTATCTATGTAATATCTTTACGTTTATTGTTATTGTTTTGTGTATAATGCAATCTCCCTGTCCTTGGTGTTTTTGCTGTATAAACTTATCTTATCTTATCTGCTCCTGGTCGGAAAAGCGGCCGCTAGGGGGGTAAGGGTTGAAGACGTTAAGGTGTACATGGCCGTCAGTTTCGCTTCGGTCAGTATACACATTACGGATTGACTGGTCGGTCAAAAAGATGCCATATGGCCCACAACCTAGTGCAATATTTGTTTAATATTCAACCAACAGCCCCGAAAGGCTGCAGGATTAAACCACTTCTGTTCCTCCCACCAGGTTGATGCCCGTGTTCCATATCTTCTGGTCATAGTTTGTCAATTTGTATTCCACACCAAAGCGTTTATGTGGTGAGATGAAATGGTTAATATTTCCCATACTGAAGACATGGAATCTCCTTTGTCTTCCAAACCATTGATTATGATCATTGTGCGAGTTTCAATGAGAAGCTGTATGTTTTAGAAAAAAAGCGTGGATAACATTTTCAGATCACCTGAGCGATAATCAAGGGGTGCTTTACTGATCCCTTTCCGTCCGTCACCAGTTACATTATCAAGTTCTCTTCATAAACAACTTGGTCGAATTGGACCAAACTGTGTATGCATATTCCACATCATATGTCAATTGAAGTTTGTTCAAGTTCCCAGGCCCACAAGAGGCACCATAACGGGCATAAATCTGTTAGCATACAAAATATTTTTCTCCAGACTCACTGACCAGAATCTTTTGATATTTCGTATACAGCATCATTAGGAGGTTCATATTCAATTTTTTTTTATCAAATCAAGACCCTGGAATGATATTTGGGCTCTCTGTAGGAACCCGAATTTTAACTTAATATTTTTTAAAACTTTCCTGCTTCAGATCTACCAGTCAGAATCTTTTGATATTTGATACTCAACATTGTTCTGGGCGTCAGATTCAAGCTCGTTCAAATCAAGTGCCTGGGTTCATACTCCATATGGAATCGCAAATTTCAACTTGGTGTAACATGAGGGAAATCCTTTAAAGATCTTCTTGTTCATATCCGTCAGTCACAATCTTTTAATATTTGGAATTCAACATCCTTTCAGAGGCCAGAATCAGGTTTGTTCAAAACAAGTGCCTAGATTCGTATTTGGGCTCCGTGATGTTACCTAGCCATAGATGCTGAATGTGACGTATATCCATTTTAAACAACTTCCTCGTGTGAGCGATTAATGTTCCTTGTGACCTTTTGTTTTATTGGTGTGTGTCATTTTTGCCGATTCATGAAGTGCAACATAAAAAAAAGATTTTTGTAACGGGGCCAGCTTTTAAGACCCGGTACGTTATGTACTTCGCGTTGGTCATGCTAGTCCACCAGCTGCCCGTATAGGTTTTACCGCTGTCCATTTGTACGACCGACTGTGTGTCTGACTTAAGCCAAAGTATCAAATCTAGTCTTGTAAGAAAGTACATAATTACTAGCAAAGAGTGGGTCGATATTGGAGACTCTAATGCAGAAATAAAGTCCCGACTGTAGAAATTATGGGGAGGGGAGAGAATCACACCCCACATTAGCGACGCCTCTGCTTCTGAGTTCAGTCTGGAGATCCAGCTGATGCAATTCGCTTGTGCCATTTGTGTATTTTTAATCTTGTAGGACATTTTACCTGTATATGCATTTAGCTACGAGGGCCGAGAAAAACTATAAGCTCTTGTATAATCTTTATCTTTAAGCTATGCTTAGTCTAAAATCGAAAAGAATAGAATGACCCAACTTTGTCTACTGATCGAAAATGTCGCCGACCGGACAAAAATACATTCTAAAATCAAGTGAGTTAAAAGGTAACCCAAATCAACTGGGGTGAGTGAATATAAACCCAACCGGGTTCATATTCACTCAACCCAGTTGATTTGGGTTGATTTTTAACCCAACTGAGTTTAGAGTGTACCGTTGCTGCGGTCTAAATGTGGCGATCGAGTCCACGGTAGGTAGGATGCACTATTGAATCTGTGAAGGGCGTATTGTGGCGGTCTGGTCTGCATTCCTAATTGCGTAGGAGTCCTATCTTTGTTGCCATTCATATACCGTTCAACTATGACTTTAAATAAGTAATGTGCTTAAGAAAAATGTCACATTGGAATAGATTAAGAGCTATTCTCCAGACACAGTCAGGTTATCAAAGAGGAATTAAGGGCAGGATTCTGTCAGTGTCTACACAGTGACGTATTGATTTATCCAAAAGTAATTCTGACTGTCTGATGTAACTGTAAAAATAGAATATTGTGCGTAATTGTTTCTGTACTGATGAAGATCTAATATGTATAATCACGAGCGTCAAAAAACATTCCATTCACTGCAACATAACATGTGTTTTTGAGCATCAAACTCAAGCTCTCTGGCCACTGGTCGAATTTCGTAAGGAATGTATGGGCTGTTTGTTTACCCACCTTTCGTGGAGTTCACGCGCAACAACCGTTGATTTAATGCGATGTTTTCCTGGCTACAGAGATATACAGATACTCTTTCGTGTTCCAGTTATGGCTGTTCCAAATCAATAAGTATTTATTCCAACCTGCCAGCATCAATATTAATACAATTAGAGGAACTACGCGTCATAATGACGAAACTACAGAACTGACGAGTTTCTGTTTATAATTATTTAATGAACAAATACGTCTTCTGTTGAAGTCATTAAAGATTCGGTCAAATGAAGGCTCGATTGAGAAACATTTCTTGTGTTGATTTCAAAAAAATGAATGTTTATGATATTTTTTTTAATGCAATCGTCTTTGAATATATCAGCTGGTCGGAAAAGCGACCCGTGGGTTCGCTTTTCACACGAACTGAAATATTTCAGACAACTGAATCTTAATATAAGTGCTGGACTATTCAAGGACAAAACTGGTTCCATGCCAAAACAGAGTCGAATTCTTTACAGAATTTGACTAATGGCTTAAGAGCTTGCAGCAAACTCATTTTTTCCTTTCGCCATTCGTTTCTACTTTCGGTGCAGTGAATGTTCACCTATGTTGGTCTAACAACTATGACTACTATTTTCACTCATTAAAAGGTACGAGTGTCTCCAAATTTATTCACGATAGTTTGTGCTTCAACATTTGACGCCTGTTAATGGATATCACAAGTGCCAAATATTCCCCAGTATATTCGTCACGTGACCCACTTAAAACATGCTGTTCTGGTAGCACGCGGAAGCATTCATGTTGTGACGCCATTATCATGGTGATACGTAGTGTTAGTGCCCATGCGCAGTGCGTGCTTTTAGGGTGATACGTGTTTCCGTCATCCATTTTGTACACCGAAGACCGCCATCTTGGTTTCTATAGAGAAATGTGGTTGCCATGAACCTGAAAGGTCTCTGACGTTGATGGGGTGTGTTCGTGAGTATTGCGCGATTGAATTGGAGTATATTCTATTACCACAAACAACCAGAAAACTATCAGAAAATAAAAAAAATCTACCCGTTTTATCGAACCGGACCCGACCCGACCCGACATAGCCACAATTCAGGGCTAATAAGAGTAGCACAGAGCGGTGTCTGACTGTGGGGGTGCCATCCTAACACAACACAACGTGCTGTGCATGAACACTAACACCGCTTATTACCCTGACTTCATAACATGGCCGAGCACGCGGGGTACCATGACAAACTGACATGACGTAACAGGGAAACATTACTATGACGACACTTCCTCACTCCGGATCCTGTGGGTAATGAAATACTGCAGCCAGATGTTCCCTAATACTGGAACCATTTGTAATTTACAAAACAAATAATAGTAATAGCCTAATTTTCTCAAGCGTGGCGCTACATCAGTTATCAGCAGTCCAACAATCACTAAAAGGTACCACAAGGACGCCAATGGCGCTGAGACTAGTAAACAGGGATGTCGGTAAAAAAGTGGCAGAGGGACTCGGGGAGAGAAGAGTGGTACATGCCTCTACTTTATTCCACAAACAGGCTTCATGATTACCAAATGAGCTTAAAGATTTGAGAGCATAAGTATGGTGTCATAAGTCAGAGGTTCAGTAACATCATGTTGGGTTTCGTGGCTGCGGGCTTGGACGTTCATGTCGTGATGTCATTGCCATGGTGGTGAGAGGACAAGTGTTTTTGAGCATCAAACTGTTTTTCTGTTTCCGTTCCTTTTTTCAATGACTTCTCACCCAATAATCTAACAACTGTGACTACTGTTTTCACTCATTAAAATATTCGCGTGTTTCAGTATTTATTCACTATAGTTTGTGCTTCAAAATTTGGCACCAAAAAGTCGATACCACAAGTGCCACATCTTCCTCAGTATATTGGCAGCCAGAAGCCAGAAGTAAAACGTCGTTTACATGGACGATCCATATAAATTGGAGGGGAAAGTGATATCATAATCAGGTGACCCAATTACTTCAGGTCGGGTTTTAGTGGTAGCCCGCTTGAGAGGCCATGCTGTGATGCCTTTGTCGTGTTGGTACGTGGCATTAGGATACATGTGCAGCACGCGTTGTTAGGGTGAAACATGTTTCCGTCGTCCATTTTATATACTGAAGGCCGCCATTTGGTTTCAATGAGGGCACGTGATGGCTATGTAACTGAAAGTCCTCTAATCGGGCGGGATATGTTCTGAGTGTATTTGGTCGAAGGCAGAGGTCGAGACAGGATCAAAGATAGATAGTAAACCTGTTGTCGTGCTACAAGTAGTGGACGAAGGCTCTAGCACATGGCAGATAGTGGTAGCCATGGTATCAAACCATCAGCAGTGGAAGGCTATAGAATTGGGTAAAGGTATTACTGAGCGCCCCACTTGCAGCTCCCCACCTTTCGGCACCAACTACCGTACAACCACAGAACGTCGCCCCATTCCCGCTTAGAGTCATACGAGGAGTCGACCTTTTGAGCAATTGCTTGATTGCTTATTCGCGCGGCGAAATTTGAGTCGAGTTCCAGTTACTGCTCGGGTGACGTATTCGACTTATTCGTAGGAACTACAGGGGACTTCATAATACCCGAAGGAGATAACTATTTATAATGTGTATAAGCAACGGTCAGTTGTCCTGTAATAAATATATCATCATGTCATACCTATCCCCAAAATACCGAGATGATCCGATTCTTAGGAAAATACAGATTCTTGAATCAAACAATGGTGTTGGCGAGATTTAGTTGATGAACAGGTGATGTATGATTGGTCTTTGCAAGACAAGATAGAGGTCGGATGTCGGGACTTCGGACAGCTAGAAGTAAATAGAATATTATGGTGGGAATAGCCAGAATAGAACCTGGGATAGGCAGTAGTACTTAACACTAGTGAGAGAGAAAGAGAGAGAAAGCTGATTTTTTTATATGTTTCCGGGACACACATTGCGGATAAAGTGTGAAAAGTCCCCGCGAATCCGAGTTGAGCTTTTTTAGTTATAGCGTTTTTTTTTATGAAAAAAATTTTTTTTTAAAAAATTCGACCCAGCTCCATATTTCTCATTCTTATTCGCCTTAGTAGGGTGAGAATCATAAATATCGTGCTGAATTATATTGAGAATACATATCCCCAACAGAAAATGCCAACTTTGTACCAATCCTCACACTCAATGGTGAAATATTCACGAAAATGTACAAAATTACGAAAACAAATTTATTGTTTTCATACACACAACGGTACACAACGTCCATTAAATCAAATCTACGACTACTTTGGGAGTTAAATTATATATCAAAAATTGCAGAAAAGCAGTGGCTTTATAATGATATATAACAATAGTCATTTATTCCATAATGAACTGGTGAAACGTGTGAAATATTAACCATACCCCCTAAACTCAAATTCAAACGGCATCGACTTTTCTCATTCAAATACCGTATTATAGCATCATTGTTTCAATTTCCATGTTCGATTAAATCACATAATGTGGTGTTCGCCTACACTCAAGCAGTGGAGATTGTGTCTTCGTCAGATAAGTTGACAAAAGTTTTCGTTAGACTCGGCGGCTTCCATATGATTATGTCATATTTAGGGGCAATTGGTTCGATCATGGCTGGTAGCGGCTTGGATGAACTTTGGGGGACTGTTTATGCTGGTGGGTCAATCCATCATTTGATCAGTGGTCATGCATATTCAAGAGCAGTTCGTGCCCATTTGCTAACACAAATTGCCATTACAAAACTTGTGTTTGAAGAAAGCCGAACACTAGATAACATAGACTGCACAGAAGTCAATGAAATATTCTGTGGACTTGCCAGAGGTGACTGTACAACAGCTGACGCTGTCAATCAAAACAGTGTCAACCATCTACTGTCAAAATTACACGAACTGCTCCAGAATGCGTCCGTAGGACGCACAGGAAAGCTTTGGGTACAATACTACGAGCAAATAGGCCTTCTCCAGTTGTTCTTGAGAGCAGAGCGCACAGGCGACTGGGAACTCCACACATATTGTGTTCGCAATATGATTCCAGTATTTCACGCAGGTGGTCATTTTGCATACGCAAAAAGTTCTCATCTCTATTTGCAGCAGATGAATGAGCTAACAGAAATAATGCAACAGGATGATTTGAAGTTGTTCACTGAGAAAGGTTACTTTACCATAAGGCGCTCAGATAAATTCTGGGACGGGATATATTCTGATCAGACCATAGAGCAGTGTTTAATGAGAATGTTCAAGCTCCCTGGTGGTCTCACACATGGCAGGGGAATAACCGATAGCACTGTTGCGAAATGGGTACATGGACTACCTCTTTGCCTTCCGATATGTAATGCTCTCGAAAATTTTGTTCATGTTCACACTGGTCATGGCGAACAACATCGGGATCTCCGTCAAAGTTCACAATTGACTGATGCCAATGATATCACCAAATTATTGAACTGGCTCAGAGTGCATTCCCCCTTTCAGAATAGAGATCTACTACAATTAGTCTCTATAGCGACCGAGCTTGTGGCCGACGAAACTGTGAACTGTGACCAAGTTCGCAAAATTGGTGAATGTTGCGTATCGAATGTTGTAAGCAAAACGTTCAACAGCATCAAACTACGACGTGTTGACACTGTGAAGTCTTTCGCATCGATGGCAAATAGCATCAAAGTCCGTGGAAGTAAGGTAGTGATTGACCCCACAATTCTGTTCAACCGCATCACATGTGTTATTCAGTCACAAGCAGAGATGGAAGAGTATCTCAAATATGAACTCGCCCCGAAACCACCAGCATTGTTTGATTCTGCTGGAATGAGGAAGACACAGAAAAGCACGCTCGGTAAGATCCTCAAAACATACGGTTCCGAGCAAACTAAAATCCCAGAACATTCTCTGTTTGTTGTAGATGGTGGATTTTTATTGAGGGCAGTTGTATGGCCTAAACAGTCGTCATATAAAGACATATGTACATCATATTCCAATTATCTAGTGAGACATTTTGGGGCGAACGTCGTGGTTGTTTTTGATGGTTATGCTTGTACAATGTCGACAAAGGGCATGGAACAAGCCCGTAGATCTAAAGACAGGTATTCCATTGATATCAATATCTCACCCGAGTTACCAGCCACCACACCCCAATCCGATTTCCTTGCAAATGCCAAGAACAAAACCCAACTTCTAATGCAGGAGCTATCTGCTAACAATATTCAGTCCAAGCAGGCTGAGGCTGATGCTGATGTACTGATAGCCGAAACTGCACTTGACATCGCTCAAGATGACAACAATGTTGTCGTTGTGGGAACAGACACAGACTTGTTAGTCATTCTTACCTCTCGAGTTCAACCGGGATGTAATATTCACATGATGTATTCCATTACCCCAAACTTACTAGTTTCAGTTAGTGAAATAGCAACCAAAATGGGTGACCATAGAAGCAACCTCCTTGTAGCACATTCTATAAGTGGTTGTGACACTACTTCTGCACTCTTTCGAGTTGGTAAGAAGAAAGTATTCAGTACAATTGTCTCCGATGTTACTAGCGACTCGCAACAGTATGTCAACACAATTTTGGCGGATGACAGTACACCAAGTGCAGTAGCCGCTGCCGGGGAACAACTTCTCCTGATCTTATACGGGAGTAAAACTGTTTCCTCTCTCGACCAATATAGATATGTCACTTACAAGCGTTATGTAGCAAAATCTAAACTGAATAAACCCATCGACCTAGCCTCACTCCCACCAAGCAGCGATGCTGCACAACAACATGTCTACAGATGTTATCTCCAGGTCCAACAATGGCTGGGCACTTCGCTTCCTCCGACGGATTGGGGGTGGTCGCTAGACAATGGACTTCTTGTACCGACTGCAGCCACAAAGCCATGTGCCCCCGATAACCTTCTGAATCTGATCAGTTGTGGTTGCAAGAGTGCTTGTACAAAAAGGTGTGGGTGTAAGAAGGCAGGACTCTCTTGCTCAGGTTTGTGTAATTGCAGTTCGGATTCTTGTAACAACCACAGAAACACTGTCCTGTCGGAAATTTCTGAGTTCGATGAATAATATGTATATAGGTCATGCCATTTCTGTATATAGCGTTGATAATAGTCAATGTAACTTAATCCATGTTGATTGATTTGTACATTCTGTAAATATTATTTATTGATTTTTGTACATTCTGTAAATATTATTTATTGATCTAATGCTGCCAGACACAGACGTGTCTGTTCGGTCCCAAGCCCGAAAATAGTTGAGTTCCCATGCTGATGAATTTTATGCCAAAAGGGGAACTCGGCCAGAAGCAGAGGGGGTCTTCCATAATGTCTATTTTGTAAGCAATGATAAAAGTCTTCAAATGGTGGTGGATTTTTTATCGTCTGCCCAACTAACATCCCGTTCTGTACTACGACCCTTTGGGCAAATCCGTTAGGAAAATCGTCATTTTTTGCGTAAATCCGATACTTTTTTGTGAATTTTCAATAATTTTTCGCAGAAATTGTCACAGAATGCACATTTTCCTCTAGGTAAATGTATATTAGACATTATGTAGCTCGAAATACGCGTAAACAAAAAATACAGTTGGATCAATTCGAGGTTACAAAGTTCGTGCGATTTTTTTTTTATTTTTTCAAACGCGTTTTCGAAAAAAGGCTGTAGAAAAAAAAGCTCAACTGGGATTTTAGGGGACTTTTGTCTAATCGTTCAGTGACATGTACTCGACATTCCCTGAAAAAATCAGCTTTCTCCGATTTTTTCCCTAGTGAAACCTAATGTTCTTGGGCTATAGGTGTTTTATCGGTAATTGGATACACCCCCATTAAATCGAACATCCCTTTAAGGTCCTATAGCACTACTCATTCTGATAGGATTCTGGGAGAATCTGAGCCAAATAAAGCCCGTTTCGGTAATATTTGGTAGTTGTCGGATCTTTTTCGGTAATTATATGTACTTCTGTTTATTTTGAACACACCACCTGGAAATCCTATATCACTATGTGATACTCCTACCGACAGGATTCCGGAAACATTCAGGTCAATTAAAGTGTGGGTAAAAATTGGTAGAGGTTGAGTAATTTGGTAATTAAACACACTCCCATCGAATCGAATATACCCTCAGGACATATTCCCTCCATTAAGGATTTTCAGTTACATAGTAACCGCGTTCCACCATAGAAACACAAAGATGATTGCCCTCTAGCAGAAAAGATGAACGGCGGAAACATTTTTCACACTAACAACAAACGCTGCACATGCAGCGCGTGCTGTTAGGTTGATAAATGTTTCCGTCACTGACACCACCCACCAACAAGCTAATGACGCCATGATATGGCCGCTCACGCGCGCTATTATGACAACCAACATGCCTTTACTGTTCGCGAGAAATATGACGTCACAATTGAGATCCCCCTAGAGATCCGTCAAATCGCTCAAATGGGGCCTGGCTTCCATATTATATATCACTAGTGTATATGCAAATGTGTAAATATACGAGCATTTCTGTGAAAAAGAAAGGCTATCGGACATTTCTACACTTTCTAATTTATGATCATAATACGTTAATACGTGGCGGGACTCCACAGGACGTTGTCAGCTGTCCCGAATCTATACTACATTTATCCGTGCCCCTCCCTCCCTCCCCATCCCCAACCCACACTTTCCTCATAAACGTCATTTCCTGAGAATGAGAGAAATAACCTTTTTGTGAATAAACGTGTTAAATTTTCTACCCTATAACCATTGAAGATTTGATACGTCTGGGTATTTTTATACTCCATCCCCCGCCCCTCCTCCAGACATTCACTGACTTTCCGCATATAATGAATAAAGAAGTACATCGCTCTCGAAAATGTTATTATTGCTAAAATACCACAGCGTTCAGAAAATCTACAGACAAAGATATATGCATTAATATTACCGTGATATTGCGATATGAATGTCAAAGTCAGCTTCATATCCGCCGTCTGATGCTAAGGTCTGGAAGTTATCGCCAGAAATTTTTCCGTAAGGCGTCACTAAATTCTCCCAGTAAGACGTCGACGGTATTGGAGGTGCTTCCTGGAAAAACAAACATTTGAATTATGATTTTCCAGTGACAGTTATGTTTTTTTAGTCGGAAGTTGAAAGTCTTCTGGTACTTAATTTATTTACTGGTGTTTAAGATCACATATTTCTGCACATTGGCAAACCATGGCCGTTTTGTACTTACACGATGGTCCAGTCACACAGGGACGTAACTATGGGGGTGTAGGGGTGGTGTTTTTTTTAACTATCGTACCGATCGACAGATATTCCAACTACGTTACGATGGCATGCCTTCAGATA
The DNA here is from genome assembly GCA_031216915.1 of Pictodentalium vernedei. NCBI lineage: Eukaryota > Metazoa > Mollusca > Scaphopoda > Dentaliida > Dentaliidae > Pictodentalium > Pictodentalium vernedei. The sequence continues at coordinate 351,800,729 of CM062293.1, forward strand.
AGTCATGCCTTGATGATGTAGTTGGAATATTTTATCAGTCGGAATTTGAGTCATGACAGTCGTAAAAATATGGGTTTACAACCCCACGCCAGTTGGTCATCTTCGTCACGCCCCTGCATTCACTTCAAAATAATCACCAATTTCTAATTAAAGTCAGAGATACATATGTATCACTGCCTTTGCCTTCTTGACTATTTTAAAAATAGATAATAAGACGACACAGGAATTTAACAATGCAAGACAGGGTATTTTATGTGGAATATTTTAAATGTTTCCTGTGTTTCGACAGCATAGCGAGAAAACATTGTCTGAAGGTAATCGTAAATGCAAAAAGTGAAGTGTTTGACGATGACGTCGAAAGGCATTTAGCCAACTGGGAAATTTCCCCGTGGATATTTTGTGTATCAAGGAGTGCGTTTTGGCCAAATTACACAGTAAAGAACATTTTTTTTAAAACAGAAATCTGAAAAGACGGTCTGCTGCATTGGCTTCAGACACAGATTTCCAGAGTGAATTTTTAATTCTTAAAAAAAAAAAATAAAATGTTTTATCTCTGTTTTTTTAACTGATTTGGTCCGTCTACGAAAGAGGGTTTTTTATAAAAGGGTAGTTTGGAGTTGTTTCTGTAGCTGATTTATTTGTATAATGCCGCCAAGGCTTGCTAGTCGGCAAATAGAGAAATTTGTTTCTTTATCTAATCTTTGAAGTTTCCTTTTGAAGAGAACTCGGCTGTTCTGTTTTGGTATTTACTGTCATGAAGAATACAACAATTTGAACGCTTCCTGTAATTTTGTCTAGCGAACCAACCATCTTGGATTCTAACATATGTCGCAGACCACAAGAAGAAATATCTCGATATTTATATGGACACAAGGAGAGCCTTCGCAAGTTGTCCTCTGTGGGTGTGCTACTTGTTAACTGATAGATGTCTAAATTATTTTTGTCATCAAGCATTAGTCGCATATCTTTGCCGTGTTCCTAGAGATCTGTGAATCACACATTTTTTTCGAATCGAATCATGAATCTGATATCGATATCGAATCGAATCTCGAATCGAATCTTAACCCTTTACCTAACCTGAAAAGCAGACGACACTTGCAAAAAAAAAAATTCTTGAATAATTGATTTTTTTTCATTTTTTGTCTCAAAAACATGGGTTATGACCCCTTGTTGGAACGAGCTCAACGAGCTCGTTCCAACAAGGGGTCATAACGTATGTTTTTGAGACAAAAAATGAAAAAATAATGAAAGTTAATTGACGATTTTTGAGAATAGCGCTGGCCGGTTTTGGCCGTTACGTTGGGTAAAGGGTTAATAGACGAGTTATTTCATATTGCACCAAACGGAAGTTACGGAACACTGTGATGAGGCTTACAAGACTGACTGACACCTTAAACACCAATAAATAAATATTCTCTGTAGCACCGTCGCTGAAACAGCATGGCCCATTATCCATAGTTTTAGTTTTTGAAGGCTTAACTTGTTACTATTCACGCTCTTAAGAACGTGTACAGTAACAAGTTACGCCTTCAAAAACTTAAGAACGTGAATTGTTACAAGTTAAGCCTTCAAAAACTAAAACTATGGAAAATGTTGCGGACAAAATTCACGACTTACCTAACAATTACCTTTTGTCAATTACTCAATTAAATATGAATTGAGCCTACGTGAATGAATTGTCTAATGTCAATCGTATCCAACCGTTGTCGGAAATGGAACAAATTGAAGATAGTACGAGAGATTCGAAAAAATCGAATCTTGAGACTGATTCGGGATCGATCTCGAAGCAGACGTATGGTATCGATATCGAATCGAATTTCGAATATTCGCAGGACCCTACTTGTTCCAATTGATGGGAGAGTGCCCATGATGGGTACTCTCCCATAAAATGTAACAAAAAAAAACGTTGACGGACTTACTAATTCTACTAAATACATAATATGGAGCACATTCGGAGATTATGAAGGCTTTTGGTTGCGTTGCCTGCATGTCAGAACAAAGTACAAAATGAATATTTATTGAAGGTGTTACGCATCTACAAATTTGAACTGAACTCACCGAAACCACATGTACACGAAAAATCAGGAAAAGCACGGCAGATAGTCTGTAAGATAATGTTTTATTCCAACAATTTTTATTTTAAAAATTAAAATAAAAGCTGTTAATTTACTCACCGCGAATATGTGGAGATAAGCGAACAGCGTCCTGCATTGGAAGTTACGAGCTTCTTCGTCGTCTTCGAATGAGGACAGTCTTAAGTCAACCTGGAAAATAAGAAATAAAACGACTGAAATCTATTACGGTACCATTTTAACCCCTTACCCAACGAATCGCCCGCATCCGCCCGCGTAATATGCAAATTCAGCAGCTGAAAATATATTATATTTCGAAAAATTTCAACAAAACCATATCATGTGACCCCTCTTTGGAACGAGCTCGACGAGCTCGTTCCAAAGAGGGGTCACATGATATGGTTTTGTTGAAATGTTTTGAAAAATTTAAAAAATGATATTGAAAATAATAAATTTTGAAATCGTCTGCGTTAGGTAAAGGGTTAAAACATTTCATAGTTTTAACTGATAACCCACAATTTTGCTTTATGTTGAAGCCGCTACTTAAAGGCCTCATAATCTGTTGTGTAAGACATAAATTATCACATGGCAAACACAAGTGATCAAATTTTGATGACCAATAATAATTTGGCACTCTACCAGTTAATATTTTTTTCAGCGAAATATACTGAAATCTTCTCATAAAAATCATCGCGAGTAACCCGGAAAGTTGAGCCGTGCTAATAAAGAAATAAATAATGAGTAAAAGAGAATTCGGCCGACATGAATCAGAATACACAATGGGCAGAAAATAGGTAAGACCAGAATAATTTAATTAAACAACCAAAAATGGCTGTATGGTTAAACTCGTACCGACCCCCTCCCCCCCCCCCCCCCCCCCTTACATAGAGAATAAATTTGCCGACATGAGTGAATAGTACTGTGTGGGACAATGCCACTCTAATAGCATTCCACATTGTTAAAAGGGTCAACATATTACTTGTAACATAAGATATGAATGCCGAAGGCATATGAGTTTGTTTCCATCTTGAGACGGCAGTTTGTTTACCCAGGCCTTAAAATTTGTCCCGATTTGCAAGAATCGATTTTTATTCTCGCTAATTCCTGATGCGAGAATCAGTTTCCAGTTCTCAAATAATGTAGATCTATTTTAAAGTACTGTTGTGCCTTTGTGGGCGCAACCAGTACACATTTCATATTGAAAATTCCCCGATATTTATATATTTACCAATCTTTAACCATAAGGGCCTGGTTCGAATTTGAGGAGTTTCTTCTCTTATATGTTCATGCTTAACACATTATCCTGCATGTACAGGCTTTTATAAGTCTTGCTGTTGGACATTACGGTACCTTGGCAGTGGTTTCGAATCGCGTTTTGAATGCCTATACACGCAGCTAAGATTTCACTGGACTCCACCGCCAAGTCAAAGTGTTACGTTATCATGAGAGAGCAAAACATAGGTAGAATTCCCCAGGCCCCTAGGGACACTCTGAATCTATGACAAGAGTCAAATGAACATGATACGGGAAGCAAAGTTGATTTTCTTGCTGTGCTTGTGAGAAATATTTTCGAGAATCTATTCTGATTCCCGCGTGCAATGTAAACCTGATTGTCTGTGCTTAGAGTCACCTTCAGAAACTACTGCCTTATCGTGACATGTGAAGTCAATCTTAGCCAATCGTCTACAACTACGTTGCCCTCCTTAGAGTCAACACACCGCAGCATTGGTCATGAGCTTCTAAAAATCATCGCGAGTAACCCGGAAAGTTGAGCCGTGCTGGTTTACAACGGAAAAACAAATTGTGTTTCACTGGCAAAATAGGAACCGATAATCAACACCTGTGGTGAAAGTTTTCTATTCAGTGGGCAGCACATGTACAGAACAGCCGCCGTGGACTGGTCGGTCACTTTGCACACGTGGGCAATATTTCAACGTTCGCAATAATATCAGATTCCAAACACTAATTATAGGAATAATTATCAAAAATTTAATTATTGAAGCACCGGGTACAACCCGGTGCTTCATTAATTAAAATTTTGTTGATGATAATTTTTACTACCTGGTAAACGCATGCGTGGACATCACTGCCCACGCGTGGATTAGTCCACCAGTCCACGGCAAATGTACGGTATGCACGACTTACTAAAGTCGACTTTATACATGCGCTGTGGTCGTGATATAGCCATAGCTGCTTAAAATGACCTTAATCACCCATAAAGAAATAAATAATGAGTAAAAGAGAATTCGGCCGACATGAATCAGAATACACAATGGGCAGAAAATAGGTAAGACCAGAATAATTTAATTAAACAACCAAAAATGGCTGTATGGTTAAACTCGTACCGACCCCCTCCCCCCCCCCCCCCCCTTACCTAGAGAATAAATTTGCCGACGTGAGTGAATAGTACTTTGTAGGACAATGCCACTCTAATAGCATTCCACATTGTTAAAAGGGTCAACATATTACTTGTAACATAAGATATGAATGCCGAAGGGATATGAGTTTGTTTCCACCTTGAGACGGCAGTTTGTTTACCCAGGCCTTAAAATTTGTCCCGATTTGCAAGAATCGATTTTTATTCTCGCTAATTCCTGATGCGAGAATCAGTTTCCAGTTCTCAAATAATGTAGATCTATTTTAAAGTACTGTTGTGCCTTTGTGGGCGCAACCAGTACATATTTCATATTGAAAATTCCCCGATATTTATATATTTACCAATCTTTAACCATAAGGGTCTGGTTCGAATTTGAGGAGTTTCTTCTCTTATATGTTCATGCTTAACACATTATCCTGCATGTACAGGCTTTTATAAGTCTTGCTGTTGGACATTACGGTACCTTGGCAGTGGTTTCGAATCGCGTTTTGAATGCCTATACACGCAGCTAAGATTTCACTGGACTCCACCGCCAAGTCAAAGTGTTACGTTATCATGAGAGAGCAAAACATAGGTAGAATTCCCCAGGCCCCTAGGGACACTCTGAATCTATGACAAGAGTCAAATGAACATGATACGGGAAGCAAAGTTGATTTTTTTGCTGTGCTTGTGAGAAATATTTTCGAGAATCTATTCTGATTCCCGCGTGCAATGTAAACCTGATTGTCTGTGCTTAGAGTCACCTTCAGAAACTACTGCCTTATCGTGAAATGTGAAGTCAATCTTAGCCAATCGTCTACAACTACGTTGCCCTCCTTAGAGTCAACACACCGCAGCATTGGTCATGAGCTTCTATTTTACCAGGAAAGCAAATCTTTTATGCCGAATAGACAGGCACTGCTTCACTTTCTATGGTTCCCACGGGGTTGAGCCCACAGTATTAAGATGTCACATTGAGACAGGGCACAACAACAGTGGAATAGAATACGGGGGATAGGAATCAACGACCTGGGTTGGAGTTTGTCCTGTAGTTCACGAGCGCCGACCGCGCTCGTGAAATACAAGGAAAAAAACTCCAACAAGGACTGTTGATTCCTGTCAGTAGTATGTCTCGTATGTTTCACCTCTATTCTGGATGACCTCGGTAGATGACATCGGAAGTGACGTCATGTTACGTGGCCCAGTGGCGTCATACTGTGTTATTATTGTAACCCGCGTGAGCGGCCATCTTGTGATGTCATCCCCATAGTGATACATGGTGTTAGTGCGCATGCGCAGCGCCTGTTGTTAGGGTGATACTTGTTTCTGTCGTCCATTTTGTATACTGGAGGCCGCCATCTTGGTTTCTATGGTAGCACGTGGTTACTATGTGACCTAAAACCTTCTTATAGGATAGGGTATGTTCGGAGGGTGTATTCGATTGAATAGGAGTAAACAACCCGATAATCCCTTCAAATCACTAAAATCCAGTTTATTTAGTATAGATTTCCCCCAGAATCCTTTTAGGACCGCCATACCGCAGATTTTAATTGTAGCACGTAATGCTATATTACTGAGGGGCCCCTAGGGGTAAGTTCGATTGAATTAGAGTAGTTTTTCTGGTTCAGATTTCCCCTAGAATCCTATTTAGGACCACCGTACCATAGATTTTAATAGTAGCACGTAGTGCTATAGTACCGAGGAGGGTCCTTTCGATTATGGCCAACTGATAGACAACCTCCATGAAAGCCTATATCATTCCTAAAACCAAGAATCTATCGAGTAGTTACTGATACGTCATAGCTCGAACGACTCGAATCCCATCGGGCAAATAAGCCATAGAGTATTTACTCGAACGAGTGACTCGCACATACGACCCTTAGCCTCATTTCGGTATTTGAGGATACCTATAGCCTGGTATTGTATTATTTGAGGATACCTATCGAGGATACCTTCTGCAGAATCCCTTTTTTGTCGTATGAGGCCATGAGGTCTATGAGAAAAGCCCTCAATGAGGTTTAATTTACTATCCCTCTTAACCTCATTTCGATTGAGGCCATGAGGGCCATGAAAAAATCCCTCCGCGAGGTCTAATTTACTATCCCTCTTAGCCTCATTTCAGTATTTGAGGATACCAATGGCCTGGTATAATATTATTTGAGGATACCTATCCAGGATACTTTCTGGAGAATCCCATTTTTGTCGTATGAGGGCCACGAGAAATCCCACAATGAGGCCTCATTTACTGTCCCTCTTAGCCTCATTTATTTTACTGGACCTTCCTCGACTGTCTAATAATTTCAGAGGAGATTACTTTATCAAAAGTCAGGGATTACTATCGGGTACCGTTCTCTGCAGGATACAATAAATCGACGAATTTTTACTTCTGTTTCTTGCGCTCGACACTAAGACTGGAGTAACCCCATTGCCAGTCAGTCTCCTCCATGTTGAATGTAAGAAATGACTCCATACCAGGAGACACCATTCCAAACCCCATGCATATGCAGAATATACCCATAGTAGCTTGGTGTACCAAATGTTCACCACGAGTAGTGAAGTGGTGTTAACCGCGAACCTTTGGCGCGCGGTTAACACCACTTCACCACGAGTGGTGAACATTTGCTACACCAAGCTAATTTGGATATATTTTATTTATACTATGATCGTCAGATTAATAACAGTTTAAATGTTGAATAAATTAATATTCACACGTGCGATTCTGTTTGTGTTTACATGAGCACCGATGGGCGGTACTTCCGCTGGAAATTTTATCGCCGAAACGAAATAGAGAATGAAATACGCGAAATTACGGGGCCTTTTTGCATTTTAATAACATAACATATTATTTCGTGTTGTGGATGCTTCATTAACCTGAGACAACGTATGTTTGTTAATTTTTGGTATCTTATGAGGTAAACTTATTTAAAAACGTAATAAATAATTGCCGGTTTCATTGCACTCTTCACGGGGCGACGAGTGATACATTTAGACAAGTTTGCATCCAAGACGAGGTCACCAAAGGTCATCTTAGATGTAGTTCCACTGTAGGTGTAAATTTTGTCTGTTGAACTCCCATTTCTGGCGTGTTCACCACGATTGGTGTGTAAAGCTAAAATTTATGTCATAGGTGTTTTATATACAGTAGAATAGGTAATCATGGTATAAATATAAGTACGCTAGCTAACAGTTAGCATTGTTATGATAACATTAATAAAACTAACCTCGTTGTTTAAATATCCCACGTAAAGCGTAAGGAAAGCAAGCTCAAGTGTAGACACAGTACCAGTCTCCGCTGCTAACGTTCCCGATGGTACGACATTTGGTAAGCTGTTTGTTGCCGTATTGAGAATGTCGCTAAAGCTATTTGAAATTCAAGAATATAAAATAATATATATATATATATATATTGAAGGTTAAGTAGATATTTGGTAACACAATGGGGAGTCTGGCAGTTTGCTCGTCTCTGTTCGATGAGTCTCTCCTGGTACTCCGGATTCCCCCACCTGTAAAACTGTCCGGCCCAGTGTGATCTTGGTTGTCGAAAGTATAGTTAACCCCCAATCCCCAATAAAACAAAACAAACAAACAAACAATAGCTGTTTGGAAAGATAAGAAATATATGTGGCTCTTTCCTGTTCTCTTTGTGTGTAGTACTCACTTTTCATGTGATTGTTAATCAGTCTCATACAAACCAGTCCAGGCAGAGCTCTTAATTGGATGTAGGATAAGAAAAATTAACAGAAAAAATGACACAAGAAATAAACAGCACAGGAAATATTGCCACACGGAAAATGGCTTAGACACTGATGAAATGGCACAACACGGAAGGGGAAAAAACTGGCACAACATGGTAAAATAAAATGACACGTGGAAAAAGTTGTAATTTGAGCGTACTTAACGTTACACCCACAGCATACACATGTACACCGAATGATTTGGTACTTAGTCACTCGGTGGGTGAATGTCTGCCAATAATTTTTTGTTTGGATTTGAACACAAAATGAATAGATTTAAAAAAAATCCTGTTCGGTTTCAAACTGGGTAATAAAAAACAATTTAAATGATGGTGGGAGTTTTTTTTTGTGTATGTTATTGTTCCGTTGGTTTTCATAACATTAAATCAAACAGACTTAAAGTTTGACCTAATGTAACTGCTCGATCCAACCACCATTCAAGTTTTCTATTCTTTTCAATTTTGTGCCATAAAACACATAGTTTATGACTACTTATTGGAATGAAGCTGTCGAGCTCGTACCAACGAGGAGGCATAAGCTATTATTTTTTGAGTCTCAAAATGTAAAGGTTTTAGTTATTTAATCTTTTACCTAACGAATCAACCGCATCCACCAGCGTAATTTACAAATTGAGCATGTGAAAAATTCTTTCAACAAAACCCTATCCTGTGACACTCATTGGTGCGAGCTCGAAGAGCCCGTCCCAATGAGGGGGCACACGATATGGTTTTCTTGAAATATTTTCATTCTCAACGACAAATACTCACTTTGTGAAAAAAAATGTTTCTGTCTCTCCCCGATTCCCTGAATAATACAACTAATGAAACTGAATCACGACCAGAAGTGCGATAATCCGAATACTGTCATAGCCCGGCACACACCTCTGAAATCTCAACGAACATAAAAAAAACAACTCCCTTTCAAAATGAAATGTAAGTAGGCAGATATGCACTTATTTTGTTTTTATATTTTAATTTGCAATGTTCAATCTTTGCTTGTTATGAAACGATGCCAGTTATGTTTGTACACCAACCTCAAATGTAATAATTTAAGATTGTACAAGGCTCACTGGGCCGTTTTTCAACAGTTTACTTAGAGTTCAACAAGAAAATGAAATTGGAAGAACAAAAGCATCAAATTAGCAATATAAATCATACGTCATTGCAAACCATTCGTCATATTCTTCATACTTCAGAAACTAATCTCTGAATATTCCATAATTATCTTTTGCTTTTTTAAATTCTCGACTTCAATTATTTTTCCCATTGATGTCAATAGTAAATTTTGAGCTTCGCAAAACTCGGTTACTCGCGCGTCTGTACCAAGGGGGATGATAGTTGCGCACGGAAAATTGAAATACAATAATTATAATAACAATTGTTAATATTGTGTGGATTGGGTAAAGGGTTCAGGATTTGGTTTTTGCAGGTATAGTTGTCAAAGGTAAAGAGGTAACATCGGACAAATTCTAAACAGACTTGTTTAGTATGCGTTTTTATTACACGCGTGTTCTATGAAATCCTCATCTATAGCAACACTAAATCATGCGGAAAATGAAAATTCGTTCCGCACATATGTGCCGAACGGAAATCGTTGACGGACTATTTTCATATAGAAGCAAAATGTCACTGAAATTTTCTACAAATCGGGCACCGCAATTACAATTTGAATCGCTAGCGATAGCTAAGCATTGTAACACGGGTTCACGCACAAATTTGGTTGGCGATAAAATGCTTTCTTTTTGTTGATAGTTCGTCCTCTGCGTTCCAATGTCTGCTGGCACATAGAATACATCTGAACTCAGGGGTCGAGTTGTCAAATGAATTGCTGACTGTCCTTCTAATAATTGCTTTCATAGACGCGAAGGCGTGTAATAAACACAGAACGACATTAAGATATGCGCCGAATGTGCTTCTTCAGTGTGGTGTCTACATACAGATGACAAAATTCGCCAACCTGGGAGAGTACAGAGAAAAGCTGATTGATCAGCATTTAATAACTATGTGACAGAAGAGCAGCGTAACTGCGTGATGTGACAAGTGAAGTTGGATTCACTGGAGAACAGTGTTCACGTTGTCAGGTGCCAATTTAGCTAATTGCACGAAAAAATTGATTCAGCACAAAAAAATATTTATTGGCTAAGCTTTGTGCACCAAAATAGTTCCTTTCAATTGTGAAGGAAAATCGCTGAAGCAGTAATGAGCGCAATCGACGATGAAAGAAAGACAAAAACACACACTTAAACCCAGTGAATTTGTCAACTTATTAATTTATTATGGTTTAATGAAACTTTAACAGCCAAGGTCATATCGTGTCGGTGACAGTTTTACGGATGGAGGAAGGCGGATTACCCGGAGAGAAACACCGAGCAACGACAAGTAGCTGCCAGCTCCCCAACGTCGTAACTCCGCACTGCAACACAGGCAAGGTTAGATTGGTTGACGACATGCGCACTATCGACGTGCTGAACGCCTCAGTACACGGCGTTATCGTGCCCCCATGTGGACAATCGGGGTAAAGTGCCTTGCCCAAGGACACAACGCGGGTGTCCGAATCGATCGCTCAGACGGTCACCCATTCAAGGACAGGACTAACCGGGCTCGACGTTGCTTAACTTCGGTGATCTGACGAGAACCGGTTACCGCAACGCCACCACGCCCCCAAATTTGTCAATAAGGTGTTCGTTAGAAATAGTGTTTGGACAAACTTTCAACTATTATTGTCAGTGAGTGGAAATGTGACATTGTTTTTCTTCAACAAAACACTACAGGTTATCACGAAGCGCGGTGGCTCAATGATAGATTGATGGACTTCTATGCTGGAGGTCCCGAGTTCCATCACCGTCCGGAACTACCCCGCTGTGCCCTTGGGCAAGGCACTTTATCCTGGTTGCCTCCATGGGGGCACGATGACGCGTGTACTAAGGCGTACTGCACGTCGATGGTGCACATGTCTTCAATGGGCTGTAACCCTGCTTGAACGGAGCTTGAACAGAGTTAGAATGTTGAGGAGCTGACAGTTGCTCGTCGATGCTCGGTGGTTCTCTCTGGGTACTCCGACTTCCTCCACCCGTAAAACTGTCACGGTCACGATTAGCCATTGTGCATAAGTATGTGACCTTAAACACCAATAAATAAATAAATAAATAAATAAATAAATAAATAAATAAATAAATGCAGTTTATCAACTTTACCAAAGGCTGCATTTCAATAGATAAATACTTCATACCGTCGCGAGTCACTCGCGACGGAATGAAGTATTTATCTAATTAAATGCTGCATTTTGTAAAGACTCGCGACCCGGTGAGCCCAGTGGAATACCAGTAATTAGTCGATTAATCTGTTATTATCTAAATGCAACAACAGGTTTACGTACCGACATCATCCAGCTTCTTCATTAACTGAATCAGTGGCATAGATATAACTTAGGTGATCACCCTTTACAAGGCGAAATACGACCCGAGACAGAATGTAAAATGAACTAATTAGTTTCAGTGGACGAGCCAAGATTTAGGGTTTGGGTAGATTTGGTACACATTTTCAATCTCTGGTTGTGACGAGAAGCACCATGATACCCAACGAGTTAGGGTGAACACGAGAGAGGATTCCTCTTCTTGTCGGCGCTGGCCTGGGGTCTCAAGAGAGAAGACGTTTGATAATGGGAGGTTGGTGTGGCCCCGTGGTGGCTTTTTTTGCACTTGACAATTATAACAAATTAGTTTTATATAGACTCGTTTAAATTTTTAAAAAGGGAAGCCAGTGTATAACTATCCATACAACACGAAACTCTCGCAGGGCCTACAACTGTATGTATGGCGTGCAGTATTGTCCGCGACAACACATGGACACCCACTACCTCTGGTAGTGGGGGTTCATGTGTTATCGCGGATAATACTATGTCCCCTGATCTAGATGTTTGTAAAACATTAAACTTGCAAAACAGCCCCATCCCCCCGAAACCGCCCATGCCGTTGTTTCCCTGAATATGTTGGATCCGCCCATGCCATTGCTGTCCTGAATATGTTATGTGACTTGTTTTCGTTAAAAAAATTAAGCTAACTTACTACTCATATTCTGATACTCCTATATAAAAGCCAGTCTCCACTAAAGCTTTTAGTGATTCCGCCGGTGCTTGTCTCTTCGTTCGACGAAGTTGATTCTCGTTCAATCTTTGCTGCATTTGTTCGGCAATTTTCTGTTTTCCTTCTTTCTGTATAACTGAAAGTATATGGGGAAACCTGTAGCTTTCGTCTGTCATCGCTTTAGTTGAGCCCATTCACAAAGATTTGCATTTTGATGTTATTATTTTGTAACTTTTCCACTAGAAAACATAGCTGAAGACCCTCATTGGACCGTACTCGTCGAGCTCGTCCAGTGAGGCCGTATACTATGTTTTTGAAATATTTAGTAATTCAAGAAAATGCAAAAAAAATGTGAACCATCACGCCAGACAAAAACGTAGACAGCCTTTTTCTGGTTGGAGGGAGACGGAAGTCATAACAGTTCACGTAGAGACTGGCGAAGGAAAGCATCCTCGTTGGTCACTTGTTTCACATTGTTATAGTTTCAATCTGAAATTTTGTGATATTTTGGTATCCGCCGCCATATTAAGACGGGTGTCTCCTCGTAATCCAAAATACTAGATATATGAAAATGGCTAACTGACAATCAACAATTGTTTTTTTTAGCATGAGTAGATCGCCTTGTATAAAGTTGACAGAAGTTTGAATGGCTGTCGACGGCAACAACGAAAAAGGTATACGCCCGCATCTCCGCGCCTTTGAAATCGTGCGTGCATACGCTGCAACATTAAGATGCTACTGCAATGGGAAGTTAAGTTACTTTCAATCTTTTCCCGAAAAAGTATTTTTTTCCCCAATAATCACGAATTGTTTGGTAAAGAATAATATACCATAATTACGAGGCCGATATTTTTTCTTGATCAGATCGCCATCTGATCGCGACACATTTGCATCAGTGGATGGGGATTTCATCAAAAAAATATTGCGAAAGAAAGAAAACAATTGGAAATTTGATTGGTCATGCAATGTTTTTTGAGTTTATATTTTGCCTCACGAGATATTCGACATCGATGTCTTGACCTGATAGTGATTTGCTTTCCCACGTATTGTGTTGATATCTATCATCTTTCGAAAGAGGTCCTTGTTTATTGGGACTTTTGTGGAGTTAGTACGTTGGGGAGTCTGACAGTTGTTCGCCGTTGCTCAGTGGTTCTCCCCGGGTACTCCGGCTTCTCCCACCTGTAAACCTGTCCGACACAAGGTGACCCTGGCTGTCAAAATGTCGTTAAACTCCAATAAATAAATATTTATTGGGTCTTTGATGACGCTTATATCGTGTTGGACAGTTTTTCTGGGAGGTGGGGGTGGGGGTGGGGGTGGGTGTTTGGGAGATGGTATACCTGGGGAGAACCACCGAACATCGGCGAATAACTTGGACTCTTCAGAGTACAAATCCAGTACGAACAAAATTAGCAGAGTTTGAAGGCAAATGAAACTTCGACGCTCTTTACGCTTTAGTTCTCGACGTCACAGTGCCCCCAATTTGGGTAATCGGATTTAAGTGCCGTGCCTTGTCAAAGGATACTGCATAGACGACGCGGGGTAGGAATGAACTGTCGACCCATCGACCCGAAGTCTAATGCACCAACCATTGAGCCACCACACTCTTGAAACAGGTCCTACCCAATGATCGATATCAAACCATATCCGACCCCAAACAGTACAGATACTTACTCTTGTTGATACTCTCTTCCTGGAGTACAGCTTCTTGTGTCTTCAAAAGTCCGACACGGTGACTTAATGTACCTTCATTAAGTCCATCATAATGAGGTTCAATACCATACTTTAAATTTTCATCATAGAAACTTCCAAACTGAAATGGAACAAAAGATTAATAATATTAAATTTATTGAGGTTGTTTTTCCATTTAAAATACAAATTCTTAAGTAAACTTCCAGATCCACGATCAACTAATTTATGATGATGAATAAAACTTCGTGTTCTTTGGCGCCGTAGGGCTGTGATGTAAAACTCTCTTATAGACCTCGTATTACATCACAGCACGTCGCCAGCACGATAAAATAATTTCATGAAGTAAGACAAGGTTACTGATCACGGGCATTACATTAACGCTGGTAACCATGTCACTTTTATTCTGAAAAGTGGATAGCCTGGAAAAATTAAGGTAACCCTTTTCCAAGTCGCCTTAATTTCTTTTTTAAACAGACCTGTTAGAGCTGGCCTAACAGACAATACAGGTGGATCTACATTTTATAAGCATAGAGTCCAAAAAAGAATTTGCGTGGCCGTGTTCTCACCATCAATGTCGAATTAATATTTAGACACCGGTCTCTAGACATTAATAATTTTTCAGGTATTTTCCATTAAATTCACCACTCGATGTTGGAACGATCTCAGCGAGCTCGTTCCAATGACGGGTCATAACTATTGTTTGGAAAAAAACGTGCTACAATATTTGCAGCCCAGTCATTTTTTTTTAAACGAATAAATATATGAATGTGTTTTACTATAAATAACACTGGAGAATCTGAAAAAAAATTCGCTCAGTCTTTTGGGACTAGTGATCCTGGTCATGCCTTCATTAACCCTATATACAACGTAACGGTCAATACCGGCCAAAACTATTCACAAAAATCGCCAATTAATTTTCATTATTTTTTTCATTTTTTGTCTCAAAACATAGGAAGCATAGGTTATGACCCTCTTTGGAACGAGCTCGTCGAGCTCGTTCCAAAGAGGGGTCATAACCTATGTTTTTGAGACCAAAAATGAAAAAAATTAGTTATTCAAGAATTTTGTTTGAAAGTGTCGTCTGCTTTTCGTGTTAGGTAAAAGGTTAAAGAGTAAAACTTCATGTTATATAGAAGATTACAATAATTGACTTACAATGCCGTAGTCACTTGAATTTAATCCTTGTGGACGGGTGAGAACTATTGATGCTCCAGTTCTGTGATCTCTGTAATGTGCTGCTGACTCCAACGTCTATGAGAGACAGGATAAATTAGTGTATATATAAATATTAAAATATTATCCAGTTATTTAACGATTAGACAGATAACTCTTACACAGATAAAGTATACAAAAAATGAGATAAATCTATCGCTGTAAATTCGATTTGAGTATGAAATCAACTTTGAGTATTGGGGTGTTTCAAAATATTGTATTACATCAATTTGCAACAAATTTCTGTTATCCCATTCCCGTTTGATAGAACAGAGTAGAATTGTAAACAAAATACATTTTAACCTTTTGGACATGGAAAACCGCTTTTTTCATTCCATAAACATGACACGAATTCATTAAGTAGGATGGCTGCTCCGTCAATATGTGCTTTTGACCAATCAATATTTTAAACGTGCAGTCCAAAGGCTGCACGCTGAAAATATTTATTGATCTACACCCAAATAATGAATAGGGACTCTTTCGATAGCTGTCATTAAACTGACATGGAAGATACCATCAGGGTTCAAAGGGTTAAATAAATTATAGCTACCCTTTTTGCAGTTTGCAAAGGTCCATGAATACTTGGAGGTTATTATTTGTTTAATTTCATATCGGCCAGTATATCAGCCCGACGTAACTTCGTATCAGCCTGAGTTCGAAGGTCGAAGGTTGACTGAAGTTACAGCGTGCTTATATCTCGACCGATATGAAACTAACCAAGAAATAACCTTTTGTTTATTAAACCAAAACAATTAATTACATAATGTTCTCAGATCAGTTACAGTTTTCTATTAGTGGTATTGTTTCTCGTTAGGTTTTAGTTATATCAAACGAATCGGTCGGGGGCGCGGTGGCTCAGTTGGTAGAGGTGCAGGCTGCAAGCCGAGAGGTCCTCGGTTCGAATCCTACCTGCGGCAACCGCGTTGTGTCCTTGGACAAGACACTTCACCCCCATTGCCTACATGGGGGCACGATGACGCTGTGTACTGAGGCGTACTGCACGTCGATCGTGCGCATGTCTTCACCCAATCTAACCCTGCCTGTGCTGCGGTGCAGAGTTCAGAGTTACGATGTTGGAGAGCTGACAGCTGCTCGTCGTTGCTCGGTGGTTCTCTCCGGGTACTCCGGCTTCCTCCACCCGTAAAACTGTCACGGTCACGATTAGCCATTGTGCATAAGTATGTGACCTTAAACACCAATAAATAAATAAATAACGAATCGGTCGCGTCCAACCGCATAATTTACAAATTGAGCAGCTGAATTTTTTTTTTAATTATTTCAACAAAACCATATCATGTGACCTCTCCTCCATTGGAATAAGCTCCTCTAGCTCGTCTCAATAAGATGTCACATAATATGGTTTTGTTGTAATAAAAAAATGAAAAACGCCAAATGCTCCAGTATCGTTAAACACAAATAAATAACTCTTCTTAACCCTTTCGACAGCCAAGACCATCTAGTGTTGGACAGCGTTACGGGTGGAGGAAGCCGGAGTACCCGGAAGTTTTAAGGATGCCACTTGGGCGAACTGACTTAGCACTGAAAATTTTTCCATAGACATTTTCATATATACTCTGGCGAACTGATTTAACACTGAAAATTGCCATAGACACTTTTTCGTCCGAGTGCCATCGACCGATAGCACTCTGGCGACAAAATGTCTATGGGAATTTTCAGTGTTAAATCAGTTCGCCCAAGTGGCATCCCTTACTACTACCGGAAAGAACCACCGAACAACGGTGAGCAACTTTCAGGCTCCCCAGCATAATAACTCCAAACAAGCAGGGGGTTAGCATTGGATGAAGGCAAGTGCACCATCGACGTGCAGCACGCCTTAGTACACAGATTGAGTGCTTTTTCCCAAGGACACAACGCAGTTACCCCTGGGAGGGGGGGGCGGGGGTTGAATCATGAATCTTTCAGTTTGAAGTTCAATGCCGTACCCACTGAACCACCGCGCTCCCGGTTAAGAGAAAAGGATTAAATCTGAATGGCTGTACTTGCGAATAGCGCTGGCGTCGGATATATGCTCTACGCTTGGGGGGGGGGGGGGGGGGGGGGGCTTTGAACAAATGCCACAGATGGTTTTAGGTTCATTATTCTGACAGGACTTTGGCGCGTCATATATTATACCGAACTGTCTTCCCACCTGTGTTTTATCTTTTCCTACCGAAATGTATAGTATAGTCATAGCTGTAGGAGCTGGGAAATTTTAGTTTATAATGCAAGAGCCATCTTCCCGAAAAAACATATGATGAACATAATCAAGTTCAACCTTTGGCGGTAAGGCTCAAGTTTTTACAGGACAGAACACGACACTGCGATTAGCAGAGGCCTAGAACTTCCTGACCGGGGTTCCTCATCCGGAAAAATGGAAATGTGATGTTTTCTGATTGGTCATTCTGGTACACGAAGAAGTTTCTCGGCAATATTGTCTTCGTGATATAACTACCAATATATCAACGCTCCCCAGATCCTTTTGCGCTCTCCGAATTATTTTGACTTTTATTTTAAGGTTATTCAGAACGGACAAAAATCGTAGACCCAGATATGGTGAACATTCGAGGAGCAAGAACATTTTAATGAATTCTCTTACACCTCGTTGAGATCCAGCAGTCGACGCGAATATTGGTGTGACACCTCACATTTGTAGCCCGCTCTACAAATTGATAAAACGTACACTCTATCAGCATTCTTGTACCCAGGTTTATCATTAGCACTCTCTTGTGTTGATAACCAGTGCAGAAGATAGATTTTCTCGGTGAATGAATTGGAGCTGTGAGAACATAAAAAAACTCTTTTACTGAAAAGGGTAATGCAAAACATTCCTGCTGTGAATCGCTAATTTCTGTTGAAAATTGTATGGTTTCCCACCCTATTATTTTTAGCAGGAGACTCACATTTTTAACTTTAAAAAATAAATAGTACTGCGATCTGAACGCCAAATACTTACACCGATGGAAGGAGATTTCATTAACATATTGCAAAAATAAAGATTGAATCAAGATAAAAACAACGAAAATAGCATTTGAGATAAAAGGTGTTTGCATTTATTTTACGTAACGGTGAGACTCCACAGAGTTGTGTGCAGAAAACAGGACAGAGAATGTCGACTAGTTCGCGTCCCCGTCGCGACCTGGTCGAAATTCTCAATCCGCTTAAATTGTAATGACAGTACCGCAGTCTTCTCTCCAAATCAATTTTCTTGCAATTACATTTAGCATAAATTGAATATCGTGCAAGTAAATAAAAAAAGCAAATGTCACATATCCAAAGTGACGACATAGCCTTTTCTAATTAAAGATTTTTTAGAAAATTCTTCGCGTCATTATGTGAATTTATGTTTTTGGTGTGCAACTATACAAAAGGGTGTTTCCAGTAGGGGTAAGTTGACTATCCCTCCAAATGTTAAAAAAGGTCCACTCATGGTAAACATTGGTGTAAAAGTGGACCCAAAAGTCGTGGTACGATTTTAATAAGGTTATATTACGGCATTTGGGTTCAGGTATGGACTAGGTAAACATGGTTTAAGGGACCCAAGCAATACTGTAGAGAACCGACTGGATTTTATTTCAATCAACAAAATTTACTCATTTAATTCCCCTAAAAGAGCAACGGGAAGACAGATTAACTCTCATATCCAACCATTTCCTGAGGGAAGTCCCCCACCAGCGAGAGGGGACGTCCCTCTCTTGTTCTCCCAAGCGGTCACAGGTGACTTTTGGTCCAGAAATGAATTGAATTGTGCTTTCAAATGAATCATTCTGGTGGCTTTTGGCCCAAAAGCCACCAGAAGGCTTCATCTGAAAGCACAATTCAAACTCCAGGGAGATAATATCGATCTGTCATAATGAGAAAAACATGATCCATATTTTGGAGACAAGGTACACGAACGATCAACATACATGCCTCATAATCATCTGTTTCTGAGCTTGTAAATCAATTTTTGGATACGGTCATCTGCTGGGTATGTGAGGACGTTGTGTGTGTGGTGGATGGGGTTGCAAATGGAGGTCAAAGTTTACGTTTTGGAGGCAAATTCCCCTCTGTCCCTCCCCTTTGTAGCTCCGCCATTGGATGTCTTATAGAATTCCTGTTGCGTTATCGCTCTAGGTCCACTACAATCGTATCATTTACTTGCACAGAGGCTTACAACTTTTCTTTGAGGTCAGTTTAAACTCATACAGAACGAACGCTTCCGGGGGGCAAACTCGATGTGATCTTATCGGAGCAGTTGTTGGCTGAACAGTCTACTGAATCTCTTCTGTTGATAAATAATTTGATAATCAGAAAGAAACAATCATTTTATGAGGGCCTGCGGCAGTTCGAAACAACGGTATCCAGCAGCTGTATAGATAACTAGCCAGGTGAGGAGGTATATAGCAACAAGAGAAATGAATATTCTAAAGGTTCAGTAAAGGTTACCTCCCTTTCACAGATGTTCAGTAAAACTTGATAAAGACTAATTTAAAGTTTATTACAACACTTTGTGTTTCTTAAATATAAGACTCTTAATTAAAAACAGGAAATGTAATAAATATGCTATATAGCTCTCATAGTTTAATCAATGTAGAAATGGTTTCGAAAGGATTCCTGTAATTCATTCACACTACGGTCAATTTTTTATCGAAGAGTTTAACGAAACTACGGTGGTTTGGACCCCATCTAAGTCGTCGAGTATTACAAGTAATTGTGGTGGTTCAGGGCGCTATATCAAATGCATGAACTATTAATAATGGGCGTTAATCTATGAAAACTTTCCCTGAGTTGGTTAAAAAAATCTCCGTCATTTTGACGGCAGAAAATTCGCGATTACTGCATATCATTCTCATCGCTTGATCGGTATTCCCGTAATTGCGTGCACGAAAGACGATATAATGGATAACATATCGGCGGGGTGGATCTGTGCAAATCCAATCCTCCTAGAACTATAGGATTAAATTGTTACCGAATCTTCCAACGATTGCAAAATGATTTTACCCATTTCGTGAAGACAGTGTCGTATGCAAGGTATGCGATTATCCCATTCTCGCACATGGCATTGAAAGGTTACTTAAGTAAATGAGTTACCAGACTATCGACCATATTCAGCCAGTACTATTTTCAAAATTTCATAAATTTTTATCTTCAAAATATAGCGTATGACACCTCGTTGGAACGAGCTCGACGACCTCGTTTCAACGAGGTGTTGTAAGCTAGGTTTTTAAGGCAAAAATTAATATTTTATAAAGCTTTTTGCAAGTGTCGTCTGAGTGTCCTGTTAGGTTAGGGTCAATGAGCCACTGTGCGTTGTGGAGGCATACATATAGTAGCAGCAACATGGGAATTGATGTAACTTAAACCGATTATTCTGTTTCCGAATTGCGATGAGATGTAGCAAATGAACTTCGTGGTTTGGGAATATGAACAGTTTTAGTCAAATTAAGTGAATCCCTGAAGTGGTAATGCCGCAAACAAAATCCCATTAATTTTGGAAAAGGTTCCTATACTACTAAAGTCTATATCATTTATTTCTGATAATGTCAGAAAACCAACAATCTTTTTCTAATAAATTGTAATTGCTCTGGCGTATTGAATAAGAACTTTAACTCTTTACCTAACACGAAAAGCAGACGACACTTGCAAACAAAATTCTTGAATAACTATTTTTTTCATTTTTGTCTCAAAAACATAGGCTATGATCCCTCATTGGAACGAGCTCGACGAGCTCGT
Source organism: Pictodentalium vernedei (assembly GCA_031216915.1). Taxonomy (NCBI): domain Eukaryota; kingdom Metazoa; phylum Mollusca; class Scaphopoda; order Dentaliida; family Dentaliidae; genus Pictodentalium; species Pictodentalium vernedei. Next base: position 351,821,588 of record CM062293.1, read on the forward strand.
TCCAAAGAGGGTTCATAACCTATATTTTTGAGACAAAAATTAAAAAATAATGAAAATTAATTGGCGATTTTTGTGAATAGCACTGGCCGGTTTTTTGCCGTTACGCTGGGTAAAGAGTTAACCCAAAATATATACTCACAACGGTGACAATCTGCGCAGCTGATGTAAGTGGATTTCCTGTGAGTACGGTGGCTCAATAGTTACGGCATTGGACTTCAAACTGAAAGGTTAATGGTTCGATCCCCGTCATGGCGTTGTCTCCTTAGACAAGACACTTATTCCCAATTGCCCACATGTGTACACGGTGGCGTTGTGTACTAAGGCGTACTGCACGCCGATGGTGCACTTGTCTTCAACCAATGCTAACCCTGCTTGTGCGGAGTTAGTACGTTGGGGGAGTCTGATACTTGCTCGTCGCTGCTCTGTAGTTATCTCCCGGTACTCCGCCCCCCCCCCCAAAAAAAAACTAACAAACAAACAAAAAACAAACTCTCCGACACGAATGGATCCTGGCTGTCGAAAGTGTCGTTAAACCCCGATAAAAAAAAATAAATAAGTGAATTTGCCCCTGTCTACGAACGGTTACCTATGTTTCGTTTTGGAGAAGCCTACGAATGATGATAACGAACAGGTAAATTTGCAATGACGACACACGCGATTGACATGCTAACTCGTCGTCAAAGAGACCATATATAATCATAAATTTTCATAGAATACCATAAAATTAAGTGAAATATTAGTGATAGAAAATTCGCATCTTCATAAGTTATTTAATAATGATTTTCTTCACTAGTCAGAAAAAAAACGATTTCTATTTTGGAAGTATATGACGTTATCAGCAATCCATTGTATTATACAAATTCGATGTTGTCTATGGATGAAAAAGGATGAACTGGTTGTAGAATATACCGCCCCGTGAGTGGAACAAGGTATAATTGTTTTGCATAAACGTCCATCCGATGGTCAGTTCGCAACATCAACAATGGACTACAAATAGTAAAGGAGGTCCTGTAATACTTGCTGTGGGATAATATTATATAAGCTTAAAACAAGCTGTAGAATTACCTCCAAATAAACGTAAAATGGATTTACCCAATTGTTACCCCCGGGTAATGTATTCGAGGATTTCATTCCAATGTGTTGAAATGGTTAAAATATTACCAACAGCGACACAATTATAGCGCATCGAAGACGAAGTGAGGGTCCTGTGAATCTCAAAATTCGGGTTGAGTCGAACTCCAAATCGAATGAGGCAGAAGGTAGTGAATTAAATCGAATCGAATCGAATCTCTCTTCAGATTGTAGATACTGCTCTCCTTCTTTCAACCGCAAGTAATGTCAGCGGCTACTCAAGTAGTGTATGGAGCAACGACTCACCTTTTTGGGGCATAACAATAAAAAATGAGGAATGTTCCAAAACGGAGCCAAAGTTGTTTCGAATACGGATTCTCCTTGGACTCTTCTTCTATTATCAGGTCTCTTATACAGAAGATCTCATGATAGGAGAAGGGTTCAAGCGGAGACACTTTTTGAGATCTTGAGAACATCTCGACGAGTCAAAAATTTCCAATTCAGCACGACTCGAATTTAATCGAATTAATGAGACGATTTTCAAATCGAATTCCGAAACCTCGCAGGGCTCCGGACGAAATGCTCACAAGTAACCGGGTGCAGTAAGTATTACTTTTGAAGTTTCAAGGTCAGTTGCGTGATCAATGTCAAACGCATATACGTTTCAGTTATTATAAAAATGGATCGCGACATTCGCGAAAATTGCCATGGTAAATCTTGGGTTTGAAATTCTACACCGTTGTGGTCAACGGCAATTTACCCTAATGTACCCTAATTAATGTCGATACACACAAAGTTTCGGTTAAGAAAACTTCATTTAACCCTTTACCTAACATGAAAAGCAGACGACACTTGCAAAAAAGTTCTTGAACAACTAATATTTTTCATTATTTTGTCTCAAAAACATAGGTTATGACCCCGATCTAGACGACCTCGTCCCAATTAGGGGTCAAAACCTATGTTTTTAAGACAAAAAAATGAAAATTGACTGGCGATTTTTGAGAATGGCGCTGGCCGGTTTTGCCGTTACGTTGGGTAACAAACAAAATGACCATATCCCCCAGAGCTATTCACAAATTCACCATTAAAATATTATTTTTCCATTTTTTTCTCTAAAACATAATTTATGACCCTTCATTGGAACGATCTTCTCAAGATCGTTTCAATGCGCGGCCATATGATGGGGGCAAAGAACTAAATCTTCTGTTATTCGATAAATATTTTAGTAAAGAAATTCTAGCCCTAGTTGTATTTAGTGAAGACTTAAAGTCCAGTAAAAAAAGTTCTACCTGTGTGACTAATGCTGAAACGTCTTCACTTCTTCCATTTCTTGTCACGCGAACGCGTGGTATACCATTCAATGCATTTCGTTTCAACTTCAGTGTCTTCTTACCATTGGATGTATGGACATGGAGTAATAAAGAATGCGGCATTGCCGAATTATCCACAGATCTGGGATGTCGACCCAACTCATGATGTTGAATATTGACTTGTACATGCTCTGTGAAGAAAGAACATAACACTTGTACGAGGACTTCATAAAATGGATACGTAACCATTATATCACTATTGTTGTGTATATTCAATGTCAGCCGATACAATACAGACATTCGACCCACGTTTAAGAGCGTCTTGTAAGAACGCGTCTGATTGGTCGTTACGCACCTGATTGACCCTGTGGTGTGAATGAAATGCGTAGACACACAACGTTGTCGAGAAAGAAAGTAAAAAGACCGCCGAATATGGTATTTTCTTTAAAAAAATCTGCTTCATTCATTTAATTCAAGTTTAATCGTGGCATGAATACAGGACGCAACTCAGGAAGAGCCCCGAGACAGGAATCAACGAACCTTGTTGGAGCTTTTCCTATTGTTAACTCGCATCTACTAAGCCAGTGAAAAATCCACTCGGGTTGATTCCTGTCCCGTATACTCCACACTCGTAATGTTCTGACTTAGTGTTTCACTTTCGAGCGTAGCCAAATTATAGGCCG